>CAUYUJ010018088.1:10000-87500 GCA_963575745.1 Prorocentrum cordatum | reverse complement strand
AGCGACAGCGACCCCATGAAGCACGGTCGCTTGGCGATGTCGTGTTTTGGCAGCTTCAACCATGTCGTCGGGGAGGTTGTGCGTGCGTGCCGCCGCTGTGGCAAGGGCGTCGGCCTGACGGTTGAACTCCTCCGCGATGGGCCCGATGAGCCCAAGGTCGATGCCCAGGTCTCCCAGGTGGCTGGCGATTTTTTCGACGCGAAACATGTTGGGCTTGGCCATAACACATCGGTGGATCTTTTCCCAGAGCTCCGCGTGCGTGCCCTGCGGCGCTGGATGTCCGTCGATGATGCTTTGGAACCCCTCGACCACCGCCTGGTTGTCCACGAAAACGTGCACGGGCCGTTCGGCACATGCCGTAAGGTGGACAATGGCGAGGGTCTCCGCAACCTGGGCGTTCTGCGTTAGGCCGTGAACGCGTGCACTGTAGTTCATGCGGTGGTAGATGCCGTAGTAGACGCCGTAGCCCGCTCGTGCTAGCAATGGGATGGCTTGGTTGGTGCACGCACCGTCCGTGGCAGCATAGACCCATGTCCAACCAGTGTCGTAGTCAAGGTAGGTGGTGTAGGTGTCCTGGGCTGAAGCCGCAGGATCACCCTCAGGGGGGGGCCGCGGCATGGGCTGTGGCAGCGGGTCCCTCGCGAGGTCGGCCTGCAGGTCGAGGAGGGCTGGGTCTTCGTCGAAGAGCCCGCAGTGTCTTGTGTGCGGCGGAAGACGGGCCCACTGGTCGTCATTGATGAGGGTGGTGAGAGGGAGTCTTTCTCGGCCCAGCACTTGCAGTCGCGGACAGTGTGCTCCTGAGTTTCCTCTTCCTCGTCGCAGTAGCGGCAGATGGGGCTGGGGTCTGCCGACGTGTTTGATCGGGATCGTCGCTGTTGGGTGTGATCCCCGCCCGACAGGGAGTTCAGGAGGAGCGCCAGCTGCCAGGCAGTGCATTTGGCTGCTCCTTTAGTTCGCGCGAGCCACGTGCTGGCGAAGAGGTCAAGGCCCTGTCTGACAGAGGCGAGGTAGCCAAGGTCGTGTCGCCGTGGCTTGATCCTCCGCAGAAATGCCCTGCGTTGCGAGGCCCGCAGCATGTGCAGGCAGGCGTTTTGGGGTAGATTCAGCCAGCTGGTCGGGCAGCCCCAGTCGTCGTACATGATGCCAAATGTGGGCCAGGTCCATCGGAGCTGCTGTAGCGACTGGACGAGTCGCCCGACGGGTCCTCCACCAAACAGGGTCTGGACGTGGTGTTGGAGGTCTCTGGCGAGCCCGCAGAGTGTAACGTCGCGGTTAACCTGTCGCCGCAGGCACAGGAATGCTTCACGCTGCGTGATGGCGTCGATCTCAAGGGCGTGTCCCGGCACGCACACGGCCATGAGAGTCCAGAACTCGACCCACTTGTTCCCCTTGGGGCGGATAGCCGCCTTGAGGGCGTGGTTGTAGGCAGTCTTGGCTGGGCCTGATGGTGCTTGAATGTCGGTGCCCGTGGCGCAGACGCTGGCAGCCAGGGATCGGGCGTGCCGCGCCTTGATAAGCATCGGCGACGGGAGCTTGCCAATGCGCGGCAGGCGGATAGTCGCCCTCCGTACACGGGCGTCTGCGGTGGCCGTGAGGTTAAGCGCGGCTGGAGCCGGCGCTGCCTCTGCGTTGATGTACCTCCCGACGAGCTTGAAGGAATCGACCACACGTAGGGGGCGATCCGCCAGTGTGAGCTGGGTAACGGCGGCGTGAAGCTCGTCGGTGAGCGCCCACCCTGCCACTTAACCAGGGTGAATGCGTTGACCTGAGAATCGATCAAACTTGGCGGTTTCGTCGAGAGATTTCTGCAGCTCAGAAGCGGTGTGGGTAGTGGAGTTGCTGTCGTCAACGAAGGTAGTGCTGAGTGATCGAGGAACGTATCGGTGCTGCCTCTTTGTCACACACGCACATGAGCAGCTTGATGTCATCCAGGGACCACGAGCTGCCCTGGAGGTGACCGTTTGTCCTGGCCAGGTCCCTGGAGTACGCTCCGTTCATGCGGATGTAGCGTTTGTGGTGTCTGTAGAATTTTCGGCGGACAGTAACGATGTCTTGTGGACACCCCGCGTGCAGCGCAAGGTTTAGACAGATGTCCGTGATGAGGTAGTCGAAGCACTTCTGTCGGTCAAGGGCAGCTCCAGCTAAGGGGAGGAGTAAAGTCCTGGCGTGTTCGATGCGCAGGGCGAGAGAGGTGCTGACATCCCAATGGTGGCTTTGGGAACAGCGCCGAAGCTCGTGGCATGGGTCCATCCTTGCCGCCAGGTCGTGAGGCTACGGTAGGCTGGCGCTTCCCACGCATACATCCATACGGAAAGAACCGAGAGAAGTCGTTGGTCCGTCGGGAGTTCCCCTCGGCCTTTTTCGGAGGCACGGGTTTGGCACGTGCAGGAGGGGCTCGGGGATGGTGCCAGTGCGTTGCATAGCACGTAAGACGCTGGCGAAGAGGCGAAGGATGTCGTCGGGTAACCCCTTAGCCTCCTTAGTTGTCCAGCCGTCGAGTCCCCCCGCGCGGCGCGGTGAACGGGTGCGAATGAAGTGGATGAGTTGGTCGTCGGTGAGGTGGAAGGGGGCTGCTGGTGATGGCGTAGGCAGCTCTTGGCGTATTCGTCGTAGAAGTCCGCCCACGTCGGCATAGCTTCGGCGTCATGGCCCGCGCGAGCGCGGTACCTGCCCAAGATGGGCTCCCAGGTGTCGACCATGAGCTTACGCATGTCTTTGGTGTTGGCAACAATAGCGTTGGCGGGGAGGGCGTCGGGAACCTGGGCAGGTGGTGGGTCACGAGTGTGGCCGTCGTCGTTGTCCGTGTCGAGCGAACTACCGTCGCTGGGGCTGAAGCCGCCGGCGTCGGCGTCGGCATCACTATCGTCCGTGCTAGCTTGGTCAGGGTTGAAGGCGGTGGTGTCGCAGTGGAGCTGTGCATCGTCGGGAGTGGTAGGCGTGCGGAGATACGCCGTGGGCGAGCAGTCGGCAGCCCGTGCGCATATGGCCGCCTTTCGCCCGCTTGGCTCGCGGACACCCTCAGCCCAGATCTTGATGCGTTCAGCTTTGGCTCGGTTTGCACGTCGCGCCAGCTCCGAGTCTAGGTTTTGGATCAGACGATCTAGGTGCTCTCCGCGTGGTGCTGGCACGTCGGGGTCCAGGCGTCAGGAAAGGCCAGGAGGGCCGTGGGGCGCAACTTGTGGCAGAGAAGGCGGGCCGCGGTCCACGTGCAGTCGATGCGTTGCGCCAGGTGCGGCGGGATAGCACGGCAGTCCATATGATGGTGCTGTCCGATGAAGCGAAGCTCGCAAAGTTGCCGATGGAGCTTGCGAAGGCGGTTCATGTGAGTCGTGGAAGCTCCGTAGGTGGGAAAGGCGCGGGGGACGGCGGGTCGCTCCTCGAACGTGGGTGTGAGCCCGTGCATGGTAGGGGCCTTCTTTTTTGGGTGGTCTGGCGGTGGGGGCGGCAGGTCCCGCAGCCGGGTGAGATGGTGCTCATGGCTGGCCTCGTTTACCAGGGCGAACATGCGTTCCACATCGTCGCGTGTGTCAGCCTGCTCCATGCGGTCGTGGTATCGTCCTGCGATGAGGGTCCCTAATGCCTGAAGTTCGTGGTCCTCGTGAGCTCCGTCGTTTGGAGGGTAAGGCGTGGGGGCCAGAAGGCGTGGGGCCGTGTGATCGAGGCGGCTAAGGTCGAGTGTGACCTGCAGGCCAACATGGGACTTCGCTGGCAAGTCACGCAGATAGCAGAAGTCGGTGACAAGGGATCGCGCCGCTTGGTTGGCGATGATATAATCGATGCGCGAAGTGCGGGGGCACTTTGTGACGCGGTCCCAGTCAGGGATATTGCCATATGTGTGCATGGTGTGGTCTGGTGTGCCTTCAGCGACGTTAAACCATCCGTGCTGCATCATGTGCAGCAGATGTGGATTGTCGTCGATGTTCGTGTTGGCGTCCATGCAAATGAAATACGGGGCTGAGCCGACCCTCGCGGCGGCGCATTCAGCAAGCCGAAACAAATCGGTGCTGTCCCCTCCAGCGACCCCGTAGAGGCTCGCAATGTAGATCCCAGCGGGACCGTGGTTGTTTCGTCGCCGCCTGCGGCGGTGCTGGGTGCAGAGCGGGAGTAAGGCCTCGTGCCATCGTTTCTTGGCCTTGAGGGTGGCGATACAGGTCGCAATGTCGTCGACGGTGGAGTCGACGATGGCGTCCTTAGAGAGGATGGCGACCCCGCCCGAGGCGCCGGTGTTGCCCTCGACCGTGTGGTCCGTGCCACCGTGAGCAGCTTTGCGCTGAGCACGCGCCAGATCCAGGTCAGGTCCCAGACTGGCCTGGTATCCTCCGTGGTGTGGATTGGCGGCGTTGGTAGCGATGTCTTGCCTGGTAGGCTTGGCATGTCGGGTCTCCTGCAGTGCTATGACTGCGGCGTTGTGGTCGACACCTAGAGCGGTGATGGTTGGCCAGTTCGCTGGGAGACTCGTGATGTTGAGGCTGACGAGGTGGATGGAGCGACCTGGCCCATCTCCGTCGGTGGAGCTGGGGTTAGCACGCCCCGCTCGGTGGAGGGCAGCCTGGCCGTCACCCAGGTAGAAGGCTTGGCCACAGTAGGAGCTCATGGCGTCGCGGCAGATTGGCTTGGACGGGGCTGAAGCCGCCGTCGGGCCAAAAGTATAGGCAAGGCATGGTCGACGCTGCGCCGGGGGGGGTTCATAAACATCGTCAAAACTGCCTCGAAAAATCCTCCTCACTCCTGTACCATGGGGGACGGAGGGAGGAGAGGTGAGACGGCAGCAGGGGGAGAGGGAGGCGACTCCTCGATCCGTCCTGCCGAGCTCAAGAGCAAAAGCAAACCAGCGGCGGCAGCTCGGCGCGGCAGCGGCGCAGCGCGCGCGCAAATACTGCGCACGCGACACCGCTGGTCCGTCCTGCTGCGGCGCGCCCGCCCCGTCAGTGCCGTGATGAGCAGCATCAGCTGGAACAGCTTGTTCGTGTGCACCCTCCGCGCTCGCCTCGGGCGGTGGGCCCTGTGGCTGCGGCGGCGCACGCCCTGCCAACGCGTCAGCCACTAGCTGGGCGTGGCGAGCGGCGCGGTCGGTGGCCTGGCGCTGAGCCTCGTCCATGCCCGCTGCCGTGAGGCACGCGTTGCGGACAGGGCTGACTCCACGCGGGGCCGCCGCTGCCGCGGCAGCGGCTGCGGTGGCGGGGCCGCCGCCGTGGCTCAGAGGGGGCAGCGGTGAGCCGCCGCCGAAGCCCGCCGCGAGGCCCTTGACGGAGTACTTGTGCTTGAAGGGGTCGAAGGTCGGCGCCTCGTCGAAGGGGACGACAACGCGGGTGGGCGGTGGCAGCTCCTGGTCCGTGGACGGCGTCGGCTCGAGGTCGACCTCGCCAGGTTCGATGGCGCTGGCACCGAAACGTGGCACCACCTCGGGGGCTTGGCCATCAGCCTGAGTCTCGCGGGGCGGCGAGCTCGTGGAGCTCCCAGGGGGCTTGCGCGAGCTGTGGCGGCTGCAGGACCGGCTGCGCGGGACGCGCCCGCCCGTGTGGCGGTCACGTGGCGAGGCCACCTGGGCGTTAGCGCGCGCAGAGTCCGCCCTGCTCGGGGAGCGGAGCGGCGCTGCGCAGGGTGTTGGGCTGGGCGGGCGGGAGCCGCCTGTGCCGCCCGCCGCCGAGGCTGCAGCCTGGTCAGGGTCGACGGCGTCGGGCCGGGGGCTGACGGGGTGGGCACTACCCTCGCTGTGCCGCGGGGAGGCGCTGTGGTGCGCCTGGGTGTGCGTGAGGACGAGCGGGACGAGCGGCTGCCGCTCGCGCTCAGGGGGGGGCAGGTTTTGCCTGGGCAGGGCGCAGCGCTGCGGCCACGTTTGGCGGGGGCGTGTGTTGGCGCGGTTGCCAGGCACGCACGTTCGCCTCACGCCATCCTTCGGGGCGCCCTGTCCTGCCACGGCTTGGTGCAGCCCCCTGGGCTGAAGCCGCAGGGGGTGCCACTGCGGGCTGGTTGCTGGCGGTGCTGTCGCGGCGGCCTGGGTAATGGCCCCAGGCACGCGTGGACCCCGGCACGGGCGAGGTGGCCCGTGGGGGAGCCTGCCCGAGTGCACGCGGGTAGCCGACGACCGCTGGGTGCACCCTGGCGTGGGGGGCGTGGCCGTAGCTGGTGGCGGCTGCTCCTGCCGCCGCGGGCCTGGCACCAATGGGGCCACGGTGATAGGCGGCGCCCCCGCCGTACCCCGCGCTGTCCCCTGTCGGGACGCGAGCGGGAGAGCGGTTGCGTGGCGTGCTCGGCTGACCTGCGTCGCGTTGGTCGCGCTGCTGGGTGCGCTGCTGGTGCTGTTGGTAGCGCTGCTGGTCGGCTCTCGAGAGCGGGCGGGTGTCGGGGAGGATGGGGGGCACGTCGGGCCGCCGCCAGCCCTGATAGACGTGCTCGAAGGCATGGTCTGGGTATGTCTCCCCGACGGGTGAGTAGCGCCGCACATGCTCCACGTAGTCAATGTTCTGCGGCTCGGGGAGCACCGTGATGTTCACAGCCCGCTGGTGCGCTGGTCCATAGAGACAGAAGCTACCACGGTTGCTGCGGTCGTGGTTCAGCTCGGCTTCGGTCGTGGCACGACTCACCATGGCGTCACAGAGGCGCATGTCGTAGTCGAGAGCTTGAGGCCCAGGGCCGCCCTCGGCATCCCAGTACAGTCCCACATCTCGCCAGCGCGTGCGGGTAGTGTGGATGCGCTCGGCGATAGACTCGCAGACGGTCCTCCACGAAGTCAATGTTCTGCGGCTCGGGGAGCACCGTGATGTTCACAGCCCGCTGGTTCGCTGGTCCATAGAGACAGAAGCTACCACGGTTGCTGCGGTCGTGGTTCAACTCGGCTTCGGTCGTGGCACGACTCACCATGGCGTCACAGAGGCGCATGTCGTAGTCGAGAGCTTGAGGCCCAGGGCCGCCCTCGGCATCCCAGTACAGTACCACATTTCGCCAGCGCGTGCGGGTAGTGTGGATGCGCTCGGCGATAGACTCGCAGACGGTCCTGACTGTGACACGATCCCTGTGCATGTTGGTGATGGCTAGGGAGTAAGGTCGGCGGACCGCTTTGTTGAAGATGAAATCCTCCTTGAGGGCCTGGTGAGGGGCGAAGAGCACGTAGCCTTCCTTCCACAGCGGTTGGTCGGGAGACGGGTCTTCAGGCATCCCCGTTCCTGTGAACCCTGGTGGCCGCCTCGTGCCGTCGGGCAATCCCTGCTTGAGGACGCGACGCGGCCTCGGTGGTAGATACCATTGACCCTGGTATCCTGCTTGGCCTGGTTGCGGAGGCTCCCCCCCGGGGCCTGAAGGCGCTCGGGGGGGTTCCTTGAGGTCGTGCTGGGCTGGCGCGTTGCCGTATTGGCGGGCGAGGATGTGCGGAGGCATCCCTGTGGCACGGACGTCGAACAGGCTGTGCGGACGAGGCGGATGCGGGCATCTGCTGGAGAGGCAGCATGTGTCGGAGTCCCTGTTGTCGGTGCTGTACGCACACGTCCAGCTGTTGCAAGAGTAGTCCGTGGACCAGTCCATAGGTGCACGTAGTCCGCTGAGGGAGCAGTCCGGGCACGTTGGTTGGCCCGAGGTGCCGAGCTGCGTGTTGCGGCGGGCAGCACAATACTGACAGCATTGGAATCGGCACTGTAGGCAAGTCCAGCGTCCTGGTAGGGGCGGGAACGCTTGCTCGTCGGTGGCTGCGTCGTCTGGGTGGGGTCGGGGTCGATCCCACAAGGGCCAGACGTCGGCGAACCAGGACTGGCCTGTAGTGCGGACCACCTCCGCGGGGAGGCGAGCGTCGTCAGCATGGCGCTCGATCCACTGGGGCCCCAGGTCCGCTGCGATCATGACCGTGCGCCAAGTGTCGTCCGCCTTGACGTGGACTTGGGTCGGTGCCCAGAGCCTGGTAGTGGCATCGCCATGGTCGTGGTGAAGGATGACCCAGCCATCGCGACCCGCAACCGCAGGGTCGATAACGCGGTGGCCCACAACGGTCGCCCCCCACGGCCATCGTGATGCTCGCCCGGGTCAAGCCAGACCTCGACACCAGGGGCGTTCACACGGGCCCGCACATCGCGGACGTGGAAGGCGAGGACGTGGTAGGCGGTCGGCTCCTCTTCCGTCTCGATGTGCCCCCACGTCTCGATGTCGCTGTTGTCAGAGGTGGAGTTTCCGCCGCTCTGCCGTGACGAACGCGAGGCGGATCGCCGTGAGCGGGCATGGCCTCGGGCGAGGGCGGCGGCCGCGCTGATAAGGGACGGCGTACGGCGGTCGTCGGCTCCCGATGTCGTCGATGAGCGGTCTGGACTGTGTCCCAGGGCGGCACCTGGCTGATAGGTGTGCGATGGGCCAGACGCGGCCCCAGGGCTGGAGCCGCGGGGGCGCGGCGCTCGTACGTCGGACTGCCCCCGCACGGGAACGGCCTGCAAACCAGTGTACACCAGGTCGATCAGTGGCTGCGGGTCCAGCTGGAGCTTGCGAAGCGAGGCGCGCGGACGGGGCTGGTTGGGGTCGGCCCTGGTGGCTGCTTCGGTGTCGTAGTGCTGTGTAGCCCATGCTCGCGCTGCCTCTGGCGAGTATAGTGCCTGCGGCGGTGGCCACGCTGCCGCGGTGTCCAGCCGGCGCCAGGTGTTGGCTTCCTGGTCGCGGGCTTCAGCCGCCTCGCGGAGGTCTGGGTGATCGAAGCCGGCAATGTGGAGGGCGTGCGCACAGTCGCCCATGCCATAGGTGTGTGGGAGGGCACGGCACCTGGAGGCAGCTTCGGTGGGGGCACACCAGTCCATGCGGATGAGGAGGCCCAGGACCCGTGGGTAGATGAGGCGCGCTCCGTGAGCCTCCCCTTTCACGAAGTTGTGCCAGTTCTCACCGCGCGGCGGTTTGGTAGCCTCGCACATCCAGAGCGCGATGGGTCCCCAGGCGAGGGTGTCGTCTTCGAGGCTGCAGGGCGGGTGAGGCGGCACCGCGTACCACGCGGCCAGCGACGGGTGCACACTCACGTACGTGCGGCCGACATTTGTGGCGGTTCGACCCTTCGCTTCACGGCGGGGGCCCGGCAGGAGGTGACCTCCGTTGAAAGCGAGACGAGCCGCAAGGTCGCCGCGGGTCCCGTGCCAGAAGACCGTGGGCGTGTCAGTGGTGGGGTCACGGAGGTCCCACGTGAGGTAGGGGAAGATCGTCTCGCCTGAGTTCCCACCCGAGTCTTCCAGCACCCAAGTGAGTCGGTTCGGGGGCCTCTGCATGATGTCAGTCCACGGCGCCAACGCTTGGAGCGTTGGGTCATGGGTGAATCGAGGATGGTCGTAGAGTCGCAGGGCGTCTTTGATGTCCTCTGTAGTCACGCCACTGTTACCAAGCGCAAAGCCGTTCTGGTACAGGGAGGTGAGGATGCTCGTCGGCGGCACGGGGACCGCTGGGTCGCGCTGGATGGTGCTGCGTAAGTTGCGCGTCGGTGGCCAGAGGGCTGGGTGGGGCGTACCAGGGCCTGGAGGCGCCTGGGGCCTGGCGGATGATGCGTAGCGTGCTCGCCGTCGTGGTGGTTGGGTGTCCATGTCGGAAGAGGAACCACGGGCATCTGCATGTCGGAAGATGGACCACGGGCTGTCGAGGGTGCGCTCACGTGTTTCACTTGCCTCGGCGTCGGTGGCCTGAGCTGTGGCGTCTTCGTGAGTCGGCGGGTTGCCAGAGGCCGCGCCGCTTGTGGGGCCGTCTCGCGGGGACGGGCTGGTCGACCGTGGTGTGACAGACGAGGCTCGCGATACCGCGGCAGTGACTTCAACAATGGCGGCGGTGGTGGCGGTGGTGACATCGGCGACTGCGGCGGCAACTGCAGCAGCATAGTGTTCCTGTAGCAGCGGGTGTCGAAGAGAATGCACGTGCTGGCTCTCGGGGTCGTCGGGATGCGTGCGCGGCATTGTGTGTGTGGCCTCATCGCGCGGCCTCCTGATAGGTTGGCAACAGCGGAGGCACCACTGGGCCGTGGGTGAGTCCAGGACGCGCGCACAGATGCGGGCTCCTACGTGTCCGACGGCTCCTTGAGCGAGAAGTTTGGCGCCGACCAGGAGAAGACCACAAACCACTCCGCCTGTGGCAATAGCTCCGAGTTTGCCGTAGGCCCATTTCAGGGCACCCCAGAGGCCAGACCCGACTGCGCTGGCTCCGCCCGAGACGATGTCTCTGAGTTTGGCACTGGTCCACTTGAGAATACCCCACAAGGCGGGCGCGGCGTCGTATGCCGTTGTGCGTCGGGGCGTAGTGGACACGGATGGGCCTGGTGCCGCAGCTTCACGGCGTCGTCGCTGCCGGTAGCTGGGGTCTCGGCTCGGTGTCGGCAGGTACCCGTCGATCTGGTCCTTGTACGGCATGGCTACCACGATGGCATACGTGGCCACGAAGAGGCAGATGAGACAGCCGCAGCGTCGAGAGGCCGCTGCGCTGTGCGGGGCCTCATGGGAGCCGCTGGCGTCGGGGTCCGCGCCCTCGATGGGATCGTTGTCGAGGCCCGCCTGCCAGTGGTCAACGGCGCTGGAGTTGGAGTCAGTCGAGCTTGCTCGGCGGACAAGGGTGCGGGACGGGGTCCTGCCACCTGAGGTCTGAAGACGCCCAGGTCCAGCCAGTGCTGCAGCGGGGCTGAAGCCGCCACTGCGCGGGCTGGTGGGAGCTGGCGGTGCGGTGGCATGGCCTGGCTCGTCGGCGGCGGTGGCGCCTTTGGCGTCGCTGAGCTGTGCGCTGGGGTCGGCCTGGGCCGAGTTGATGGGCGCACTGCTGTGCGACTGGGGGCGCCCTGTGTAGGGTTCGCTGTCACGGTCGCGCTGGGCCGTGTCACCTGGCGGTGTCGTGCCGTCGAGGTCCTGGGTTTCCGTGTCGTGGATGGAGTCGTTCTGGCTATCGTCCGACACGTGGAACGAGTCCAGGGATATGTTGCTGATATCGCTGGCAGCGGTGTGCTGGAGCAGAAGCGGTTCGGCGTCGGCCGCGGGCTGGTCACACGTGGCGTTCTGGGCGAGGGGGCCAGCTGGCGGTAGTAGGTCTAGCGGTTCGTTCGGTGCCGCGGCGAGCTCCGCCTCGACAAGCGGCTGCAGGTCTGGCTGGTGGTGCGGGATCGCATCCACAAGATACGCCAGGGCGTCTTGGTCGGGCGGAGGGAGGCCTCTTGGCAGCAAGGCGTGGGCCCGTGAGAGGTATGGCGGCAGTGGTGCCGCGAAAGCCTCAGGGCCGACGAGCTGGGCACGAGCGCACTGGTATTCCAGAAGGAAGCCAAGGTAACGGGTGGGGTACTCGTGGCTGCCCTGAATACGAGTGAGGTTGCGGTTGGTGCGCTGTCTGTCGGGGCCCGCTCTGTGCCAGATATCCTCGCACATGTCGAACGCGGTGCGGTGGCGCAGGGCGTCGTTTTTCTCCGCGGAGTCCTCCTAGAAAAAGTGGTCGTACTGTGGCAGATGGAGCGTCGCCAGGACGTGCGGGACGCAGTCCTCGAGCCATGCCCAGTACACGTCCCGATGGTCCTCACCTGGTGCCCACGCCGCCGCGCACGGTATGAGCCGTGCTCGGATGTTCATCAGGTGCCAGAAAGCGGGGTCCTCCTCGGGTTCACCCCTGGCGCACAGAGGGGTAGTGGGACTCGTGGGGCTGAAGCGGGGCACGACAGCGGGGCTGAAGCCGCCACTGCGTGCCTGGGCCTTGCCAGGATATGCTGCACGACGGTCGAGGACAAGCTGACAGGGTACCATCGAGGATATGCTGTACGACAGTCGACCGCAAGCGTCATGTTGAGTGATGGTAGCCCTCGTAGCTGAACTTGCATGCGGTGCGAGGCGTGGCCGGAGGACGCAGGAGTCATCTCAGCTGCGGCAACATCGGTGGTCGACTGCGATGCATGTGTCGTAGTTGACGATGGCGTGCTCGTGGGAGACATGCTGGTACTCGTCGTAGACGTCGTAGTAGCCGTCGAAGTCCCAGGGGGGCAGCGCGTGGGGCGGGGCCCCTGGTGCTGCTCAGGCCAGGCGCTCGCGGGGGCGCCCAGCGGCCCGGTGCCGCACGGACCAGCGGCGGCGGTGCTGTTCACGATCGGGTCCAAAATGGCGCTGTGATCGTATTTGTAGATGCTGTCATCGTAAAGGTAGAAGAACGTCCTACGCTCCGCATGTCGCAGGAAAGCCTCTCCTCCGTGCTGGGCGCACCGCCTGAAGACGGGTGTGCTCCAGCCAGCGAGGGGGGGGCCAGGCCGCAGGCAAGGCGCCACATGATGGCGAGGCCTGGCGGGCGGCGCGAGCGATGAGCCGAAAGCTGCGTGGCAGCACACGTCCTCAAATACCCCTGAATGCTCATGTACATTGCTACAATCACGCCCCCTGCAAGACTACGGGTGTCCCTACACCAGATAGCTTGCGCGTGCTGCTGCCAAAACAGACATGAGGTAACAAGAAAGAGATACGACGCGAAGAGGGGAGCGATGCCTCTGAAGGCGCTTCCTCGGAGGGCTGAGGCGGGCTCTCTGAGGCACCTTCAATAGGGTTCCTGGGTGGCCCGACCCTTGTCCTTGCCTTTGTCGGCCCCTGGGGGCCCCGTCCCTGGGGTGGCCTGGCCTGGCTGGTCGGTCAAACTGCAGGCTGCCGCGGGCTCGGCGGCCGCTGCGGCTTCCTCCTTCTTAGTTTCCAGAGTGGCCGCTTGTGGCAGGTGGATGGTGCCTCCCGTGAGGTGCCCGAGGAGGGTCTGGATGTCGCCGCGCAGTGCAGCGGCGTCGGCGGTTGCCGTCTGTTGCTGGGTGACGACGGTGGCAAGCCCCCGTTCCAGCCCTGAAACGTGCTCCGTGAGTGTGGCCTGGGAGGAGAGAACGCCCGCAAGCTGCACCTGCATGTTATCCACCGTGTTGGCTAGCAGCTCGTGCTGCTGTTCCATGTGCTGGATGCGGGTCGTGGCAGCATCGGGCGGTTTAGAGGCCGATGCGAAGCGCTCGCCGAAGGTGTTGAGTTCGTGGGAGGCCACGCTGTATTCATCACCTGATGAGAGGATCTCGACGTCGACGACGTCACCTGGTACTTCGGCGGCTGTGGCAGCGTCGCCTTCGGTGCCCACCTTCTGCCGCCGCCGTGCCAAGCCAGGGGTCGTGGCCACCTGGTCGTGGGGCGGCCGTCGGTTCAGCGGCTCCGTCCGTGCCGTGCGGGGGCGCAGAGGAGCTGCGGCCTGGGGCGCAGGGTGGCCTTGCGTGCGGCGTGGCGTCACGTTTCCCGCTGGAGGAGCGGTGGCGCTTGGCTGAAGGCTCCTCCTTGGGGGTCAGGAGCGGTGCGACGCCCTTGCCTTTGGGCGTGGCAGTCATGAGGTCGTGGAGGTAGGGGCTCTGGGCCGCTTTGGTGAGGAGTGTGCCGGTGGCGGGGCTAAAGCCGCCACCACCGGCTGGCGGCGTCACAGGCTCTGTGATGGTGGTAGGCGTGACGATGGTAACGTTGTCCCGCTTCGGCGCCACCTCAGCCAGCGGGGCCTCGGTGATGCTCCACGGGATGGGGCACCCCGCGACCTGCACCGTATAGGTGAGTGGGGGCCGATGAGCGCGCACTAAGGCAAACTGGGCCGCAGTGGCTGGGTCCCAGGCGGTGTGGTAGACCTCACAGTCCCATTTAACGGTCGGGCCCGTGAGAGTCTTGGCGAGCTGGGTCAGCGTGGCGTGGCGTGCCGCAATGCCAGTGATGCGGTAGCGCGTCTTGGCGAGGGTAGCCTCGCAGCCGCGGATGCTGACAGCAGCGGCCTTGGCGACGTCGGACCCCCGCGGAACACGGATCCCCAGCAGGCCTGACTTGCCGTGCCTGACGACTCCCAGGGCCTTGAACCCCACCGACTTCTGGAACGCGTCTGCCATCGTGATGGGCTGGTCCTCAGGGAACCAAACGGTCTGATACTTGTCGGCGGTGGGCTCGTCTGCACCTACGTTGCTGAGGTCGTAGGTGGCACCGAGTTGCCCTGATCCCGCCAGGACCTTGTCGACCGCTTGGAGACTGACGCCGAAGGTGGCAGCCAGGGACCTCTTTCCGACGCCCGATCCAAACCTGCCTAGGCTTTTGCAGGGTTCGAGGATGGTGACGGCTTTAAAGTTGCCGTGGAAGAGGGCCTTGAAGGTGTCCTGGAGCTGGCTATCGAGCTCCTGGCGGCGAGCGTCTTTCTTGGACTCCTTGTGCTTTTGGCGCGCCTTGTCCTGTGGAGCGGAGTCGCCTCGAAAAGGGCCCTTGGCGCGTGGACCACCGTTCACGGGGGCACCTCCCGAGAACTGGTCCTCGAAGGCCTGGTGCATGGAGGGGACTGCGGCAATGGCCTCGGTCTCGTGTATGGTCGCCCGAATCCAGCAGACGTGGTCGGCAGGGTCGATGGTGGCGACGGCTACCTTTTCCGTGCAGGCGACCTCCTTGGTGCCCAGCTGGTACACGATCACGGGGACGTGCGTGTGGACCACTTTGGGCGCCTTGGGGTGGCGCTTCAGGACGGGGACGGCGAGCTCGGTACCGACGTAGTTGTCGTTTTTCGGGCCCATGACAGCAATCGCGAGCTGACCCGTGGCTCGCTTGCCCTGCTCGAGGTGGTGCTGCAGCAGCCGTTCACCACTCTCGTAGTCGTGGAGGCTGATGCTGGGCTTGTACGTCTTGCCGTCGTCAGGCGAGGTGGGTTCGGCAAGGACAGGGACCTTCCAAAAGGCAGGGTCCAAGGCGATGAATTGGGTGTCCGCAGCCTGGAGACGTGCGGAGCCCGCTGGTGGATGCGACGTGTCACCGCCAGTGCGCTTAGGCTTGCTGCGCTGGTGGTGATCGAGCGTGTAGCTAATCTGGTTGGCGGCGCACATACGGATAAGGGCGCTGCCAAGCTTCTTCGTGTTGGACTTGTGCATGTCGTACATTGCCTGGAGCTCGTCCGCGTTCAGTTCGGCTAGCCCGTTGTAGGCGGCCGTGGGGCGGTCAGACCCCGCTTGCCTGAACGCTGCGATGCAGTCCTGCTTGCGTTGAAGGAGGGGCCCTTCAGCAGCAGGGCGCGTGGGACGGGAGCTCGGAGGCTGCTTTGAAGAGCGACGGCGCTCCGGCTTCTTGGGGGCCATTGCTGCGGGCACTCTGGTGCGGAGAGGTGAGGTGACGCGAATCAGTAGGGTCCTGCTGGGACCCCTCCGGTCTCGCGAGGCCTGGGAGTCTGACTCCGAGGCGGGGCGCTTCGCGTCGCGGCTGCGGTCTGAGTGCAGAGAGAGAAAGAGAGAAAGAGAGAGAGAGAGAGAAAGAGACAGGAAGAGAGAGAGAAAGAGAGAGAGAGAGAGAAAGAGAGAGAAAGAGAGAGAACAATAGAGAAAGAGAGAGAGAGAGACAGAGAACGTAAAAGAGAGAAAGAGAGAGAGATAACAAAAAAAGAGAGAAAGAGAGAGAGAGAGGCAGAAAGAGAAAGAGACAGGAAGAGAGAGAGAAAGAGAGAGAGAGAGAGAGAAAGAGAGAGAGAGATAAATAAAGAAATAAAAAGAGAGAAAGAGAGAGAGAGAGAGAGAGAGAGAGAGATAGAGAGAGAGAGAGAAAGAGAAAGAGAAATAGAGAGAGAGAGAACAAAAAAAAAAGGGAGAGAGAGAGAGAGAGAGAAAGAGAGAGAGAGAGAGAGAAAGAGAGAGGGAGAGAGAGAAAGAGAGAGAGAGAGAGAAGGAGAGAGAGAGAAAGAGAGAGGGAGAGAGAGAAAGAGAGAAAGAGAGAGAGAGAGAGAGAAAGAGAGAGAGAGAGAGCTGGGCTAGAACCATCGCGCGTGCTTCGCGCGCGCGCTCAGGTTCTAGCCCAGGCCGGAGGCGCGCTAGAAGATTTTGGACAGCGCTATCAAGCACAGGCGCGTGACACAATTAGTCGTGTCTCCTGAGGGCCTCATAGGAACCTCTTGGGTTTTCGTGGGGGCATCTGAAAGGCTTCTGGGGGGTTCTCCGTGCTTTCTCAATTGGCTGTTGGAGCCCGGCGGCCCCGGCGGCGTCCCAGGAACGGTCTCAGGTTTTTGGACCGGAGGCCGCATGTAGACGTACATGAAGGTTTCTGGGGAAGCCTCTCAGAAGCCCGTTGGGCCCCAAGAGGGGGTCTCCAGGGGGCTTCGTGGGAACCTCGGGGGTCCTCTTGGAAGCCTCTAGGGGGGCCTCTGGAGGCCCTTTGGGGCCTGCCGCGGGCGTCTTGGGGGCCTCTTGGGGCCTTTTGGGGGTCTCTTAAGGGCCTCTTGGGGGCCTCCTGGGCCGGGGGGCTGGAAGGTTCAGTTGGGTTTCCCGTCTTGGGCCCCTCTTGGGGCCCTTCGGGGACGCGTTTGGGCCGTCCTGGGCGCCTCTTGGACTGTCCTGAGCCCCTCTGGGGCCGTCTTGGGGCTCTCTTGTGGGCTTCGTGGGCCGTCTTGGGGCGGTCTAGGAAGAGTCTGAGGTCGTAAAGGACGGTACGAAGGACAACAAGTCGAATATGGTAAAAATGTACGTTTTACAAAGGGAAGGGGGCTATTTTTGCTTCCCGGGGCCGTCTGGGGGGATCTCTTGGAGGGGTCCTCGAGCGTCTTGGAGGCGTCTGGGGCGGTTCGAGACGCCTCATGAGCCGCCGGAGACCGCTGGAGGTTGTCTTCAGGGTGGCTGTGGGCGGCCTGGGGCCGCCTGGACGGCCGTCTGGGCGCTCCGGGGGCCGACCTGGGGCCCGCCGGGGAGCGGGCTGGGCCCGACGTCCCCCTATTACGGTCGAGGCTGCTGCCCCGGGGCCCCCGGGCCCGGTGCGGCGTTATATGAATAGATACCTATACGACCACCATTCGGGAGATAAGGAGGTTCGGGGGGGGGAGGAACCAACGTCTCACTCGATCGGTCTCACTATCGATCTCACTATCGATCTAACTATCGGTCTCGCTCGATCGATCTCACTCGATCGATCTCACAATCGATATCTCTGGATCCATTTCATTCGGCCGATCTCACAATCAATATGGCTATCGATATCACAATCGACTTCGTTATCGATATCACTATCGATCTCACATTCGGTCTAACTGTCGATACCACTATCGATATCACAATATATATCACAATCAACGCCATCATCATCATCATCAACATCATCGTCATCAACGTCATCAGCATCATCATCATCATCGTCATCATCATCATCATCATCATCATCATCATCATCATCATCATCAGCTCGTCGCCATCATCAACATCATCATAACCATCATCATCATCATCATCATCATCATCACCGGGACACCATCATCGTCACCATCATCATCATCATCATCAACACCATCCTCATCGGGACACCATCATCATCATCGGAACACCACTATCATCATCTCAGCATCATGATCATGAACAACATAATCAGCATCGTCATGATCGGGACACCATCATCATCATCATCAATCGCAACCTCATCATCCTGAACAGCACCATCCTCGGAACACCATCATCATCGTCACCATCAGCAGCATCACCATCATCATCAACATCATCGGGACACCATCATCATCATCATCAACATCAACCTCATCATCACCATCATTGGGCCACCATGATCAAACTCATCCTCATCACCTCATCATCATCCTCATCATCAACATCATCCTCATCATCATCGGGGCACCATCATCGTCATCATCATCAGTATCATCATCATCGGTACACCATCATCATCACCATCATCATCATCATCAACATCAACATCAGCCTCATCAGCAGCATCATCATCGGGACACCATCATCATCAAATCATATGATCAGCATCAACATCATCAGGATCATTCACATCATCGTCATCATCATCGGGGCACCATCATCATCAGCAACATCAGCAACAACATCGTCAACATCATCATCGGGGCACCATCATCAACACCACGACCACCATCATCATCATCATCATCATCAACATCGCCAACATCAACATCATCATCATCATCATCGTCATCATTATCATCATCATCGGGACACCATCATCATCACCACAATCACCACCATCACCATCATCATCATCATCGTCAGCATCATCAACACCATCAACATCATCAACATCATCAGCATCATCATTACCATTATCATCATCATCATCATCATCATCAGCATCAGCATCAGCATCAGCATCAGCATCAGCATCAGCATCAGCATCAGCATCAGCATCAGCATCATCATCAGCGTCATCATCATCATCATCATCATCATCATCATCATCATCATCATCATCATCATCATCATCATCATCATCATCATCATCATCATCATCATCATCATCATCGGGACACCGACGGGACACTGGCGGGACACCGGCGGGACACCGCGCGCCACCAGCCCCCGAGCGGGACACCGGCGGGACACCGCGGGGCACCGGTTGCCGGAAGGGAGACTTTTGGTCAGGCCGCGCCTCAACTACAGGAGACTTATTTCTCGCCCGCCCACGCAACTTCGCCTCGCCCGCACGCACGGCAAGCACGAACACGAAACCGAAACCGATTTCCAGGTAGGGGGGCTCTTCGTTCCACTTCGATCTCACTCCCTCACTTCCGAGATATCGGAGTAGGCCAGGGGGGAGGCCCGTGCCGGTGCTGTCAGCCCCCATGGGCGCCCCCTGGAACTTTTGGGGGGTCACAGACCCACTGGGACTGCCCCGGGCCGCTTCCAAATTGCCCACGACAGGCCACGCGGGCCGTACAGATGGTCAAGAAAGCCTCAAGAGGCCCCGAAGACGCCCAAGAGCGCCCCAAGAGGGCCCGAGATGGCTTGAAGATGGCCGACGAGGGCCCCAAGAGGGCCTTCAGGAGGCAAAAATCCTTCCATTCCCATAGTAAAACGTATATTTTCGAGGGCGCGCCGCTGGATGATCCCAAGGGGGGGGGGGTTGGGACCCCGGGGGTGCCGATGACGACCCGCTGCCTGATGCTGTCGCCGGCGTCGAGGGTAAACCGCATGAGTCGCGCCAGCGTCGTCGCCGTCCTTGTCGTGGCCTTCCTTGCTGTCGTCGGGTTTGTCATCGCCTGTCATGTCGTATATCAACCGCTCACTCGTACTGAAGCCTGCACGTTCTTCGAATTCGCGAGCCAGACACGCAGCGTCCTGTAGAGTGTTCCATGGCTAGCCCTACGCCCGAAACCTCCCACAAGGCTCCGCTACCAACTGTGGCAGAGGATCGATAGCACGAGATGTTTCAAGCTTGAGCCAAAGTGCCCTCAGTCCGTACAATCTCCCTGCATGCTAATGCATATCGCAAAGCGTTGCACAAGTGAAGTAAACTCTGGAGCCCAAACCTATGTAGGACCTAAAATCGTCCACAACGAGTTGAGGTCGCACACTGCCCCCCCCCGCTCCTCCTGCTCCACCTCCACCTTCAACTACTCCACCTCATCCTCCTCCTCCTATTCCTATTCCTCCTCCTCCTCCTATTCCTATTCCTCCTCCTCCTCCTATTCCTATTCTTCCTCCTCCTCCTCCTCCTCCTCCTCCTCCTCCTCCTCCTCCTCCTCCTCCTCCTCCTCCTCCTCCTCCTCCTCCTCCTCCTCCCCTCCTCCTCCCCCTGCTGCACGGCCCCAGCGCGCGGACGCCCCCGGCCGCTCGCGGCGGAGCGGGGCGCGGCGCCGCGTCGAAGCGCTGATGGCGGCGGGAGCGGGCCTGGAGCCCCAGCCCCCCGGGCGGCGGGAGCTCGGCGGAGGCGCGCGGCGGCTGCTGGCGGCGGCGGCGGGGCGGCTGCGGCTGCCGGCGGCGGCGGGGCTCGGCGGAGGCGCGCGCGGCGGCGGCGGCTGGCGGCGGCGGGGGTCGCGGCGGCTGCCGCTGGCGGCGGCGGCTGGCGGCGAAGCCGGGGCGGGGCGCGGCGGCTGGCGGCGGCAGCTGCTGGTGGCGGCGGCGGGGCGGCGGCTGGCGGCGGCAGCGGTTGCCGGTGGCGGCGGCGGTGGGGCGGCGGCTGGCGGCGGCGGCAGGCGGCGGGGCTGGCGGCGGCGGCAGGCGACGGCGAAGGGCCGATCGGATTTGGGCTCGGGCACGGCCAACGTGACACCATGGGGGGATCACCAGTCATCACGAGAGAGGACTTATTCCCAACCCTCCTGTGTGTTCGGTGCTCGTTTTGAATTCGCAGCGCCGCGCCCCATCTCCTTCTCCTTCTCCTGCTCCCTCTCCTCTCCTCTCTTCTTTCTCATCATCCTTAACATCAGCATCATCCTCATCGTCGTCATCAGCGTCGTCAACATCATCGCCGCCGCATTGCGGCAAACCACTTGCACGTTTCGTGACCACAAGGAGCTCCACGGAAGGCCCCCGTGGCTGGGTTCACATGGTGGCCCGCCCCACTTCGGCAGACCCCTCACATTTTTCGTGGCCCCGCAAGGAGCTCCGCCGAAAGCCCCCATGGCTGGGTTCACATGGTGACCCGCCCCATTTCGGCACACCCCTCACATGTGTGGTGGCCCGGCAAGAAGCTCCACAGAAGCCCCCCAATGGCTGGGTTCACATGGTGACCCGCCCAATGTCAGCACACCGCTCACGCGTTTCGTGGCCCCAAAGGGCGGACCACCGACGGCCCCCGTGGCTGGGTTCACATGGTGACCTGCTCATTTTGTTACACCCCTCCCCCGTTTCGTGTCCCCACAAGGAGCTCCACCGAAGGCGCCAGTGGCTGGATGCACATGGTGACCCGCCCCATGTCAGCACACCTCAGACGTTTCGTGGCCCTATAAGGAGCTCCACCGAAGGCCCCTGTGACTGGGTTCACATGGTGACACGCCCCACTTCGGCACAACCCTCACACGTTTCCTGGCCCCACAGGGAGCTCCACCGAAGGCGCCAGTGGGCGGACGCACATGGCGACCCGCCCCACTTCGGCAGACCCCTCACACGCTTCGTGGCCCCAAGGAGCTGCACCGAGGGCCCCCGTGGCTGGGTCCACATGGCGGCACGCTCAATTTCGGCACACACCACTCACGTTTCGTGGCCGCAGAGAGCTCCACCGAAGGCGCCAGTGGCTGGGTTGCCATGGTGACCTGCCACATGTCAGCAAACCCCCCACACGTTTCGTGGCCCCACGGTGAGCTCCACCAAACGCCCACGTGGCTGGGTTCACATGGTGCCCCGCCCTATGTCAGCACGCCCCTCACACGTTTCGTGGCCCTATCAGGAGCTCCACCAAAGTCCCCCGTGGTTGGGTTCACATGGTGACCCGCCCCACTTCAGCAAACCCCTCACACGTTTCGTGACCACCGGGCACTCCGCCGCAGGCCCCCGTGGCTGGGTTCACATGGTGACCCGCCCCAGTTCAGCACGGCCCTCACACGGTAAGGAACTCTGCCGGAAGCCCCCGCGGCTGGGTTCACATGGTGACCCGCCCCACTTCGGCACACCCCTCACACGTTCCGTAGCCCCAGAAGGCTCCACCGAAGGCTCCCGTGGCTGGGTTCACATGGTGACACGCCCCATTTCGGCACACCCCTCACACGTTCCGTGGCCCCACAAGGAGCTCCACCGAAGGCCCCTGTGGCTGGGTTCACATGGTGACACGCCCCATTTCGGCACACCCCTCACACGTTCCGTGGCCCCACAAGGAGCTCCACCGAAGGCCCCTGTGGCTGGGTTCACATGGTGACACGCCCCATCTCACCCGTTTCGTGGCCGCAGGGAGCTCCACCGAAGGCGGCAGTGGCTGCGTTGCCATGGAAACTTGCCCCATGTCGGCACACCCTCACACGTTCCGTGGCCCCATAGGGAGCTCCACCGAAGGCCCCGTTGCTGAGTTCACATGGTGACCCGCCCCACTTCGGAACACCCTCACACGTTTCGTGGCCCCACAGGGAGCTCCACCGAAGTCACCAGTGGTTGGATTCGTATGGTGACCCACACCATTTCGGCACACCCCAAACACGTTTCGTGGCCGCACAAGGAGCTCCACCGAAGGCCCCTGTGCCTCGGTCGCATGCGGCCCCGCCCCATTTCCGCACACCCCTCACACGTTTCGTGTCCGCATGGTGTTGCGTTCCGAGTGTGGCCTTGCGTTCTTTGTCGAAGCGTTCAGGGGTTCTGAAAATCCGTATCTGTTCATGTACATTGAGCCGTCCCGCACATAGGCGCCGCGCGTTCACACATGGGTGGGTTCTTTGACAGGGCCTTCTTCTATGATGATACTGAAGAAAATGATGATGATGATGCTGCTGCTGATGATGATGATGATGAGGATGATGATGATAAAGATGCTGCTGCTGATGATGATGGTGATGATGATGACGATGCTGATGACTATTGTGATGATGGTAATGATGCTGATGATGCTGATGATGGCGATGCTGCTACTGATTATGCTGATTATGATGATGATGCCTATGATGGTTATGATGAAGTTGTTGATGATGATGATGACGATGATGCTGCTGATAACGATAATAATAATGATAATAATAACACTAACAATACCACTACTAATCATAATGATAATAACAATAATAATAATAATGATGATGATGATGATGATGATGATGATGATGATGATGATGATGATGATGATGAGATGATGCTGCTGCTGATGATGATGATTCGGAGGAGGAAGAGGAGGAGGAGGAGGAGGAGGATGAGGAAGAAGAGATCTCGACTCGCCAGGCCGACGTCAGTGCGACAGCCAAAACCGTCACACACCACGACCGAGGGTTTTTGGTTGCTGCCCAAGGCGAGCCTCGGCGACGAGCAGCGGCGGGGCCGGCGGAGGCGCGCGGCGGGAGTGGACCGGTACGGGGTGAGCTCGGCCGCGGTCGAGACAGTCGAGCCCACTCTCCGAAGGTCCAGGGCCCCAGTGAAACAGACAACCAAAACAAACACAGAGGAGTCATGCTCCAAGGTGGAGAGCCCGAGCACGGAGGAGAGGAGAAGGGCACCCCTCCCAAACCAGGGTTTACCTTGATCCTCGCGCCAACTTCACAGTCGTCGCGCTCCCGTGGGTCACTGTGGATGGCGTGGCTACTAAGGCTGATTGGGATCTGGGGCCTCTTGAGCCTGCTGGTGCGGAGGTTGCTATTTTCCTACTCGGAGCGCTCGCCCTGGCATTGTAGATCTAGGATTTGGCAAATCGAGAGTTCCGTTACGCTACAGCGTCAAAATATTGGCGCGAACGTCTCGGACGGGCACTCTTCCATGCTGACGCAGCACGGGTGCCAAACAGCGGCACCGATGGCGGAATTGATGTGCAGCGTAAGAAACCGGAGGACGGGCAGGCGACGACGGAGGCCGAGGAAGAGGGGGAGAAGGAGGAGGAGGAGGAGGACGGATGGGGCGAGGAGGGAGACAACATAATGACCAAGGATGGAGGAACTCCTCCTCCTCCTCCTCCTCCTCCTCCTCCTCCTCCTCTTCCTCCTCCTCCTCCGAATCTGCCTCCTCCTCATGTTCTCCCCTCTCGCTCTTTTTGTCGCCGGAGCTTAGGGCAGCAATATGACAGCAACATGCCTTAGGCCCTTAGGCAACCAGACTCGTCAAATCTTCGACGGCATCGTCGAGAGAAATGGCCGCCGCCTCGAATGACGGCAATAGGGTCCTGCACGAAGTGTCGGCCTTGGCTATAGGGGAACAGTTCCCCCCTTTCCACCCCCTTCCGCGGGCAGTTCCCATGTTCCCCGCTGGCATGGCCTTGGCCCTACTGGCCGACGTACGACGTACCCCCCACTGGGCGGGAAGCTGTTCCTTACAGGTTTCGCGGGGCGTATCCCCACCTGGAAGGGAAGGCCAATGGGGCTGGGATGCCCTGGCACACTTAAAATGGGTATCGGCCAAACGACGGTGAATCCCGCTCACTCCTTCCCCGGCAGGAGGATCGAAGATCCGACAGGGGCGGGGTCGATCGCAGGCAGCGGGGCAGCGAGCGACCGATGACCGACGATCGTGAGAATAACTGTTAGCGCAACCACGTGCTTGTCCATCGGAGCCTTTGACGAGACGCAAGTTAACGGGGCAATTACATAGCTGACGGCTAACATAGACAAGCGCGTTCCACTACTCGCAAAACAACTACTCGCGAATGGCCTGGCTCCGCAGCGGGGCGTTCCCGATCCAGTACATCGACGCGAACATGCGTCAGCTTTTGCAACTGACCTCCTGCTACGCGCTTTTCAGCCAAGTAGCGCACGCGAGGTCACACCTTGGCCCGCCACGAGCTGCGCCAAACGAAGAGAACAGGGCGGAAGGGCGGGACAGACGGCCCCCTCTGTGACCCAAGCGGCTGCGGAGAGAACAAAAGGAACAGAGACGACAACGAGAAGGATGCATGCAAATACGGAGGGAGGGGGGCAGAGAGGCTCACTACGCCACTACGCTTCACGTTTGTGACTCCGCGCTTTTGCTCCGGAAGCCTGCGAAGCGGCACTCTGCGAGCATTGGAACGCGCCCCCCGCCACCCGCCCGTGAGCCCGAGAGCGGGCCCCGGAGACCGGAACCGAGCGTCGATGTGATGAGGCCTTTCACCACAGGCGGTCGCGCCCCGCAGACGGGGCAGGTCGAAAAGGCCAAGCCCTCCCTCCGCCCTGCCCGCCGCGCAGCGCGGAGCTGGCGGCGGCGCCCACGCTCCGCAGCGCGAGCGTCGGCGGCCGCCACACCTCCGCCATCGAAAGGACCGCGGGCGCACCGCATCTTGGCCGGGGAGGAGGAGGACGGGGAGGAGAGCGGAGGAGGAGGGGGGAGGAGGAGGAGGAGGAGGAGGAGGAGGAGGAGGAGGAGGAGGAGGAGGAGGAGGAGGAGGAGGAGGAGGAGGAGGAGGAGGAAGAGCACGAAGAGGAGGAGGAGGAAGAGGAGGAGGAGGCACCCCGCTCGCGAGGTGCGCAGTCAGCAGGGCCGCGGGCGGCGGGCGGCGCAGGCGGCGCGGGGCCCCCGAAGAGCGCCGCCGACACCGCCGAGCGAGCCGCCGCCACGACCGCCCGCCTCGGCGCCTGCGCGGCCACCGCCCCGCGCACCGCCGCCTCCACGAAGGCCGCGGCCAGAGCGGGGGCGGGGGCCCCTCTTGGCCCGTCGCGCGGCGGCCTCCATCCAAGGGGCGACAGGCCGCGCACGAGGCATGCGAACGCTTGAGCCAAAATGGCCACGAACAGGAGGAGGAGGAGGAAGAGGAGGAGGAGGAGGAGGAGGAAGAGAAGGAGGAGAAATGTTCCAGGAAGAGGACGCCAAAACTCCACTAGCCTACTTCAAATGTACTGCTGAAGCCGACTCTGCTCAGCCTCGAAACAGCCTTCGGGGGCCCAAACGGGCGGGGGAAACGACCCGACTTAATTGCCTCCCCTGGGTGGGAGGCCACACAAACAACTTCAACGCCAGCAGGCTCGCCGGCTCGCAGCGCTGTCGCTACCCGGGCCCAGAAGTCCGCATTGACCCCCCTTCGAAACACTCGAACCCAAAATTCCGACCTTCGGCCCAGGTGTTCAGAAGGGGGAAACGGCTTGTCACAAGTCGGAGTCGGCCTGGGATCTCATCCAACGCGTTGGCGAAGGCGGCGATCTCAGCGCGAGGCGCACTCTGCCTCCTTCCCTGGAGGGCAGCCCCGAAGCCCCAGACCGAATTCCACTGCTGGCCATCAGGGGCCAAAGATACTACCCCCGAGCCCACCAGTGGACGCCGAGGGCCATCAGAAAGCCCCTCGCCCGACCCGCCCGCAAACGCGGTTGCGAAAACTGCGGCGTCTCTGGAGATGTCCTGGGTCGATCTTTACTGGGACACCAAGGGGAGCCCATCATGGGAAAACGGGGCCGTCTCAGCCCGACTGGGGACCCTTCGGAGCCAAAAGCTTGACGAACTCTCAAAGTCCGCTCGCGCCCAGGCCGAGAGTAACTCCGATTGCTCAAAGTTTCCGTGACCAGCACTGGCCTCGCATTCCCAACATACGATGAAACAGACTCTTGGGCGCCTTCTGACACCTCGGGCAGAGTGGGTTAGGAGCGCTGCCCCGCCTGGCTCAGCCTCTCACGCGTCTGCTGGCCGCCCGTCGCGGCCACTGCATTCAGCGCCCAGTCGTCGGTCGTGCCATCGACTCTGAGACGCTTCAGCCCCATGTGCACGCGGTGCACGTCGGCGTCGCCTTGCAGGTCACTACTACCCAAGTGGTGCGCCGCCGCGTTCCAGAGCTGTCTGTCCACCGCGTCCTCTACATCGTCCAGAATTTCCGCAATGCATCCGTGAAGCTGCTCGAACTCTGCATCGGAACACGAAGGGGTAGCCCACTCAGCTCGGCCTGGCCCCCATTGCATCGAAGAATGCGGTGTCCATCAAATCCCCATCAACGCGGCCACTGTTGCTCCAATCGGCCCCTTCACCAATCTCCAGCGCCTCGACCCCGCCAACAGCAGCCTCCTCCGAATGCTGTCCCAGGCCCAGCACGTGCGCGATATCCTGGAACATCTCGCCACATCTTCGGCCATGAGTAAATGTGTTCTCGACGCGTGGGTTTCGCAGGGTCAAACGGCGTCCTGGGCCCGAACCCGCTGAACTTTGCGCCGCCAGTCGCCGTGAATCCGCCATCATGTAGCCTGGTACTCCGTAAGCTCGACGCACGTATGCGATATGCGGCCTGGCTCCCGTGGGCCACAAATTCCACGTGATTATTCGCAACTTGGCGTGCCTTCGCATGTTCCGCATCACTTTGACTATTGTGTTCGTCGTCGCCTTCCGCTCGTTTGCCTCCTTATAAGATCTGCGTCTCCCTGCCGTCGCGCCCATCCCAAGTCGACCGATTCTACCGCAGACGTGACACGGCTGCCCGATCGCCGAAGTCCTTCTGCCACTTGATTTGGCACACCGCGGTAGATCCCAACGCCGCGGTCTTTTCGCTGATGGCCAAACCAGCCTGCTGAAACTACTCGCGCGCGGCTGCAATGATCATCTTCCTGGGAGGGGGAGTGGGGGCCGCATCGCTGCCGGCCCTCCTCTTGCCGCTGCCGCCAGCAGAAGACGCTGCAGAAGACGCCTCGGGGGCCTCGGTAGGCGTCGCCGCCTTCTTGGTTTGCGCCGCAGGCGGGGCCGCGTCGCCCACGACGCCGGAAGCTTCCATGTTCAGGTTGGAAATCGAGCATCGCTTCCACCCGAACAAATGGCATCGCCATCGTCATCCGAGCCGCCGCGCTCTTGTCGCCGCTATCGGAGTCTCCCTGGGGGCGTGGGTCCTCGGACTGCCTGTCGGCGAGGGCTCGGGGGATGTTCGCGATGCTTTGCTTCGCTGCATCGCGCTTATTCTTTTTCTGCATCGCCGCCGTCATCTTGCGACGCTTGCCGGGGAGCTGACCCTCGCTGATAATTGCCTGGACTGTCCACTCAGGCCAGGGGGGGAGGGTGAGAGAGGGATGGGGAGGGGGAAGATGAGGGGGCCGAGGAGGCGGAGGAGTGAGAAGGATCAGCGGTGGAAACGGATGAAGACATGGAGGGGGGCGGGGGGG
Organism: Prorocentrum cordatum; assembly: GCA_963575745.1. Taxonomy (NCBI): domain Eukaryota; class Dinophyceae; order Prorocentrales; family Prorocentraceae; genus Prorocentrum; species Prorocentrum cordatum. The sequence goes on along the minus strand of CAUYUJ010018088.1, from coordinate 60,143 downwards.
GGGGGGGAACAAGAGGGGGGGGAAGGAAGGGGGGGGGATAAGGAAGAAGAGGTGAAAGAGGCTCTAGGTTGCCCAAGCCTTGCCATCGCCCACCCCCCCTCTTCCGCCATGGCTTTGTCCTCGTAATCCTCAATGTGGTAGCGCCCCGTTTTGTCCCCGGCTGCTAGCGCGCGCGCGCGCCCTCTCCAGCAACTGGGGATCGAACAAATCTGAAGCCGCAGATGCCAAGACTAAGGCTCGAACGACTACGGAGACGAATCCAAGGTCTCGCGGCAAGTCCGGAGCCAATGCGCGACGTGCTTGGGGTGGCTTGTGCAGAACCACAGCGGCGACCTTGCCGTCGATGCACTTCCAAGAAGTCCCCGCGCCCACCTCAAGTTTGCCGTACTTCTTTTCACTCCTGCAACTCGATCCATATATCACGAGGTTTGATGAATTTGCCCCCCGAAATTGTCTTGGCAACCAACATGCCGTTGTTGCGGATGGCGCCGGCTCTTTTGATGCGGATGCTATCAGGGCTGCCGTTGTGTTGTCTGATGAATTCGCCGAATGAAGCAAGGAATGGTGCATGCATGTTCGGGTCGTTGTCTTTGGCGCCCTGGTGAACTTTCAATTTTGCGCGCTCCGCGTCGTAACGTCCCAAGCGGCACGCACTGACGCAGAGCAAACCCAACCGGCCCATTGCCTCGCGAACATTGTTCTTGAGCTGCGTGCACCTCCGCGGCCTGCGCCCCAAGCGCACGTCGTCGGCTCTAGCATGGGCGCGAGAACAGAGGGGGCGGGCGAGAACGCGGAAGATTCTAGGGGAATGGTGCGTCGGCATTGCGTTTCCTCCTTCTCTGCCATGCCCCTCCTCTGCCCCCCCCCCCCCCCCCCTTATGCGAGCAGCGCCGAGAACTGGCGCGAGCGGGCCCTGGTCGCAGGACTTCGAATTGCAGGAACATCAGATCCTGATCTCCCGGCCGTGCGAGCCCCTCTCCGTGGACTCCTTGGCCCTGCACTTCTCGCGCCGAGCCTTCGGCCCCCCCGCCTTCGAGGGCCCCCCGCCCTATGGCGAAGAGAGATGCCAGGGGGGGAACTAGCGATTGGATAAAAGAGTCTGGGGCGGGGGAACAAACAATGACGGGGCCATCGCTGAGCCCGCGGGGTGGACTCGTGCGGGCTCGTGCTCTGGCATGCGGGGCCCCTTTGCAGCTCCCCCATGGGCCCCCTGCGCCCGCGTCGCCAGCTCGCTGCCCACCCCCCGCGAAGGACTGGCCCCATGCAAACAAAAAACACTGGCTGTATAAGCGGGAAACGGCGCCCAACGCGCCAACTATGCACGTGGGCGAACGGGCCAAACTGGCCGGGATCGGAATGGGATGAGAAGGCGAGCGGGGCGGCAAGGGGGATGGGCGGGGGGCGGGATGGGCAGGGAGGCGGGCACGCGCGCGAGGAGAAAGAAGAGCAGGGAGAGCGGGGCAGGCAGGGGCAGAGCGAGGAGGAGAAGGGGGAGTAGAGGGGGGGGCAGGAGAAGGAGGAGGCAATCAAACAAGCAAGACAGCCAAACAAACACTTCTGGACGCGCGCGCTCGCGCGGAGTGCGCGCGCGTTCTTGGCGCAATCTGGCGCAACCACGCGCGAGAACATGCGCGCGCTCACTCGCGCGCTCACCCGCGCTCGCGCACGCTCGCGCGATTGTGTTCTCGGGGGCGGGCGCCGCGCCCCAGCGACGCGCGCGCGCGCACGCGCGCACTCACGCACGCACGCGCACACACAGACACACACACAGACACACACACGCACACAGGGACAAACACCCACACGCACACACACACGCACACACACGCACACACACACACACACACGCACACGCGCGCACACACACGCGCACATTTTTCAGAGGACATGCCAATGCACATATCACACACGCACACACACACACACTTACACAAACATCGCGCGGGAGGTTCGCGGTGGCGCGGGCTGGCTGCGCGCGGGGCCGCGCCGCGCCCGCGCCCCCCCCCCCCCCCCCCATCGCCCACGACCGCCCGCATTGCTCGCGTGGGCGAGCGGCCTGGGCTGAGACGTCGCGGGCATGCGAGGCCCCTATCTGAGGCGGACAAAAGAACGCGCCCACACGCGCGCGCACGCGCGCGCGCACGCGCGCGGCTGGCGCGCGCTGGAACTCTCTCCTCTCTCTCTCTCTCTCTCTCTCTCTCTCTCTCTCTCTCTTTCTCTCTCTCTCTCTCCTCTACATTTATATATATATATGTATCTCCCTGTCTCTCTCTGTCTCTCCCTCTCTCTCGCTATCCCTCTCCTTTTCCCCCGCCCCCTCTCTCCCGCGCGCTCGCTCGCCCATTCGCTATGGCTGTCTCTCTCTCTCTCTCTCTCTCTCTCTCTCTCTCCCCCTCTCTCTCTATGTATATGTATTATATATACATGTATACATATATGTATATGTATATCCATCTCTATGGTGTTTTATTGTTGATTCCCTTTCTCTCGTCCTCTCTTTCTCTCGCGCGTTTGTTTCTCTCTATATTTATACGTACATATACATATACATATATATACACACATACATACATACATATATACATATATATTTATATATTTATATATGTATATATACATATATATATATATCTATATATTATAATATATATATTATATAATATATATCGCACTCTCTGTTATCTCCGGCTCCACCGCGCAAGGTCGCGGGCGTTTGCCGCGCCCCCGACTCGCGGGGAAGTTGCCCCAGGCCGACGCCCTCTGGCCCTTGGCGCAGCCACTGACGAAGGCCCTCTGATCGCTGCCCAGGCCGCCGCTGGGGCGTCTCTTGGAACCGCAGGCCGCGCCGCAATAGGCCCGGGGGCACGTGGTTCAGCGACGCGCGCCAGAACGGCATGCTGCGGCGCCGGAATGCCGATGTCCGAGCGGCGGCGGCGCGGCGGCGGCAGCAGCGCTGCCATGAACAAGCCCCGAAGCATCGGCATCGCGTTTCCTCCTAGCATGGGGGGGCATCCAATTGCTCATCCTCAATGTCCACCCCGTTGGCCGGACGCAACGCGGCCCCCGCCGTGTATTGGTGGCGCGGGGATTTGCCTGCGGACTGCATCTGCCGCGCCCGCGCAGTCGCCTGGTCTGCCGTAGCTACCCCCCCAAGAGCGACCGTCCACAGGGTCGCCGACGGTTTTGCTCTCCACCGCGAGGTCGGCGCGGGTCGCCGCCAACTGCTCCTCCTCCTCGGAATCCAGCGCCCAATGCTTTCGGCTTGCTGACTCCATCTTCACGGGCATGAGGCGCGATCGGCGGCTAAAGCAATGATCACATTGGGGCATTGGCGTCGCGCGCGCCCTATAGTCGCGACCCCCGGGCGCCGCCGCGCGCGCACTGGCCGCGCGGTCCGGCCCCGACGCGCCGATGTAGCCCAGCAGCTGGCGCCGCCTCAGCCGCGCGCCCTGGTTAGCGCCGCGCGGCGTCTTCACGGACATTTCGGGTCGGCGCCCCCGCCCGCCCGCCCCCCCCCCTCTACCTCTTCCCCCCGCCCCCCCCCCCCCCCGACCTGCCCCATCCCCGCGCCCCTTCCAAATTCTTGAGCCGGCAATCCCGCGCGCGATGCCGCGTCTAAGCTCTCGCGCCCCAAAGAAGGACAGCGCCGCTGTCGCGGGCGCCCTCGCGTCGCGCCCTTAGACGCCCCCCCCCCCCCCCGGGCCAGCAAAAAAGCAACCGCAAAACCCGACCGCAAAACCCAACCGCAAAAAGAAACCACAACCGCAACCCAGCGGCGCCCACCGTGCGCGCCTCCTCCAAGCGGCGGCCGCGAATCGGCGCGAACCAAAAATGCAAGTGCGCGCGCGCGGTGGCGCCGTGATCTTTATCTCACTTCGGGCAATTTTTGCTGCCGGAACGCCGACTATATGGCGCAGTATAATGTCAATTGCAATGATAGTGTTGATTCTGTAGTGAATGAATTGAAAATCTAAATGCGTTAGTGTTTGAAATCACTGCATAATTAAGTTCTGTAAGTGGGATGTGGGTCTTGTGGTTGGAATTGCGGCTCTGCGGTTGGAAACGACAGCTCTGCGGTTGGAAAACTGCCAGTAATGGTTGGACAACGCCCGCTACACGACTGCAGCGGGGGCTCGGCCACACGGAACCTCAGCAAGAAGCCCAGCCCTGAAATCCGCAATTTGCTTGGTGAAAACCACATGGGCCGATGGAGAATCGCCGAGATCTGCTTGGGGGCCCATCGAACTCCAAGAAAGCGAAGAAACCCAAGGCACCCTGGCAAAATCCAGCTGGTTTCTTGGCACGCGCCCCCACTGTACGTAATAACGCATACATGAAATATAAGAATTTCAAATGAACAGTAACTACGAATCATTAATTCCACGTGTGTCCGAGCGAGGAAGCAAACCGCGCAACTAATAATATTACGATAAAAACTCTATGTTACAGAACCAGAGACATAATATATATATATATATATATATATGTATGTATATATGTATATATATGTGTGTGTGTGCATGTATGTATATATATACGTATATCGAGCGTACCTCCCCCCGCCCCACCCCCAATGCACGCGCGGAACCACGCCCCACGCGCGCGCGCACCCCTCCCGCCCACTTCCCACTCCACTCGCTCCAGAAGACCCCCTCCGCACGATCGGCACTGCGGCGGCGCCGCGGCAGCTGCGGCCCGCTGCGGCTGGGCAGCTGCGGGGCACTCGCGAGCGCAGCGCCGCTGCACCAACTGGCGACGTTCCCACTGCCATCGGACAAACTATCCCACGACCCCAGCAAGCGCGCCTCGGTGCCGAATGCCGCCCGCGTAGGCAGCGGCGTCGCCGGCGAGCCCCTCGCCCTTGCAGCTCTGCCCAGATCTGCAAAATCGTGAGGTGCTCGACGTTTTCCCAGGCGGTCCTTCCTCGCAATGCGAGGCCCCCATACAGGGCGCGGGTTATTGCTGTTGTTTCTCTTTCCTGATCCGCAAGACCACGAGGTAACGTCCAAATTGTCCTCGTGCGCCACGGGCTTGCGCACTTGGGCGACGCCGTCGGAGCGCGTTCCGCGCGGCTTCGCAGCGCGTCGCATGCTCGCGCGGCCTTGGCAAGCCCGCGCGGCGCCTCTTGGCGGGCCCCCCATGCGCTCGGCGCGACCAGCAATCAAAAGCCCCATAGGGCACCGACCATAACGAGGGCACCAGGGCACCAATCAGCCAAAGGGCACCGCCCAGAAGGCAGCAATCAAATGGGGCCCCAAGCACACGGCGCCAATATCCACGCGGGGGGCACCAGGCATGACGCCCCAAGCACTGGGCGCCGACCATATCGCATCAGACACAGGACACCAAAATCCACGCGGAGGGTGCCAACCAACAGGAAGGGGGGGGCATCAAGGCACCGATCAACCTATGATAGTCCTACGCACCTGTCGTGTGCCAATTATTCTAACGCTCTCACCACGAACATACTGCTAACATTACCAAATCGTATGAACACACAAGAAGAAGCAACCAAAACCATTAGAAAATCAGTTCAAACAAATTACACGGCGCAAACCTTGCGCGAAAACTGCTAAACAAATATCATTGGCATCGGCGCGCACGACGGGGGGCGCGCTGGGCTCCTTGGCAGCCCTCGGAATCGACGACAGTTGCGCAGCTGGCAGGCCCCAGGGGAGTGAGGTCTATTTTGGGTCTATGGGCCGAGGCGTTATGGGCTGATACTCTATGGGCCAAGACCCTATGGACTGACCCATGGGCTGATATCCTGTGGGCCGAGACTCTTATGGGCTGGTACAGTATGCAAATGCAAGCGCCGAGTTTTTTTGCCCCCCGATGCCATAATGCACATGTTTCGTGTTTGCGCGCCCGCTGCAATCCACGGCTCGAGGAGGCGGAGGAGGAAGAGGAGGAAAAGGAGGACGAGGAGGAAGGGGAGGAGGAGGAGAAGGAGGAGGAGGAGGGCCTGAGGAGGGAGGGGGAGGGAGAGGGGAGGGGGGGGGAGGAGGGAGGGAGGGGGGGAGGGGGGGGAATGGGGAAGGTTTGTTTCATGGTTTGCAACCCAGCCTCTGGGTGGGAACGAAATGCGTGAGGGGTGCGATGGTTTTAGATGTCCAGGGGCGCCGCGCGCCGCGGGGTCCGTCGCGCGGCCCCGCGCTCCAGACCATCGCGACCGCGTACGGGTCCTCCAAGAGCCGCGCCCCATCGGCGGCGCGGCTGACCCACCGACGGCCGCCGCCGCCGCCGCCGTGCGGCACCCACTCCCAACGCCACGCTGGGAGGAACCACACCTCGGGGACGGGCGAACCCGAGGGCGGTCTGGCGCTCTGGGTACCACCAGCCAGCAGTCGCCCGGGCGCTGGTTGGGCATGCACAGTTCGATCCACGCCGGGGCCCACCAGGGCCAAGGCCCCGGCGGGCGGGCTGGGAGGAGGGGCGGCTCGGGGACGCGGGTCGCCCCTCCCTGAAAATTGGGGGGGCGGCGGCCCGCGCGCATGCCAGGCCGGGGCGGTCGGGCGCGCCCCAGCCCGCCAGTTCGCCCGCCCATCGCTGCCCGCCAGGCCTGGCCATGAGCGCATGGCTGGCGAACGCCCACAGCACGGCATCCCACTCGGGGGCCGCCATCCCGCCGCCCTTGGGCGGCCCGCGCGGGCGTGCTCGAGCGCAGGCACGGGTGGCAATGATGGATGGCGATGGCGATGCTGATGAAGGGGACTGGCAGGGAGAGGCGAGGTGTGGGAGGGAGAAAAGGCGGGAGCTGGAGAGAGGGGAGGGAGGGGAGGGGGGGGGGGCGGGCGAGGGGGCGAGGCAAGGAGCAAAAGGGAGAAGGGGGCGGAGGAAAGGGGGCAGGAGAGCCCCTTGCCGCTGCATGCCGAGAGCGCGCGTGCTCGGGACAGCTCCACCGCTCTCTGCGGTTGTCCGAGCCGCCAGGAGAGTCGTCCGCCCGCGGGAGTGCGCTCCGCTGGGCTCCAGCAGAGCTCGCGACAACGGCGACAGATTCGCGCTTGGCAACCCCCATGGAAGCAATGAGTTGTTTCTCGGATGGGCCTACTTCCGCGGGCCCCCCAGGAACTCGGCGCCGGCTGGCTTCAAATACTTTGCCCCCCCGGCCCTAGGAAAGACACGAAAGTGGCGACAGTCGCGCGTTTGAGGGGAGCGGTGGGTGTAAGGAACTGCGGGGAGGGGGAGGGGCGGGCGGGCGGGGAAGGAGGGAAGGGGGGAGAGGAGCGAAGGGGGGTGAGATAAATAGGGCGAAGGAGGAAGGCGAGGAGGAGGAGAAGGAGGAGGAGAGGAGAAGGCGGATGAGGGAAGAGGGAGAAACAGCAGGTGAGGGGGGGAGAGGAGAGGAGAGGAGGAGGGGGAGGGGAGGGGGGGAAAGAGGAAGAAACAGCAGGCGCGGCGCGGCTCGGTTTCCGCCGCGACCGCCGCCACCACCGCCTCCTGCCTCCAGTCTCCAGTCAGTCCATGAGTCCTGGCGGCGCGGCTGGGCAGGGCCTCCCCCTGCCCCCCCCCCCCCGCCCTCCCCCGCCGCTCCTCATCTTCTTCCGCCTGCCACTCCTCACTCAGCCTCACTCCTCCCTCCGCCTCCTCCTCTTCTCCTGCCCCCATCATCATCCCCCTCTTCCGCTCTTCCTTATCCTCCTCATTCTCCTCCGCCTTATCCACCCACCTCCTCCCCCCTTCCCCCTCCTCCTCCTCCATCCTCCACCTCCTCCTCCACATCCTCCTCCTGCTCTCGCCCTCCCACTCCCACTTCTCATTGTCCTTCTCCTCCTCCTCCTCCTCTTCCTCCTCCTCCTCCCCTCTCCTCCTCTTCCTCCTCCTCCTTCTCCTCCTCCTCCTCCTCCTCCACCTCCTCCTCTTTCTCCTCCTCCTCCTCCTCCTCGTCCTCTTCCACCACTCATCATCCTCTCCTCATATTCCCGCTCATTTTCATCAAAGCTGCGCGTGGACACGTATCGCACCTTTGTACAATAACACGCCAGGGCGGGTCGATATACCCTGATCGCGAGTCCGCCCCTCCTCCTCATCTTCCCCCTCCTCAGCCTCAGCCCTCTTCCTCCTCCTCCTCCTCCTCCTCCTCCTCCTCCCCCGGGCCCTACCCCCCGTCGCGTTCCGATTGGCCCCCGCCCCGCCCTCCGCAGACTCCGCTGGTCAAGATGCTAGCGGCCCCGGGGTGCTTTTTTCTGAAGGGTCCAGGAGCCCGAAATTTGGAACTTGAGCCCCCCCAGGGCCTGAAAGCGAGGAAAGCCTGGCAGCCTGTCTGGCGACGCCCGGGGCCGGAGGCCCGTGGGGGCACTGAGCCGAACGGGAAGCGGCGGGTCGTGGAGGCAGGGTCGAAGGCAGAAGGTCGAGCTGAGGGAGGACGGGGAGACGACGAAGAGCAGGAAGCGAATGGGCGGGTGGATGTGGAGGAGGAGGAGGAGGGGGGGAAACTTGGAAGCAGCGGCAGCGAGGGAAGAGAGGAGCGGGGCGGGAGGAACGCAGAGGAGGACGTTCACGTACCATCCCAGCAGTGAGTGAACAAATACTACACTTGATCATGGCCGTAAAGCCCCAGAAGGCGCGGCCGCCCGCGCGTCGCGCCCCCCTCTTGGACGGGCGGGGCGGCGCCGCTGGCCGCTGGCAGGCTGCTCGATCCTCATCGTCCTCCTCATCCTCGTCGTCCTCGTCCTCGTCGCCGCCCTCCTCGCCCTCGCCCTCGTCGTCCTCGTCGTCCTCCCCCTCGGAGCCTGCGTCTGCGACCCCCCCTCTCTGCCTCCTCGGCCCTCGCCCTCCCTCCCTTTATCCTCGTATCTCATCCCCCCGCACACTTCCACCGCGCCGCGCGGGCTGTGGAGTGAGCCTTCCAGCCAGCCAGCACTGCGCCACAGGCGCAGAACAAAAACCTCATCCATTCGGGAACGAATGGGCAAGAGAAAAGAAGCCAGCAACGCCAGCGAGCCATTCGCAGGGCCCCCGACGGCTGGCTGAAAAGCGCTGCCACGCACACCGACGCCCAGCACAGGCAGTGGCTGAGGAAGAGCTGGAGGAGGAGGAGGAGGAGGAGGAGGGTTCCCCCGAGTAGGAGGACACGGAGAAAGAGGAGGAATGAAGAGGAGGAATGGGGAGGGAGAGACAAGGGGAGGAGGAAGAAGTAGGAGAGGGGCGAGTAGGACCGAGGAGGAGGAGGGTAGCGTCGGCAGTGCCGTCGGCAGCGTCGCGTCGGCACGCAGCGCAAGCTGGCGCGCCGCCGCGCCTTGGCGCGGCGACGCAGCTACCTGCGCTGGCCGGCTCAGCCGGCTCATCCGGCTCTCGGTTCAGATCTAGATGCCGCTGCTCAGCTTCGCCACCGCCAGCTGCACGACCCTGTTCTGGTTGTTGTGCATGATGAGCTTCTGGTCCAGATCACGCGCGCACTTCTCGCTGTCGGGGCCGCCCGCCGTCGAGGCGTTCAGGAACAAGGCGGCTTTCGCGCCGACGTAGTCCACGTCCTTGCCCAGGACCTCGTGGAATTGGAAGCCGGGGGGGAGGTAGATGGCGCTCCCAGGGTCGACCTCGGCCAGGAAGATCTCGAAGCCCGCGCCCACGAACTTGGCCACGTCAGCAGGCTGGAGGAGCTCCAGAAAGCGAAACACCGTGCGCTTCTCAACGACACTGGTCTGCTCCAGGAACGGATAGATATCGGTCAAGCGGCAGCACGCCACAGTGCGCTTGCCTCGGGGGGGGGGGGGAGGGAAACGCAATGCTTGCTGAAAGGGCAAAGCGAAAGGTGACTGAGAGGAGGGGGTAGAAAGAAGGATAGGGGAGGACGAGGAGGAGGAGGAGGAGTATGAAGGAGCGAAGGAGAGGAGAAGGTACAGGATGGAGAAGAGTTACGAACAAATCAGGGAAGGAGGGAGGGAGGCGGGAGGAGGCGCGGATCTGCCCCGCCTCGGGGCTCATCCGATCCCACGCGGAGCTTCGAAGGGGAATCCAGCCGTGGCAACGAGGAGCCTCCTTCTAACCGAACCGACGAAAACGAAAACCCTCAGCTCTTGATACGCGAGTCGGGATCCGTCACCGGGGGAGGTCTGATGCCGACGACGACGAGGACGACGGCGACGTCTACGGCGACGGCGACGGCGACGGCGGCGGCGGCGGCGGCGACGTCGACGGCGACAGTGACGGCGACGGCGACGGCGACGACTACGACGACGACGACGACGACGGCGACGGCGACGGCGACGGCGACGGCGACGGCGACGTCGACGGCGACGGCGACGATGACGGCGACGGCGGCGGCGGCGACTGTGGCGACGACGGCAACGGCAACGGCGACGATGACGACGACGACGACTGCGACGACGACGAAATCGGGAGGAGGGAGGAATCGGGAGACTGAGGGGAGGGATAGGCTTGGACCCCCCGCCTGCCTTGAAAAGTCATGCGCAGGGTTGGCATGAAGTTCACCTCGAAAGCGGTCTGGACGTGGCCCTTGCAAACTGCCACCACCGACGGCAGGGTCGACTTCATGAGGTCGGCCTGCTGCGGCGACGAGTCGGCGGCCACCGTTCTCAGCTGGTCCCCGAACGTTGCCGCCAGCGCGGCCTTCAGCGACTCCTGCGAATCTTTCACCAGGCCCCTCTGGCCGCGCTTGTGCTCTTTCTCCGGAAGCCCTGGGAATGCGCGGCCGTAGGCGCACGCCTGCGTGCGCAGAGGGTCGAGCGGGCCCAGCATGCGAGAAATCGCAGCGGGCTTGGAGGGGTCGATGGGCGTGAGCGGCTCGACCTCCACGACCCTGACGCCGTGCGCCGCGGCGGACTCCAAGAGCGTCACCTTCCCGCTGGCCTGCGTCTTCGACTGCTCCTCAGCCGCCTGCTTGGCGGCCTTCTCTTTGCCCGTCTCGGCTGTCTTCTTCGCTCTGCCAATCGCCGCCTTGACCATATGCTGCAGGTCCGCCGTCGCCTGCTTGAATGGTTTCCACCTGACAGCCACTGCCGCCAATTGCTGGCGATTCCTTGCGGAGTTCATCTCCCCGTCGACCTCGTCGAAGCGGGCCAAGGGAACGAGTTTCTGGTAGCTGCGCGAGGGCGCAGTGAATTTGATGTTTTCCGTCCCCTCCCTGGCGGTGATGGCGCTGACGTACTGGCGCAGGCGGGTCGCATCGCCTGCGGGCCCAGGACTGATGTTGCCATGCACCCGTATCGACTTGGCGCTGGGGGCGCCGGCGCTGGCGGGCTTGGCGCCGCCGCCCGCAGCGCCGCCGCCCTCGTGCTCGCCCGAGCCGTCGCCTGAGGGAGGAGGAACGGAGGGGGGATATGGGCAGCCACGGGAACGATTTGAGACGAGGTGGCGGAGGCGGAGGAGTCAAGGTGGGGAGGCGAGCAGGGGGGATGGGGGAGGCGGAGGCGAAGGAGTCAGGGAGGGCCGAAGCCAAGGGGGGGAGGGGTAGAGGAAGAAGGAGGAATGCAAGGCCCTCAGCGTGCGACCCTCACCCCCACGGCCCCTACCCCCAGGGGGATCATGAGTCATGGGGCGAGGGGAAGGTTGGCCGGGGGCTCGGCCGCGCCGCTGCCTTCTTCGATGGGGGCCCTGACGAAGCCTAGCCCCGGGTGCGGCGGCCAGCCGGCGCCGCTCATGGGCGATGCCGCCAGCCCCGCCGGGCTGCTGCCCTGGCCCTGGCCTTTCGCAGCCGGCGACCGGGCCGGCGAAGCGGCCGCCGCCGCCGCGGCCGCCGCTGCTCCCGGGCCTGCCGGGGCTCTAGGCGACGCCGGCGGAGACGGCAACGGCGACGCAGCGAGTGCATCAGCGGCGGCAGCGGCGGGCTTCTCTCCGAGTCCGGGACCTCCACCACCGCCACCTTCGACGGTCTTGACCTCCTCGACTGGCGCTGGCGGATCCTTCTTCTCACGACCTAGGCCCTGGCCCTCAGCCGCCTCCTGCTGCGTCTGCTCCTCCCGCTTGGCCTCCGGAGCCTCCGCCTCCCCGCCCGCCTTCTTCTCCTCCTGCTTGTCCTCCGCCTTCGGGGGCTCCTCAGCCACCTGACCCAGGCCCTGGGGCTCCGGAGCTTTCGGGCCGCCCGCCAGACACTCGGCCCCCGACGGCTCGGCCGCCGCGGCGGCGGCGGCTGGCGCCGCGGCTGCGTGAGGCCCCCCCCCGGCCGCTGCCCCCGCAGGAGCTGGCGGCGCTGCGGAGGCTGCGGCGGCGGCTGGGTCAGCGCCGGCGAGGCCGAGTTCAGCTGCTGCGGCCTCGGCGGAGTGCGACCCCAGCTGGGGAGGCGGCTGCAGGGCGTCGCCCGCGTCCTCGGGGCTCGGGGCGCGGCGGAAGGCAGGGGCGGGAGGCGGCAGGTGGTATGAGGTGGGCGAGGCCTGGCCACGACAACGATAGTGGAGGCGGGAAGTGGAGGAGGGTCCCGAGGTGAATCTGAGGCGGAGGTGAGTAAGCTTCTCTCCAAGAGCCTCGTCGTCTCAAGTCTCAAGTTCGTTCGGCCTCCTTTCTGCTACTATCTTCCTCGGGGCGTCCACCTCCTGCTCCTCCTCCGCCCCCCCCTGCATAACAGCTTCCTCCCCCTCCCCCATCCCCCTGGCTTCCCCGAGGCGGGGGCCCGCGAGCGACGCGACTGAGGCAGCCGCCTTTGATCAATGTCACCCCTGTGAGTTTCACCATGCAGCGTTGGTTGCGGTGTTCTGTGAGTTGTTGCATGTTGCAGTGTTGCGTTTTGCTGGATTGCGTTTTGCTGGATTGCAGTGTGGTTTGTTGTATGTTGGGGAGGCGGTGAAGAGGATACCGAGCCTCGGTCTTCCCTACCCTTCCCCCCGCCTGGTCCTTGTTGCTCTCCGCCTCCATGATCCACCCCCTGAACTTCACGTAGGCAGCCAGGCCCTTGGAGCCGCCGATGACGAGGTCCAGGGCGACCAACCTGTTCCCCAATATCTGCTTGTCCGTCCCAACGAACTCCTCCACCTGCGGGTCGCCCATCAAGATGCAGGTCGCGTGCGCGCTATCCGACATGGAAGTGAGAGACTCAGACGTCGTGTCCAGCCACTGCTTGTGAAGCTTCTGCGCGTCGCTGATTTTCGAGTGCCGTTCGAACCACTGCTCCGGCTCAGCGTCGCCCAAGCCCGAGGCCCCAGCCTCGCCTCCGCCCGCGGCGCTGCTCGCCGCAGCCGCCTTGTCCGCAGCAGCCAGGGCAGCGGCCTTCTCCGCATCCTCCGCCGTCTTCTGCCTCTTGGCCTGTGCTGCCTAGGGCGGGGGCGGCCAGGAGGCGAGGGCGGAGGGAATAGGATGGGGAATGAGAGGATGAGGGAAAGGAGGAAGGATGAGGAGGGGGAAGATGGGCGGGGAGAGAAAGAGGAAGGGGTCGGCAGAGGGAGGGGGGAGTGGCAGGGGGAGGCGGAGGGCGGAGGAGGAACAGGAGGAGGAGAAGGGGAAGGAGGAAGCGGAGGAGGAGGAGGAAGGGGAGGAAGAGATGAGGAGGAGGAGGAAGAACGCCTCCTCCGATTCCGCGTCGGCCATGAGCTGCTTCACGTTGCCCAGCTTCCTCTTGATATCGCCCAGGCTGCCCTTGGCACCACCGTCTTCCAGACTCGCCGTGGCAGCCATCATGTCCTTGGCGGCGTCCACCATGCGCTGGCCGGACTGATCAAACGTTGCAGATTGCGTCCTCGCGTGAGCTTTGGCAATGTCTTCCTCCGTGGCGTTCGTCTTGGGCTTCTCCGACTGCTCGTGCCCCTCCCTCTCCACCTTGGCGTGCCGCTCGATGAGGACGTCCTTCACCTTGATCGCGACCCGCGACTTGTACTCCGCCGTCGTCCCCAGCTCATCCGTCACCGCGCGCGGGAGGGACCCGAGGCGTTTCCACTCCGTAGATGCCGCCAGCGGCGCGACGCCTCCGTTTTCTGGCCGCCCTGCCCACACCTGGTACGTCAGCTCGCTCATCATCTCGTAGATGCTGTCCTTGATCAGGCTCGACTCCTGGAACACCTCCCTCTTGTAGGCGAGGATCGGGAAGACGCCTCGAGCGAAGCCCGACTGCGGCGGGCACCTGACGTTGTAGTTCTTGATCACCCGCACCCTATTTGCTGGGTCGGCAATGTACTCATTAAACCATTCCAGCTCCCCCTGAAGCTCAGCTACACGCCTGAGGTTCGGAATCGGCGTTCTGCATTCAAAGCAGTCGTTGTTGTTCGCGACGAAGGAATGCGCGGGCTTGAACTCGGAACATGTACGGCACTCCCTGTCACCATTCGCCTTTGTCTGCAACCTCTTGCCGGCCTGAGTCCTCCTCTTCGCCGGCTGCTTCTCTGCAGCCTTCTCCTTGACTGGCTTATTATTTGTCTTGCCCCTGCCCTTGGCCTTCTTGTTGGCGGCTTCCCCCGCGCCGCCGCCGTTCTTGCCGCTACCGCGGCCCCTGCTTTTGCCCGTGCCAGGCGGGCGCCCCCGCCCGCGCTTCTTCGGCCCCTCCTCCTGCTCTTCCTCCGCCACCTCCTCTTGGACTTCGCCCTCGTCTTCAGCGGCCCCTCCATCCGCCTCCAGGCCCCAGAGCCCCTCGCCCAGCGCCTCCCCGAAGTCTGCCATGGCCTCCACGCAGGATCTAGCAGGGAGGGCGCGGTCGATCTGGGGGGCACCGGGGGGGGCGCTGGGATCGCGAGAGGCGCACTGACACGAAGGCGAGGCGGCGAGCCCTGGGGCCCAAGCAGGCCCAGTGTCCCAGATATGCTGATATGACGAGGGGCCCAATGGGGGCCCGGCTGACGCGAAGCCAAGGGCTCAGGCTTCGCGGCGCCGCTTTGGTTCTGGATCCCGCAATGCCATCGAAGCCTCAGGGGCAACACTGAGCCCACAGGAGGTCGGAGCATGCAAGCGCGTACCCCGCCCGCGAACTCACCCCCGCAACCCCCGCTCCCTGTGCCCTGTGCCCCCGCATGAGCAGGACATACGCGAACAGCATATGCACGCCGATCCGTCGCGCACCACCGGCCCCAGGGCCCCGTTCGACCAGATCGCGTGCGCCGCGGCCAGCGCCGCCGGCGGCAAGGCAAGGTACTCCGGCGCCGCCTGCCGCCTGCTTGGCGCCCCTCTCAGGAACTTTGAGCCTGCATGGCAACCGACGCCCAGGACTTGTGCCCCCAGCGCCGCGCCCAGAAAGCGAGCCTGGGCCGCCGGGACCGCTGGGTTGCGACCCTATCACAAACTCAACTTGTTCACCGCCCCACACTCCATCCCTCCCCGATGCTCTCCCCCCCCCCTCTCTATCAGAGTTGGCCTCATAGGAGGAGGGAGGCAGTGGGGAGGATGAGGAGGGAAGCGGAAGTGGAGGTAATTGCAGTAACGTGCCTGGCAGTTATGGCCGCACTTCCCGTTCTCCCCCCCACTCACCCCTTCTCCTGCGCCTCTTCCCTCCTCCGGGGCTGGTGGAGGGAGCGTTCACAGCGGCCCAGTGGGTCTGTTGCAGGCTTTGCGAGACTGCTGGTTTAGTGTCATCCTGAAGCCGGAAGCGAATGTCAATGGCCCCTCCTCCTCCTCCGAGCCTCCCCCCTCCTCCTCCTCCTCCTCCTCCTCCTCCTCCTCCTCCACATCCTCCTCCTCCTCCTCTTCCTCCTCCCCCCTTCCCCTCTCCCCACTTCCACCGACCTCAGGGGCTCTGAGCAAGCTCATCCAAGCGCAATCGATGGCTGGCCTGGAGGTGGGGCATGCATCGACGAAGCCTGCGAGCGAGTATGGGGGCCAGGGCCAGGGGCCAGGAGATAAGGAGAGGGGGGGTGAGAATCGGCGACAGCAAGGATAACTTCGTCATGAAGTGGCCAGGCAGGCAGGGCAGCATAGATGTGACAGCGGTGGGGCGCGCGTCGCGAGCCGCGCGCGGGCCCCGCAGGCGCGCCTCGACGGCGCAGGCGCCGGCAGCTGCTGGCGGCGCAGCCGCCCGCGGCCGCCAGAGGCAGCGTCGCGAGCTCCTGGCCCGGGGCGGCAGGGAGACAGGGCGGTAGATGGTGCGGGTCTGGGGACCGATGTTGAGCGGAAATCGGCGGCGTACCCAAGGGAGGTCGGCGTCGTTTTGGAGTCGTCGTCGTCGTCGTCGTCGTCGTCGTCGTCCACGTCGTCGACGTCGACGGCGTCGTCGGTCCGGTCGTCGCTGGTTCGGAACGGGGTGCCGACAGCGTCGTCGTGGTGTCGTCGTCGTAGTCGTCGTCGCCGTCGTCGTCGCCGTCGTCGTCGAGTCGTCGTCCCGAGAAGCTCCAAGGCTGACTTTGTTACAGGTCAACCGAGCGGTTTTTGTTTAACGAGGCCTTGCTTTCGTTGGAAGGCAACGTGTTATATATATACCATGTATATTTACAATGATACACACACATTTGCATATAATGGATCCTATAGACCCTATGGGCTAATACCCTATGGGCCGAGACCCTATGGGCTGACACCCTATGGGCCGAGACCTGATGGGCTGATACCGCGGGCGGGGCTCAGACATCCGAGGTTTCCGATGACGTCGGAAACCTCCGCAACCCCCCGCCCCCCACCCTCCTCACGGAGGCCCCTCCTCCTCCTCCTCCTCCCCCTCAGCCCCCCTCCTCCTCCTCCTCCTCCTCCTACTCCTCCTGCCCCCGCCCTACTTGGAATTGCATTTCCGATGGGGCGCGAGGGCGGACGAGGGAGATGGGGGCCCTCCAAGAGCGGAAGGTCAGGGGAAGAGGCGCAGCAGGTTGTTTTCCACTCTAGTACTAGTAGGCCTCAAGCGTCGCGATGGCGATATTCCGAGGTCCAGCCTGCTGGCCACACTCAGATTCAGACACAGAGCTGCACTCGGACACTCAGCCAGCCGACCGCACTCAGGCGGCGGCCCCGGGGGTCCACGGCGTCGTCGGCGCCCCCGCTGGCACTCGCATCAGGCGGTTGTTGAAAGTGGGGTCGCCGTGCTTGTTGAACTGCGCGCCAGCCATGGCGAAAGTCGACACCGCCCCTGAGAGCACCACGTGGGCGCTGTTGCCCATCAGGATCTTATGCTGGCACTCTGGCAGGGCCCACAGGGACGGGCTGTGGGGGAATATCTTCGCGATGCATCTTGGGAGGAGCCCGGGTACAGGCCACCCCATCAGCACCCACAGCTCCTCTGGGCAGACTGGGCGGCGCCGGACCAGATCGAACACAATGCTGTTCTTGGTCAAGCGCGGGAACTTCTCGCATGCAATCGACGCGAAGCCGACCTCGCTGTTTAGGCAAACCAAGGCCATCCCCACGTTCCACTGAATGCAGTCAGTCGTCCCACTGAATGCAGTCGTCGTCGTCGTCAGCGGAATCGGAGAAGTGAATGACGATGCCCTTGGTCTTCGCGATCCTCAGGTGATCTCGGAGCCTACGTTTCTGCGTTGGGTAGAGAAGGCTCCAGAATGTACTATTGGACAATGTGACGCCCCACACGCTGTCGGCGTTGGCCCTCTCGGTGAAAAGGTGGTCCAACATCTCTTGGGCGTTGCTTAATGGGGGGGTCACAAATGGGGGGGTCAGAAACGGTCCCCTTTCGTGCCCCTTTCGGGCCCCTCCGAGGCCCCAGGGGGCTCGTTTGGGTACCGTTTGGGTACCTTTTCGGACCACCCTCGCCACCCCCCCATTTATGACCCCCCTATTACGCAACGTCCAAATCTCCTGGGTTGCCCTGAGCAGGGGGTCAGCCGGCTGCTGCGCGAACGAGCTGACGAGATCGTGGAACAACTTCTTGAGCAGCCATGTCTCGCCGGGCGCTGGCACGCGGACGAAGTCCTTGAAGTCCGCGGCATGGCGGGCCAAGCCTATCGTGAACTTCCTGTCGCCAGAAGAAGGGAAGCCAACATCCACTGGCCCGCCCTGCACCACGAGCACGTTGTAGCCGCAGGCGAATGGGCCCGCACCGCCCCAACTCCTCCTGGCTCTGGGTCGGGGCTCTTCCTGGAGCAGCTCAGTGAGCATCTGGCTGTCGAAACCCTTCACGTTCTCCTGTATCAGCATGGTTGGTTGCAAGAACTTCGTGCTGTGGCCCCAACACACCATCGGAAGCGCAGCATCCGATAAGTAGCTCTTGCAACCGCCGCCACAATTCGCGATGTTGGTCCAGGGGCAGCATGTGTTGCCTGCTAACTCTACCCAAAACGTTGGCCCTGGCCCCAAAGCCAACGATGACATGGCCTTCCTGGGGTCAATGGGGCACAAGCAGCCGTGCTCCAAGCACGGAGCGCATTCATTGAATACGGTCGTGCGCATCAGCAAGTCGAGCTCCAGGTAAAGATTCCACCCCAACTCAGCCTTCTGCTGGTTCAGTTCAGCGTTGGAGCCGATGCTGCCATTCCAATAATCATCCTGAAGCCGCTCATGATCTGCGAAAGCCTGCTTCTCCAACTCCAAGCCCTTCTGCCTCTGCTCCTTCGGCATGCGGTCCAGCACGTTTGAGAAACGATGCAGAGGCCGATGACTCTGATGAGACCCAGGCGGCCCGTCCATCTGGCTGATCACCGCCTGCTGCAGGCCTCCGAACTCTGTGGCCGAGTACACGATGCATTTGCCAGAGCCACCGCGCTCCTTTATGATGTGGTCAATGACGCGCTTGTGAGCGAAAGAAGCCGCACACGTCCCCGCGTACGATTCAGACAGGATCCAACTGCTGTTCGCGATCGCGTCCAACTGGCTCTCGAACGTCTCGCGGGTGCACACGGCCCAAGGTGAGCCGCTCACCTTCGGATGAAACTCAGGCGAAGTGTGATGCAGCCATTGAGAGAGAGAGCTGCCATCGACGTCCGGATGGAGCTGCACCATGTGATGTAGGAAGGTCATCTCCCAGCCGAACAGATCGGCCAGCGTGCGTCTCGTGGCCGCCGGGGCTGGGCCTCCTGGCTCGGACGAGCCCGCTCTCGGCAGCGGCGGCGACATCGTCCACCGCTCTTGATCCCGACGCCTCTTCATCGCGTCCAAGGGCGCCCGCTGCGACGAGGCCCCGCCCGTCGTCGGCCCCCGCGTGGGGCGCCTGGCACTGGCCTGGCACTGTGGCGGGCAGACTCGGCCGGCCAAGCAGCAACAGTCGGAGCCAAAGTGGCCGCGGCTGTCGAGGTGGGGGAGATGGTTGGATTGACGAGCGTGGAGAGCATATAGGATATGGCGAGGGGGCGTGGTCAATCATGGGGGCAGGGGGCACGGGGACCTGATTGGACCCCTGCCCACAATCACAATGGCCCCAACATAGCCCACTGCCAGCTGCCCTCTCGGAATGCCCAGAGGGCCCCCCCACCCGCCCACACACGCACACACACACACACACACACCGCCACCACAACGCAAACGCGCGCGGCGACGCCGCACGCCGCATCTGGAGCATCCAAATTGTTACCCAAGCGTCCGCGTTGCCGGGCCGAAGGAACGAAACGGCCATGTCGGGGACCGGCGCGCCCCGGCCAAATTTCGGACGCGTCGTCGTCGTCGTCGTCGTCGTCGTCGTCGCCGTCGTCGCCTTAGGACGGCCCAAGAGGCCCCCATGACGGCCCCAAGACAGCCCCAAGACGGCCCAAGAGGCCTCCGTGCGCCCAAGGCCGGGCCGAAGGAACGAAACGGCCACGTCGGGGACCGGCGCCGAAGGAACGAAACTGCTTTCGTGTATCTTGCTTTGGGGCCCTCTTGGAGCCGTCTTGGGGCCCTCTTGGGACCCTCGGGGATGGGGGGGGGAGGGGCCAAGAAGGCCCCGGTGGGCTCTCAGACCTCAGACCCTCAGGGTCTACAAAATGTCGACCCTGAGGGCCTCAGACCCTCAGAGCCTCAGGGTCTACAAAATGTCGACCCTGAGCCTCAGGGCTCAGGGTCTACAAAATGTCGGCCCTGAGGGTCTCAGACCCTCAGACCCTTGGGGCCCCCTTGGGGCCCTCTTGGAGCCCTCTCAGCTTCTTGGGGCCCTCTTGGGGGCCTCCTGGGACCCCTTGGGGGCCTCCCGATAAGGAGGCGAAGATGGGGCTCCCGATTCCCACCTTGTTCTCTTTTTTCCGCGGACCATCTTCGGCAATCTTGGGGCCTTCCTGGAGCCTCCTTGGGGCTTTCAACTTGGAGCCCTGGGGGGGATGGAGCCGTGACAGCCCCGCGTAAAGGAACAAGTTCAGACGGCCAGACGGTCAGGGCTAGGGAAGGGGGGCCAGGCCAAGCCAGAACCTGCAGAGGGTGAAGGAAGGAGGCAGCAAGGGACGGCGGCCCTTCCTCGCCAGAAGCCGCCGCCGCGGGCCCGGCGCCGCGCCACCGCCGCCACGCTGGTCTCAGCGCTCCTGGGCGGGCGCGGGGCGCGGGGGGGGAGGGCGAGCGGCGGGCCGCGGCGGGGAGGCCGACCCGCATCACGAAGTGGCCCGCCTGTGGCTGGACGGGCCGCTGGGGCCGGGGCTCCAAGACGCCCCCATCGGATCAACCGAGCGCGGGCCACGGCCACGGTCAGCATCTGACCATCCGACAGGGCCTGGGCGAATAGACGGGCGCAACTAGCAAGACGTCAAGACTCTATACTCCATCGTCCACATGGGGGCCTGAGAGGGAAGTCGAGTTGAGATGGATCCGGAGGCCCGGAGGGCTCCAGGCCCAGGCTCCAGGGTCCGGGGGGGGCCGAGAGCATGCCCAGGAGGGCTCTATGATCATGAGGAGGAGGGAGGAGGGTATGGGGCCGTGGGAGGTCTGAACCCATTTCGTGCCCGCTGGGGGGCCCAACATGGGTTCAGCCCGGGGGCGTGCAACGCCAGGGCGGGGCCAAGGGGTTGAGGAGGAAGAGGCGGAGGAAGAGGATGCCTCGTGAGGGCCCCGCATGGACCTGAGTGAACCTTCAGGCGAGCGCGCGGAGGGCCCCCAGGAAGCCGCCCGTAGGGCACGGGAGGAGATCGCGAGGCCCCGAAAGGATACCACCCCTAGACGGACCGCGCTCAGCTCGCCGCCCTCGCCATGCTAGGGGCTAGGGGTAAGCTGAAGTTCGGCGCAGACCTCATTGGCCCTACGCCCTATCTCTTACCTCCTACCTCCTCCTCCCTCATCCTCTTCCAACTCCTGACGATCGAACCTCGCCGACGACGGCGACGACAGACGACGACGACGACGACGACGACGACGACGACGACGACGACGGTGACGACGACGACGACGACGACGACGACGACGACGACGACTACGACGACGACGACGGTGACGACAGACGACGACGACGACGACGACGACGACGCCGACGCCGACGCCGACGCCGCCGACGCCGACTCCAACGACTCCGACGACTCCGACGACGACGACTCGACGACATCACTGAGCGGTCAAGCGGCCACGGGCCAAGGCCTCTCCAGGCAATCCGAAACGAATGCTGAATGCGACACCGGCAAGCGCTCTGTCGCGGGCTAGGGCCCCCTTGCCTCTAGCCAGAAGCCGAGTCACAGGCCCACGGGCCCTCGCGGGATCAGAGACGAGACAGCCCCCCCTGCGCAAGCCCTGCCCTGCGCCCCGCGGCGCGGCGCGGCAGGTCGAGAACGCGGCCGCCTGGCCGCCGCTGAAGATCATGCACTCCGAGACCTGAGGAGGCCGCGGCGGCGGGCCCCGTGGGTGGGCACGGGATCAGAACGGTCAGAGTAGCAAAAGGATGCGATGATGGGAGAAGGAAGAACGAGGAGGGGGAGGAGGAGGAGAGGAGGGGAGGAGGGAGGAGAAGGAGGATGAGGAGACTCACTGAGGGAAGGCGCCGGGGAGGGCCAGGGCTGATCTCAACACCGACAGGAGATCAGGACCGCGCCTGCTGGCGCGCCTCTCTGGGAAGGGGGAGGGGGGCTCGAGACCCCTTAGGTTGATGGATCCCCAATTGGGGGCGTCTTGATGCCCTCCAGGGCTCCCCCGTGGCCCTCTGAAGCGCCCCCGCACCGCCTCAAGGCCTCTGGAAGTCGCCCGGGGCATCTAAAATATCACGGAAGTGTGATTTTGCCTCCTGGACCTCGTTTGGGACCCTCAGAAGCTCATTCGGAGCGTTTAGGGGCTCATCAGGGCCGATTTGAACCTCCAGAAGCCGTTTTGAACCTCAATCATGCTGCTATTATTTAAAATTCATTACTTTAAATTTAAAATAATTCAAACCAATCATTTTTTATAATTATTTTTCATTATTCTGAATTATTTATAATTAATGTGAATTATTACATGGTTTCTGAATTTTCACATGCAACAAGGGATGCTCGAAGGACGCTCGAACGACGCTCGAACGCTCTCGAGTCGAATTAAGGGATGCTCGAAGGACGCTCGAATGACGCTCGATCGCTCTCGAACCGAATTTCAAAAAATACAAACATACCCCAAAACGGTCAACCCCTTCTTGAATTATTGAAAAAATACGAACAGCATGTTTTAATTACGTTTTAACTATTCTTTAAATATTTTATTTATGTGGAATTAATTTCAATTGTTTTGAATTAAAATTGAATTGTTTGAGCATGTTTTGAATTGTTTGGGCATAAAAGTTGCATGTTTTGATATGTTTTGATATGTTCTAAATGGTTTTTAATTCGTTTGAGCTGTTTCCATGTTTTTCGTACGCGTTTGAAGCCTGTCGGAGCCTTCGGAAGCGTTTTGAAGCCTTCGGGAGCCTTTCGGAGCCTTTCGGAGCCTTTCCGAGCCTTTTCGAACCCGGTGGGAGCTTTTCGTTGCTGCTGGGAGCTTCTTGGGGCTCTCTGGAGCTTTTCGGCAGCTTCTGAGGGCCTTACAAGCAGACGTCGTAACCTGTGGAGTCTCTTGAGAACCTCAGGGCTTCTCAAAGTCTCCCTGAAGAACGTTACAACCATGTTGCGAGCCTGGGGCCCTCCCTCATGGGATCTGTTGGAGCCGTTCGAACCCTGAGCCTGTCGGCGCTACTGCGGGGCCCCCATGGGTCGTTCGGAGCGCGCAAGGACCCATGAGGGGTGATCCGACGATCCGTAATCGTCGTCGTCGTCGTCGCGTCGTCGTCGTCGTCGCCGTCATATCGTCGTCGTCGTCGTCGCGTCGTCGTCGTCGTCGCCGTCGTCGTCACTTCGTCGGCGGAGTCGTCGGAGTCGGAGTCGGCTCTGGAGGAGTCGTCGTCGTCGTCGCCGCAGCCCCTAGTCCACTCCGACTTCGACGGCCCATCCCCCCCCCCCCATGACCATCTGATGCCGTCAACACCCTAGCTGGATCAGCGAGCGGCGAGGTCCCCGCCGTCCGCCGCGCCGCTGCCGCCGTCGCCGCCGAGGTCGACGTAGTCGATGCCGTCGTAGGGGAGCTGCGAGCCATCGGTGAACTCGACGGGGTCGTAGATCTGGCTCTCGCCCCAATCGATCTGGCTGAAGTTCTGGCAAGTGGCCTCCTGGGACTCCTGGGGCGAGGGCTTCGGCTCCGGACCCTCGGACGCGGGCTGCTGGCTCTGCCGGTTCTCTTGGGGCTTCCGCTGATCGGGCTCGCCCCACGACCCCGGAGGCGCGGGCGACTCAATCTCTGGCTGCGTGTCCCGCTCCTGCGGCTGAGAGCCCAGGGGCCCTGGTGACTGATCGAGAAGATATGGAGCCCACATCTGGGTCCCCTGCGGCGGCGGCGTCCTCGTGTTCTCCTCTATCACCTCCGCGACGGCCTTCGAAATCTCGGGGATGCTTTTCAAGTCAGGGAGGGTCTCGTCTGAGCCTGACGACCTCGGAAGGTCACCCACCTTCATGTGGAGCTCGCGGGAGACCTCGCCGGACTCCCACCTGAGCATCGCATCTCCCTTGCCCGTGCCGTCGTCGTCGTCGCTGTTGGGCAAGGTAGCGGGGGCGCTGTCCTCAATGACTACTAGTTCCTTGATGCACATGCACTGGCGCGCGGGCGCGAAATGAGGCTCGTCGCCCTCGTAACTCATCTTACTATTGTTCTTCATCCCCCGATTCGTGCCTGAGGCACTGGGCCCGCCAAAGTCGCCAAAGGTAGTTGAGGTGCACGTCTTCTCCACCTGTCAGATCACATATGTTTGACTGTGCCCATGGGCCCCTGGGCCCCGCGGGTCCCTGCTGGGCCAACGCCCCTCGGCGGTGGAGAGCCGAACCGCGCCGTTCTCCGAACGATACTTCCACGGGAACCTCGGAGGGCCCCAGGGCTCGGGACTCGGCGGGCAGGCCAGGAGGAACATTACGGGAAGGGGGAGGGGGAGGATCAGGGGGCCTGGCGGAAATCGCCCATCACCTTGCGTAAGTAGGGGGAAGAATCATCGTAGATGTCGGCGTCCAGGAGCCAGTTCCGCTCCTGGACGCCGACGAGAGGGTGTCTTGGGCATCAAGAATATCAAAAACGCACGCGCGCCACTGGACGATTGGGCGGCCAAGTTATCGCGATGCCCCATGCGGAGACACGATGCGATCGATCGCACGCGCAGGCGCGCGCTGACCGAGGGCACGCGCGCGCGCCCCGCCCGCTACGACCGACAGCGCGGGCGGAGGCGCGAGCACGAGCGA
Source organism: Prorocentrum cordatum (assembly GCA_963575745.1). Lineage (NCBI taxonomy): Eukaryota > Dinophyceae > Prorocentrales > Prorocentraceae > Prorocentrum > Prorocentrum cordatum. The sequence goes on along the minus strand of CAUYUJ010018088.1, from coordinate 35,739 downwards.
AACATGATAAAGCAAAACGGCGCTCCTGCACCACGTAGACGGTGTCCTCCGGGCCTGGGATCGGGCAGCCGCAGGTGTTGCAGACGTGCCTGTGCCTCGTCAGTGCCACCATCGCCCTGGCGCTGATGCTGGACATCTCCATCTCGGCCGTGCTGGACTCAGCCTCCGGCCAAGGGCGGGGCGGGGGGCTCGCTGCTGGGCGCGCTTCCTGCCTCCTCCTGCCTCCTCCTGCCTCATCCTCCTCCTCCTCCCCCTCCTCTTCCCCCTCCTCCTCCGCCCTCTCCCCCATCCCCTTCCGCCTCCTCCTCCTCCTAACCCCTCCTCCTCCTCGCCACTCCCCATCCCCCCGACGCGTTTGTAAAACGTGTCCTGTTATGTTCATGGTCCTCTACCTCCCCCCAATGACCCAATGACCCAGCATATATTGAAATCTTGGAAGGGCTTCGGCACGACACTGGCACGTTCGGCGCGGGAGGCGACGAGCAAGCAATCTCACGCCTCCGACTCCGACTGGAATGCGCACGTGGGGGAAGGGGGCGGGCAAACAAGAAACGCAAACGTTCTGCGACGGCAAGGCGGCGCAGCCTTCCAGCCGAAGATCTTCGGTTCAGCGAGAGACTGGGAGAGCGATTCACGTGCCATCTCCTGGAGCACCTCATGAGCGGTCATGATGCTCGTCGTCACTGGTGTCATCTGGGCCCCCTGGGCCTGGGGCACGCCGCCAGAGCTGCCGCCGCCACTGTCGCCGTCGGAGCTGCCGCCGACGCCAGGACCAAGCTTCGCCTTCTTGCAAGGCGTGGGCGTGATGCCGGATGGTGTAGTGGGAGCGCACCTGACGTAAGTACCTGCGGCCTTCGTTGACTCCGAAACGCAATGCCACGCGAGATTAGCGGTCAACCTCTCCTCTCTAGGCGTGATGACCGCCCGCTTCGCTGGAGTATCTGGCTCAACTTCGACGGCACTCTGCGGGCGGGACATTGCGCGCGCCCCGGCGCGAGAGGGAAACCCTGCGGGCGACCGAGGCTCCTAAAGCCCTGAAGTGCCCAAATCGGCGGCCTCGAACCCCGGCCCTGAACGGCTCGCGGTTTCCGCTGACGAGGCCTGGCTAGCAGGGCGCCGACAGCGGGAAGTTGGATTGGGATAAGTGGGGGAGCGGCGTCTCGCGCAGAAGGGAGAGGGGCCCCTGAGAGGGGGCAAGTCTCATGGATCCTCTAGAAGACCTCCTCTACGTCAAGACCTCATCCATCTCCTCCTCATCCTTCTTTCTCCTCCGCCCTCCTCCCTCCTCCTACTCCCTCCAGCTCGCCCCCCCAAGTGGCCCCCCCCGCTCAACTGGGAGGACGGGCAAGGAACAGACCCTTCCCCCCCAAGAGGGCAGGGGAATATGGAATACCCCCATCGGCGGCGACTGGGAGACGGAGCAGGTACGAGCAAGAGCCTGCACCGCCAGCAAGGATCTGAGACACGTCTCCTCCTTCCTCCTCCTGCTAATCCTCTTCCTCCTCCATGGGGGACAGGGCCCCGCCGCCCGCCTCCGCCCTGCTGCTGGCCCTCCACGCATCCCCCTCCTGCCCTCCTCCCCCTACTCCGCGCGCCGCGAGCCTCCCCCAAGCCCCTCATCTTGTTTGTATTGCGCCGACTCTTGTAGGACGATGTCCATGTCGGTATGCCCCTCTTGGCCCCATTCGTCTGGCTCGCACTTGCTGGTGCCCTTGCATTGCCAGTGCTGCCCCTCCCTCCCATGCCGATCTCCCCAAGTATACCTTGGGTGCGGCAACGGGAGTACTGTGACTCTGACTCTGACACTCAAAGCGGTAATCCTGGAAAACCCTCATCCCCCTTGTTCCCATTCTCGTCCATGAGGTTATCCCGTCCTTCATCCTGTCATCCCTTCTACCCAGCGCAGCGCGACCGCCCGGCGGGCCGGGCGGGGGTCCATCAATCCGAAGAGGAGCCACCGGAGCCGCTGGCGTCGGAGGAGCTGGAGCTGGAGTCGCTGTCGCCGCCCGAGCCCGCCTCGGCCGCCTCGGACTCCGGCTCCGCAGCCGCCGCCGCGGCCGCCGCCGCCTCCGCCTGGCGCCGCGCGCGCAGAGGAGGAAGGGAGGGGAGGGCGGTGCCAGCGAGGGGGAGGGGGGGAAAGAGAGCGAGGGAAAGAAAGCGAGAGAGAGAGAGAGAGAGAGAGAGAGAGAGAGAGAGAGAGAGAGAGAGAGAGAGAGAGAGAGAGAGAGAGAGAGAGGGAGAGAGAGGAGAGAGAGAGAGAGAGAGAGAGAGAGAGAGAGAGAGAGAGAGAGAGAGAGAGAGAGAGGAGAGACAGAGAGAGAGAGAGAGAGAGAGAGAGAGAGAGAGAGAGAGAGAGAGAGAGAGAGAGAGAGAGAGAGAGAGAGAGAGAGAGAGAGAGAGAGAGAGAGAGAGAGAGAGGCAGAGCCTCCTCCGGCGCAGCTCCGACGCGGCCGCCGTCCATCTCGTAGTCCGTCTGCGCGGGCGCCGCGGGCAGCTCCGTGATTACCAGTGCCCTCAGGTCCCGCGTCTTAGGGGCCTCCCCAGGTGAAGGAGTCCAACTCACGTGCGTCCGTTGTCGGGTAAACCCATGGTGCTGCACGGCCCACCACATCAGGGTCCTCCGACACCTATGCTCGTCCTTTACAGTGGGGCCGAGGATGCTTAGAGTTTTTTTGCATGCCGTCACGTTCGACCTCTTGTGGAACGGACATGCCACTTGGTATGCACCGCACGGGCCGTCAATGAACCTGGTCCGAGGATGCAATTTGAAAACGCCCCAGGAACCCTTCTTGAGCTCGAACTCAGGCGGGGCCACATCCTCGGGCCGCAGTCGCGGCTCCCGCCTCGGACGGTCTGGATCCAAGGGGGGGCGTCCCTCGACCTCGCTGGGGCCCCGCCCTGGCCGCCCTCGCCCTCGCCCCCTCCTGCCTCCTCCTCTGGCCGCCCCTCTGCCTCTGCCTCTGCCTCTGCCGCCGGCGTCGCCCCCGCCCTCGTCAGCGCTGTCGCTGTCGCCGCCGCCCTCGCCGTGGAACGGCGGCGGTGGCGGCGGCGGCTCGGGGGGCCCAGGAGGCGGCGGCAATGGCGGCACGGTGGGAGGCCCTGGCTCCGGCGGCGGCGATCCTGGCTCCGGCGCGGGGCTCACTGGAGCCGGGCCCGCCGGAGGCTCTGGAGGTCGGCCAGGGCCCCCGAACAGGTCTCTTCTGTTTCCGCACCAAGGCTTGGAGCGGGGCTTCGCATAAAGCGAGGAGGAGCCTCGAACAGACTCTCATCGTCAGAATCGCCCCCTCCCCCTGTCGGAGTCGCCGTCCCACCAATGCCGATGCCGGGGTCGGGTGTGCCAGGACCAAGAGACGCGCCGTCGCCGCCGAGACCGAGGGCGGACAAGCTGATGCCAGAGTCCGAGGCGTCGCCCCCGTTGCCGCCGCCGCCGATGCCCTCCTCGCCCTCGTCCTCGCCGAACAACGCCGTGGACAACTCCTGGGCGGCCCGAGCGAGGGGCCAGGGGCAGGGGCACGGGGGATTGGAGAACTGGAGATTGAGTTACATGGAGTCCAGCGGAGTCTCTCGACTGCCAGCCTCAGGCTTCAGGCACGCGCACTCTCTTCCTCCCTCCCCCGACCACCCCTCTCTCCCTCTCCGCCCCCACTTCCTCCCTCCCCCGACCATCCCTCTCTCCCTCCGCGTGCATTCATATAACTCAATGCATACGCATACTTATGTGTTGCTACATATACACAATACCAACCGTCAACGACATTTGAATTCCCGAGGCTCCATCCACTAAGATGGAATACGCACTATGGCTGCCAAACCACGGGCTCACGCGGAGCTCGATGGCGCACTGTCGGGCTCCACGAGCTTATCTCTCTCCCTCTCTCTTTCTCTCGCTCTCTCTCTCTCTCTCTCTCTCTCTCTCTCTCTCTCCCTCTCTCTCTCTCTCTATTTCTCCATCCCTTTCTCTATCCCTCTCTCTCTCTCTCTCTGCCTGACTCTGTCTGGTTATGCCTCTCTCTCTCTCTCTCTCTCTCTCTCTCCTCTCCCTCTTTCTCTCTCCTCTCCTCTCTCTCTCTCTTCTCTCTCTCTCTCCTCTCTCCCTCTCTATATATATATATATATGTATCCCCTCTCTCTCTCTCTCTCTCTCTCTCTCTCTCTCTCTCTCCCTCTCTCTCTCTCTCTCTCTCTGCGCCTCTCCCCCGTTGTTGCACGCTCACCCATGCTCGCTCACTCCCCCACCAGGCGGGGAAGCTCGGCTCCTTAAACAGATCATCTACGAAACCCGCCTCCGCCTCCGCCTCCTCGCCGCCGCCGCCGCGGCCTTCTGGGCCCTCCGTGCCAGGCCCCCCAAGCCCCCTCCAAGCGCCTCTGGGGCCGAGGCCCTCACCGCCGCCTCCGCCGCTGCCGGGCTGGGATCCCCGCCCTCGACGCCGACGTCCATGATCGGGAGTTTGCACCTCTTGCGGGCCCCGCCACCGCCATCGTCCTCCAGCGCCTGCAACTCAGCAATGAATTTCAACGCAACATCATAATTCCCATCATTGATGCGGCCATACAGTTTCTCGGTCTGGCCATGGGGGACGCATGGGAGGCCCGCAGCAAAATGCGTCGCAGACGACATAAGACACAGCAAGTATTGGCGACCCACTTGTTTCAATGATGTCTTCAGGATCTTAGGCGCACCATCGCAATAGGCATCAAGATGGTACCGTTGCGACTTCTTCCGCTTTGATGGCGGCGTATACTCGGCCCATAGCCAGCCGTCCTCCCCTCCCCCAATCCCCCTCTGTACTCCTCTTCCCCTTCCCCCCTGCCAGGGCGGACCAGGGGGCCCCTGGTCCGCCCGTGCCATTAGGTGCGCAGCAAGCAAGGTGCATCCGCCCTAATGCGCTGCTCGCCCCCGCTGCCGCTTGCCCATGACAGACTCTCGCAGTCTAACAACTCAGTCAAGATCGCGAACGCTGGTCATGCCACACTCTGAACTCTGAACCTTCAGGCTGCACCGCTTCCGAAACCCCAGATCGGGCCCCAATGCAGGGCCCCGGGGCGAGTCGCGGCCCGGAGACAACCCGACACCCGAGGTCACCTCCCAGCCCGCGCGCACCGCCCTTCAACCCTGCCCGATGCCCAGTCGCCTTCAGCATTCTGCGCATCAGCTCGTACGCCCCGCACCCGGCAGGAGAAAGGCTGTCTTCGAGCATGCTCACCAAAGTGCCAGGCCCAGATACATAATGCGAATGCGAGAAAGCTCGCGTCAATCCATCTTTAGTTAAATGAAGATGCCCATCAGGAGTCTCCTCCCCGCTCCCCGCCCCGGCCCTAGCGCTGATACTGAAACTGCTGTTGCTACTGCTAACTGCGACGACCTGGAAGGTTGATCGGATTCCCAAAGCCCTCACCTGCTAAGCACCCCCCCCCCCCCCGCACAGAGCCCCCCCAGATGTGGCCCCTAAGTCCGAGGCCCAGATTTCGGGAAGGCCCGTCCGTCTGTCCTCTACAAAGTTATGAAACCGAAGCTCTTCCAGGATAGGCCCATGCTCAGGCGCGAAAGCAGACGTGGGCGAGCGAGCGTGGTCCCCGGGGAAGGCCCCGTGCTCCACCATCGTCGTGACGACATGCGCGCTGAGGGGGCCCAAGCTCATCCCCGGGATCATGTACACCATCTTGCTCTCCGGCTGGTGCGCGCGCAGCTCCGACTCCTGCCCCGCCCCGCGCTCTCTCAACTGGCGCGACCCGCGCCGGCTGGCAGCGGCGGGATAGTGGCGGGGGGATTGGAGCGGGAATGAGAGCGAGGAAGCGGCAGAGAGGGAGGGAGGGTGGGAGGCTCACTGAGGGAGGGAGGAGGGGGGGGGGAGGGAGGGAGGGAAGGAGGGAGGGAGGGAGAGAGAGAGAGAGAGAGAGAGAGAGAGGGAGAGAGAGAGAGAGAGAGAGAGAGAGAGAGAGAGAGTGAGAGAGCGGACAAGTAGGCGGACCAGGGTCCGTCCGCGAGGCGCACTGCGGTGCGACAACTCGCAAAACACTATTTGCGGCGGCGCAGCCTTTAGATACGAGGGCGGGCAACAAAAAAAAAAAAACCTCCCCCGGCGCAGTGCGACAGACGCAACAGACGGCGGACAGACGGTGAAGATCTCACCTGTCAGACCGCGTGAAGAAAGAGGCCCCAACGAGAAAGGCGACGTGCTGACACGTGGCTAGGCGGCTTGGCAGACCGCCAGTTGGGCGCTTGGCCGCAAAGCGGCGCGCAGTGACGGGGCACCCCCCGCCCCCACGCCCTGACACCGTGGACGCGGAGCCACGCGTACTCACGGGCAGGCAGAAAGGAGGAGATTAGCGCGGGGCACCAGGTGGAGCGCCGCGGAACGATGACAGCATAGCTTGGATGGTGAGTGACGGCACGGCACCATCGGGCGAGGGCGTAAGCAGCTCGGCGAAGGCTCGCCCGGCGCTGTGGAGGCGCTGGAGTAGAGGGCCTTGACGGGCTTGAGCGGCGGCGAGGTCCGCGGCGAGAGCAGCACACCTCTGCTGGAGAGCGGCCATAGCCTGGGACAGCTCGGTTTCGCGGTCGGTGAGGGGTGGCTGCTCAGTGCCAGCGGCCGCGGGCCTCGTGACAGGGGCGAGGTCCTCGGTACGCCTGGCCAGTTGGTGGACTAGCGTAGTACGGCACCCCGTATGCTGACGTCCGTCACCCTTGAAAGGTGACTGGAGGGGAGCACGCGGCCCCAGGGCTGGAGCCGCTAGGGCCACGCCCCGAGAGGTCGGGAGAGCCGCATCCTCTCGCTCAGCAACGATGGAAGCGTGGACGGGGTGCGAGGGCCTGCCTGGTTCAGTGCCCTGCGGGGGGGCTGAAGCCGCCCCCGCGGGCTGCCGCTGGTGGGGGGGCGGAGTGGTTTGCGCGGTGGGACCAATCATGATGCCGTGCGAGGGCTCTGAGGTCGGCCGCGTAGTAGGGTGGCGTCTCGATAGGGCGGCATGGTCGGCAGCGTGGGGTGTCGGCGGTGCGTCGTCTATGCCACTCAGTCCGCGGGGGTCACCCAGGTCGTCGTCGGCGTCTTGGCGGTGACCGATATCGTCATATGGGAGCGATGACGCTCTCGGAGACGGAGTCGCGGTAGGCGTCGAGAGGTTGCCCGACGGGGCAGGGTTGTCGCTGGCTGGGCCGTCGTCCAAGACGTCCAATCCCCCACCGAAGCTGAACGGGTCGTCCTCCTGTTCGTCAGCGTCTTGGAGGTGAGCGGCGTCGTCATGTGGGTGCGGTGCCGCTCTCGGTGGCGGAGTCGAGGGCGTCGTGCGGATGCCCGACGGGGCAAGGTTGGCGCTGGCTGGCCCGTCGCCTAGGAAGTCAAGTCCCCCGCCGAAGCCGAACGGGTCGTCCTCCTGTTCGTCGAATATCGCCCGTTGGGCCTCGGCCCAGAGCTCGTCCGGGTTCTGTGGGATGTCTGGTCCAGCCGCGGGTGGTGCCTGGTCCGACAGCAGGGGGTTTGGTTCCATTTTGTTGAGTTCCGCAGCTGTAAACCCAGCCCTGCGGTGTGGGAGCGGGAGTGTGCGGTGTCTGCGCTCGTAGATGGCGACAGCGACCCCATGAAGCACGGTCGCTTGGCGATGTCGTGTTTTGGCAGCTTCGACAATGTCGTCTGGAAGGTTGTGAGTGCGTGCCGCCGTTGTGGCGAGGGCGTCAGCCTGACGATTGAACTCCTCCGCAATGGGCCCGATGAGCCCGAGGTCGATGCCCATGTCTCCCAGGTGGCTGGCGATTTTCTCGACGCGGAACATGTTGGGCTTGGCCATAACACATCGGTGGATCTTTTCCCAGAGCTCCACGTGCGTGCCCTGCGGTGCTGGGTGTCCGTCGATGATGCTTTGGAACCCATCGACCACCGCCTGGTTGTCCACGAAAACGTGCACGGGCCGTTCAGCACATGCCGTAAGGTGGACAATGGCGAGGGTCTCCGCAAGCTGGGCGTTCTGCGTTAGGCCGTGAACGCGTGCACTGTAGTTCATGCGGTGGTCGATGCCGTAGTAGACGCCGTAGCCCGCTCGTGCTAGCAATGGGATGGCTTGGTTGGTGCATGCACCGTCCGTGGCAGCGTAGACCCATGTCCAACCAGTGTCGTGGTCAAGGTAGGTGGTGTAGGAGTCCTGGGCTGAAGCCGCAGGATCTCCCTCAGGGGGGGGCCGCGGTATGGGCTGAGGTAGCGGGTCCCTCGCGAGGTCGGCCTGCAGGTCGAGGAGGGCTGGGTCTTCATCGAAGAGCCCGCAGTGTCTTGTGTGCGGCGGAAGACGGGCCCACTGCTCGTCACTGATGAGGGTGGTGAGAGGGAGTCTTTCTCGGGCCCAGCACTTGCAGTCGCGGACAGTGTGCTCCTGAGTTTCCTCTTCCTCGTCGCAGTATCGGCAGATGGGGCTGGGGTCAGCTGACGTGTTTGATCGGGATCGTCGCTGTTGGGTGTGGTCCCCGCCCGACAGGTAGTTCAGGAGGAGCGCCAGCTGCCAGGCAGTGCATTTGGCTGCTCCTTTAGTTCGGGCGAGCCACGTGCTGGCGAAGAGGTCGAGGCCCTGTCTGACAGAGGCAAGGTATCCAAGGTCGTGACGCCGTGGCTTGATCCTCCGCAGAAAGGCTCTGCGTTGTGAGGCCCGCAGCATGTGAAGGAAGGCGTTTTGGGGTAAGTTCAGCCAGCTGATCTGGCAGCCCCAGTCGTCGTACATGATGCCAAATGTGGGCCAGGTCCAACGGAGCTGCTGGAGCGACTGGACGAGTCGTCCGACAGGTCCTCCACCAAACAGGGTCTGGACGTGGTGTTGGAGATCTCTGGCGAGACCGCAGAGTGTAACGTCGCGGTTAACCTGTCGCCGCAGGCACAGGAAAGCTTCACGCTGCGTGATGGCGTCAATCTCCAGGGCGTGTCCTGGGACGCACACGGCCATGAGAGTCCAGAACTCGACCCACTTGTTCCCCTTGGGGCGGATAGCCGCCTTGAGGGCGTGGTTGTAGGCAGTTTTGGCTGGGCCTGATGGTGCTTGAATGTCGGTGCCCGTGGTACAGACGCTGGCAGCAAGGGAACGGGCGTGCCGCGCCTTGATAAGCATCGGCGATGGGAGCTTGCCAATGCGCGGCAGGCGACTAGTCGCCCTCCGTACACGGGCGTCAGCGGTGGCCGTGAGGTTAAGCGCGGCTGGAGCCGGCGCTGCCTCGGCGTTGATGTAACTCCCGACGAGCTTGAAGGAGTCGACCACGCGTAAGGGCCGTTCCGCCAGAGTGAGCTGGGTAACGGCGGCGTGAAGCTCGTCGGTGAGCGCCCACCCCGCCACTTTGCCAGGGTGAATGCGTTGACCTGAGAATCGATCAAACTTGGCGGTTTCGTCAAGAGATTTCTGCAGCTCAGACGCGGTGTGGGTAGTGGAGTTGCTGTCGTCAACAAAGGTAGTGCTGAGTGATCGGGGAACGTATCGATGCTGTCTCTTTGTCCACACACACATGAGCAGCTTGATGTCGTCCAGGGACCATGAGCTTCCCTGGAGGTGACCGTTGGTCCTGGCCAAGTCCTTAGACTACGCTCCGTTCATGCGGATGTAGCGTTTGTGGCGACTGTAGAAGTTTCGGCGGACAGTAACGATGTCTTGGGGGCACCCCGCGTGAAGCGCAAGGTCAAGGCAGATGTCCGTGATGAGGTAGTCGAAGCACTTCTGTCGGTCAAGGGCAGCCCCAGCTAAGGGCAGGAGTAAAGCCCTGGCGTGCTCGATGCGCAGGGCGAGAGAGGTGCTGACGTCCCCAATGGTAGCTTTGGGGACAGCGCCAAAGCTCGTGGCGTGGGTCCATCCTTTCCGCCAGTCCGTGAGGCTACGGTAAGCTGGCGCTTCCCACGCGTACATCCAAACGGAAAGCACCGAGAGAAGTCGTTGGTCCGTCGGGAGTTCCCCTCGGCCTTTTCGGAGGCACGGGTTTGGCACGTGAAGGAGGGGTTCTGGGATGGTGCCAGTGCGTTGCATAGCACGTAAGACGCTGGCGAAGAGGCGAAGGATGTCGTCGGGTAATTCCTTAGCCTCCTTAGTTGTCCAGCCGTCAAGTCCCCCCGCACGGCGCGGTGAACGGGTGCGAATGAAGTGGATGAGTTGGTCGTCGGTGAGGTGGAAAGGGGCAGCTGGTGATGGCGTAGGCAGCTCTTGTCGGTACTCGTCGTAGAAGTCAGCCCACGTCGGCATGGCTTCGGCGTCATGCCCTGCACGAGCGCGGTACCTGCCCAAAATGGGCTCCCAGGTGTCGACCATGAGCTTAAGCATGTCTTTGGTATTAGCAACAATGGCGTTGGCAGGGAGGGTGTCGGGGACATGGGCAGGTGGTGGGTCACGAGTGTGACCTTCGTCGTTGTCCGTGTCGAGCGAACTACCGTCGCTGGGGCTGAAGCCGCCAGCTTCGGTGTCGGCGTCACTATCGTCCGTGCTAGCTTTGTCAGGTTTGAAGGCGTTGGTGTCGCAGTGGAGTTGTGTATCGTCGGGAGTGGTAGGCGTGCGGAGATACGCCGTGGGCGAGCAGTCGGCAGCCCGTGCGTATATGGCCGCCTTTCGCCCGCTTGGCTCGCGGACGCCCTCAGCCCATATCTTGATGCGTTCAGCTTTGGCACGGTTTGCACGTCGCGCCAGCTCTGAGTCAAGGTTTTGAATCAGACGGTCAAGGTGCTCTCCGTGAGGTGCTGGCTCGTCGGGGGTCCAGGCCTCGGGGAAGGCCAGGGGGACCGTGGGGCGCAGCTTGTGGCAGAGGAGGCGGGCCGCGGTCCACGTGCAGTCGATGCGCTGTGCCAGGTACGGCGGGATGGCACGGCAGTCTATATGATGGTGCTGTCCGATGAAGCGAAGCTCGCAAAGTTGCCGATGGAGCTTGCGAAGGCGGTTCATGTGTATCGTGGAAGCTCCGTAGGTGGGAAAGGCGCGGGGGACAGCGGGTCGCTCCTCGAACGTGGGTGTGAGCCCGTGCATGGTGGGGGGCTTCTTTTTTGGGTGGTCTGGCGGTGGAGGTGGCAGGTCGCGCAGACGGGTGAGATGATATTCATGACTGGCCTCGTTTGCCAGGGCGAACATGCGTTCCACATCGTCGCGTGTGTCGGCCTGCTCCATGCGGTCCTGGTATCGCCCTGCGATGAGGGTCCCTAACGCCTGCAGCTCGTGGCCCTCATGTGCTCCATCGTTTGGGGGGTAAGGCGTGGGGGCAAGAAGGCGTCGGGCCGTATGGTCGAGGCGACTGAGGTCGAGCGTGACCTGTAGGCCAACATGGGACTTCGCTGGCAAGTCGCGGAGATAGCAGAAGTCGGTGACAAGGGATCGCGCCGCTTGGTTGGCGATGATGTAATCGATGCGCGAAGTGCGGGGGCACTTGGTGACGCGGTCCCAGTCAGGGATATTGCCATATGTGTGCATAGTGTGGTCTGGTGTGCCTTCAGCAACGTTAAACCATCCGTGCTGCATCATGTGCAGCAGGTGTGGATTGTCGTCGATGTTCGTGTTGGCGTCCATGCAGATGAAATACGGGGCTGAGCCTACCCTCGCGGCGGCGCAGTCAGCGAGCCGAAACAGGTCGGTGCTGTCTCCTCCAGCGACCCCGTAGAGGCTCGCTGTGTAGATCCCAGCGGGCCCGTGGTTGTTTCGTCGCCGCCTGCGGCGGTGCTGGGTGCAGAGCGGGAGGAAGGCCTCGTGCCATCTTTTCTTGGCCTTGAGGGTGGCGATACAGGACGCAGTGTCGTCGACGGTGGAGTCGACGATGGCATCCTTAGAGAGGATGGCGACCCCTCCCGAGGCGCCAGTGTTGCCCACGACGGTGTGGTCAGTGCCGCCGTGGGCAGCTCTGCGCTGGGCTCGCGCCAGATCCAGGTCAGGTCCCAGACTGGCGTGGTATCCCCCGTGGTGTGGATTGGCGGCGTTGGTAGCGATGGCTTGTCTGGTCGGCTTGGCATGTCGGGTCTCCTGCAGTGCTATGACTGCGGCGTTGTGGTCGACACCAAGAGCGGTGATGGTTGGCCAGTTCGCTGAGAGACTGGTGATGTTTAGGCTGACGAGGTGGATGGAGCGACCTGGCCCGTCTCCATCGGTGGAGCTGGGGTTGGCACGCCCCGCACGGTGGAGGGCAGCCTGGCCCTCACCCAGGTAGGAGGTTTGGCCACAGTAGGAGCTCATGGCGTTCCTACAGATTGGCTTGACCGGGGCTGAAGCCGCCGTCAGGCCAGAAGTATCGGCGAGGCATGGTCGGCACTGCGCCAGGGGGGGTTCATAAACATCAGCAAACTGCCTCGAAAAATCCTCCTCACTCCAGTACCGTAGGGGACGAGGGGAGGAGAGGTGAGACGGCAGCAGAGGGAGAGGGAGGCGACTCCTCGATCCGTCCTGCCGAACACAAAAGCAAAAGCAAACCAGCGGCGGCAGCTCGGCGCGGCAGCGGCGCAACGCACGCGCATATACTGCGCACGCGACACCGCTGGTCCGTCCTGCGGCGGCGCGCCCGCCCCGTCAGTACCGTGATGAGCAGCATCAGGTGGAACAGCTCGAGCAGCGCGGTCGGTGGCCTGGCGCTGAGCCTCGTCCATGCCCGCTGCCGTGAGGCTCGCGTTGCGGACAGGGCTGACTCCACGCGGGGCCGCCGCTGCCGCGGCAGCGGTTGAGGTGGCGGGGGCGCCGCCACGACTCTGCGGTGAAAGCGGTGAGCCGCCGCTGAAACCCGCCGCAAGGTCCTTGACGCGGTACTTGTTCTTGAACGGGTCGAAGGTCGGCGCCTCGTCGATGGGGACGACCACGCGGTTGGGCAGCGGCAGCTCCTGGTCCGTGGACGGCGTCGGCTCGAGGTCGACCTGGCCAGGTTCGATGACGCTGGCACCGAAGCGTGGCACCACTTCGGGGGCTCGGCCATCAGCCTGGGTCTCGCGAGGCGGCGAGCTCGTGGAGCTCCCAGGGGCCTTGCGCGAGCTGTGGCGGCTGCAGGACCTGCTGCGCGGGACGCGCCCGCCCGTGTGGCGGTCGCGTGGCGAGGTCGCCTGGGCGTTACCGCGCTCAGAATCCGCCCTGCTCGGGGAGCGGATCGGCGCCGCGCAGGGTGTTGGGCTGGGCTGGCGGGGGCCGCCTGTGCCGCCCTCCGCCGTGGCTGTAGCCTGTTCAGGGTCGACAGCGTCAGGGCGGGGGCTGACGTGATGGGCGCTTCCCTCGCTGTGCCGCGGGGAGGCGCTGTGATGCGCCTGGGTGTACGTGAGGACGAGCGGGACGAGCGGCTGCCTCTCCCGCTCAGGTGGGGCAGGTTTTGCCTGGGCAGGGCGCAGCGCTGCGGCCACGTTTGGCGGGGGCGTGTGCTGGCGCGGTTGCCAAGCACGCACGATCGCATCACGCCATCCTTCAGGGCGCCCTGTCCTGCCACGGTTTGTTGCAGCCCCCTGGGCTGAAGCCGCAGGGGTTACCACTGCGGGCTGGTTGCTGGGGGTGCTGTCATGGCGGCCTGGGTAATGGCCCCAGGCACGCGTGGACCCTGGCACGGGCGAAGTGGCCCGTGGGGGGGCCTGCGCGAGTGCACGCGGGTAGCCGATGACCGCTGGGTGCACCCTGGCGTGAGGGGCATGGCCGTAGCTGGAGGCGGCTGCTCCAGCCGCCGCGGGCCTGGCGCCAATGGGGCCACGGTGATAGGCGGCAACCCCGCCGTGCACCGTGCTACCGCCTGTCGGGACGCGCGCGGGGGAGCGGTAGCGTGGCGTGCTCGGCTGACCTGCGTCGCGTTGGTCGCGCTGCTGAATGCGCTGCTGGTGCTGTTGGTAGCGCTGCTGGTCGGCTCTCGAGAGCGGGCGGGTGTCGGGGAGGATGGTGGGCACGTCGGGCCGCCGCCAGCCCCGATAGACGTGCTCGTAGGCGTGGTCTGGGTAGGTCCCCCCGACGGGTGAGTATCGACGCACATGCTCCATGTAGTCGATGTTCTGTGGCTCGGGGAGCACCGTGATGTTTACAGCTCGCTGGTGCGCTGGTCCATAGAGACAGAAACTACCACGGTTGCTGCGGTCGTGGTTCAGCTCGGCTTCGGTCGTGGCACGGCTCACCATGGCGTCGCAGAGTCGCATGTCATAGTCGAGAGCTTGAGGCCCAGGGCCACCCTCGGCGTCCCAGTACAGTACCACATCTCGCCAGCGGGTGCGGGTAGTGTGGATGCGCTCGGCGATAGACTCGCAGACGGTCCTGACTGTGACACGATCCCTGTACATGTTGGTGATGGCTAGGGAGTAGGGTCGGCGGACCGTCTTGTTGAAGGTGAAGTCCTCCTTGAGGGCCTGGTGGGGGCCGAAGAGCACGTAGCCTTCCCTCCAGAGAGGTTGGTCGGGGGACGGTTCTTCGGGCATCCCCGTTCCTGTGAACCCAGGTGGCCGCCTCGTGCCGTCAGGCAGTCCCTGCCTGGGGACGCGCCGCGGCCTCGGAGGAAGTACCATTGACCCTGGTAACCTGCTTGGCCTGGTTGTGGAGGCTCCCCCCCGGGGCCTGAAGGCGCTCGGGGGGGTTCCTTGAGGTCGTGGTGGGCTGGCGCGTTGCCATATTGGCGGGCAAGGATGTGCGGAGGCATCCCTGTGGCACGGACGTCGAACAGGCTGTGTGGACTGGGCGGATGGGGGCACCTGCTGGACAGGCAGCATGTGTCGGAGTCCCTGTTGTCGGTGCTGTATGCACACGTCCAGCTGTTGCAAGAGTAGTCCGTGGACCAGTCCATAAGTGCGCGTAGTCCGCTGAGGGCGCAGTCTGGGCACGTTGGTTGGCCCGAGGTGCCGAGCTGCGTGTTGCGGCGGGCCGCACAATACTGACAGCATTGGAATCGGCACTGTAGGCAAGACCAGCGTCCTGGTAGGGGCGGGAGCGCTTGCTCGTTTGTGCCTGGGTCGTCTGGGTGAGGTCGGGGGCGATCCCACAAGGGCCAGACGTCGGCAAACCAGGACTGGCCTGTAGTGCGGACGACCTCGGCGGGGAGGCGAGCGTCGTCGGCATGGCGCTCGATCCACTGGGGCCCCATGTCCGCTGGTACCATGACCGTGCGCCAAGTGTCGTCCGCTTTGACGTGGACTTGGGTCGGTGCCCAGAGCTTGGTAGTGGTGTCGCCGTGGTCGTGGTGGAGGATGACCCAGCCGTCGCGACCCGCCACCGCAGGGTCAATAACGCGATGGCCCATGACGGTCGTCCCCCACGGTAAGTAGGCGCCGTCGTGGTGATCGCCAGGGTCAAGCCAGACCTCGATGCCAGGGGCATTGACACGGGCCCGCACATCGCGGACGTGGTAGGCGAGGACGTGGTAGGCGGTCGGCTCCTCTTCCGTCTCGATGTGCTCCCACGTCTCGATGTCGCTGTTGTCCGAGGTGGAGTTTCCGCCACTCTGCCGTGACGAACGGGAGGCGGATCGCCGTGGGCGGGCGTGGCCTCGGGCGAGGGCGGCGGCCGCGCTGATGAGGGAAGGCGTACGGCGGTCGTCGGCTCCTGATGTCGTCGATGAGCGGTCTGGACTGTGTGCCAGGGCGGCATCTGACTGGTAAGTGCGCGGTGGGCCAGACGCGGCCCCAAGGCTGGAGCCGCTGGGGCGCGACTCGCGTGCGTCGGGATGCCCCCGCACGGGGACGGCTTGCAAGCCAGTGTACACCAGGTCGATGAGTGGTTTCGGGTCCAGCTGGAGCTTGCGAAGCGAGACGCGTGGACGGGGCTGGTTGGGGTCGGCCCTGGTGGCTGCTTCAGTGTCGTAGTGCTGTTTGGCCCATACTCGCGCTGCCTCTGGCGAGTATAGTGCCTGCGGCGGTGGCCACGCTGCCGCGATGTCCAGCCTGCGCCTGGTGCTAGCTTCCTGGTCGTGAGCTTCAGCCGCCTCACGGAGATCTGGATGATCGTAGCCAGCGATGTGGAGGGCGTGCGCACAGTCGCCCACGCCATAGGCTTGTGGTAGGGCACGGCACCTGGAGGCAGCTTCTGTGGGGGCGCGCCAGTCCATGCGGATGAGGAGGCTCAGGACCCGAGGGTAGATGAGACGCGCTCCGTGGGCCTCCCCTTTCACGAAGTTGTGCCTGTTCTCACCGCGCGGTGGTTGGGTGGCCTCGCACATCCAGAGCGCGATGGGTCCCCACGCGAGGGTGTCGTCTTCGAGGCTGTAGGGCGGGTGGGGCGGCATTGCGTACCACGCGGCCAGCGAAGGGTGCACGCTCACGTACGTGCGGCCAACGTTGGTGCCAGTTCGACCCTTCGCTTCACGGCGGGGGCCTGGCAGGAGGTGCCCTCCGCTGGCAGCGAGACGGGCCGCAAGGTCGCCGCGGGTCCCATGCCAGAAGACAGTGGGCGCGTCGGTGGTGGGTTGGCGGAGGTCCCACGTGAGGTAGGGGAAAATCGTCTCGCCTGAGTTCCCGCCCGAGTCTTCCAGCACCCAAGTGAGGCGGTTCGGGGGCCTCTGCATGATGTCAGTCCACGGCCCCAGCGCTTGGAGTGTTAGATCATGGGTGAATCGAGGATGGCCGTGGAGTCGCAGAGCGTCTTTGATGTCCTCTGTAGACACGCCACTGTTACCAAGCGCAAAGCCGTTTTGGTACAGGGCGTTGAGGATGCTCGTCGGCGGCACGGGGGCCGCTGGGTCGCGCTGGATAGTGTTGCGTAAGTTGCGCGTCGGTGGCTTGAGGGCTGCGTGGGGCATACCAGGGCCTGAAGGCGCCTGGGGCCTGGCGGGTGATGCATAGCGTGCTCGCCGTCGTGGTGGTTGGGTGTCCGTGTCGGAAGAGGCACCACGAGCATCCGCATGTCGGAAGATGGACCACGGGCTATCGTGGGTGCGCTCACGTGTTTCCCTTGCCTCGGTGTCGCTGCCGTGGGCTGTGGTGTCTTCGTTAGTCGGTAGGTTACCGTAGGCCGCGCCGCTCTTGGAGCCGTCTCGCGGGGACGGGCTGGTCGATCGTGGTGTGACAGACGAGGCTCGCGATACGGCGGCAGTGACTTCGACGATGGCGGCGGTGGTGGCGGTGGTGACATCGGCGACTGCGGCGGCAACTGCTGCGGCGTAGTGTTCCTGTAGCAGCGGATGTCGGAGTGAGTGCACGTGCTGGTCCTCGTGTTCGTCGGCAAGCGTGCGCGGCATTGTGTATGTGGCCTCATCACGCGGCCTCCTGCTCGGTTGGCAACAGCGGAGGCACCACTGGGCCGTGGATGAGTCCAGGGCACGCGCACAGATGCGGGCTCCTACGTGTCCGACGGCTCCTTGAGCGAGGAGTTTGGCGCCGACGAGTAGAAGACCGCACACCACTCCGCCAGTGGCAATAGCCCCGAGTTTGCCGCTGGCCCATTTCAGGACACCCCCGAGGCCGACCCCGACTGCGCTGGCTCCGCCCGAGACGATATCTCTGAGTTTGGCGCTGGTCCACTTGAGAGTACCCCACAATGCGGACGTGACGTTGTATGCCGTTGTGCGTCGGGGTGTAGTGGGCACAGATGGGCCTGGTGCCGCCGCTTCACGTCGTCGTCGTTGTCGGTAGCTGGGGTCTCGGCTCGGTGTCGGCAAGTACCCATCGATCTGGTCCTTGTACGGCATTGCTATCACGATGGCGTACGTGGCCACAAAGAGGCAAATGAGGCAGCCACAGTGTCGTGATGCCGCTGCGCTGTGCTGGGCCTCGTAGGAACCGCTGGCATCTGGGTTCGCGTCGTCGATGGGGTCGTTGTCGATGTCGGCCTGCCAGTGGTCGATGGCGCTGGGATTGGAGTCAGTCACGTTAACACGGCAGACAAGGGTGCGGGGCGTGGTGCTGCCACCTGCGGTCTGGAGATGTCCAGGTCCAGCCAGTGCTGCAGCGGGGCTGAAGCCGCCACTGCGCGGGCTGGTATGAGCTGGCGATGCAGTGGCATGGCTTGTCGCGTCGGCGGCAGTGGCGCCTTCAGCGTCGTTGAGCTGTGCGCAGGGGTCGGCCTGGGCCGAGTTGTTGGGCGGACTGCTGTGCGACTGGGTGTGCCCTAAGTGGGGTTCGCTGTCACGGTCACGCTGGGCCGTGTCACCTGGTGGTGTCGTGCCGTCACGACCCTGGGTTTCCATGTCGTCCTGGCCATCGTCCAACGCGTGGAACGAGTCCAGGGATATGTTGCTGATATCGTCCGACGCGTGGAACGAGTCCAGGGGTATGTTGCTGATATCGCTGTCCGCGATGTGCTGGAGCAGCCATGATACGGGGTCGTCTGCGGCCTGATCACCCGTGGCGTGCTGGGCGAGGCCAGCTGGCGGTGGTGGGTTTAGCGGTTCCGTCGGTGCCGCGGCGAGCTCCGCCTCGACAAGCGGCTGCATGTCTGTCGGGTGGTGCAGGATCGCATCCGCGAGGTACGCCAGGGCGTCTTGGTCGGGTGGAGGGAGGCCTCTTGGTAGTAAGGCGTGGGCCCGTGAGAGGTATGGCGGCAAAGGTGCCGTGAAAGCCTCAGGGCCGACAAGCTGGGCACGAGCACCCTGGTATTCCAGAAGGAGGCCAAAGTAGCGGGTGGAATGCTCGCGGCTGCCCTGGATACGAGTGAGGTTGCGGTTGGTGCGCTGTCTGTCGGGGCCCGCTCTATGCCAGATGTCCTCGCACATGTCGATCGCGGTGCGCTGGCGCAGGGCGTCGTTTTTCTCCTCGGAGTCCTCCTGGAAAAAGTGGTCGTACTGTGGCAGATGGAGCGTCGCCAGGATGCACGGGACGCAGTCGTCGAGCCATGCCCAGAACACGTCCTGGTGGTCCTCACCTGGTGCCCACGCCGCAGCGCACGGTATGAGCCGGGCTCGGATCATCAGGTGCCAGAAAGCGGGGTCCTCCTCGGGTTCGCCCCTAGCGCACAGAGGGGTAGTGAAACCCGTGGGGCTATAGCGGGGCACGACAGCGGGGCTGAAGCCGCCACTGCGTGCCTGGCCTTTGTCAGCGTCCCCGTCAAGGATATGCTGCACAACGGTCGAGGCCACGCTGGGGGTGGACTGCGAAGCATGTGTCGTAGTTGACGAGGGCGCGGATGCGCTTGCGATGGCGCCCGCCGATCCGTTGCCGCACGGACCCGCGGCGGCGGTGCTGTTCACGATCGGGTCCAAAATGGTGCAGTGATCGTGCTTGTTGATGCTGTCATCGTTAAGGTAGAAGAAAGTCCCACGTTCAGCGTGTCGCAGGAAAGCCTCTCCTCCATGCTGGGGCGCACCGCCTGAAGACGGGTGTGCTCCAGCGAGCGAGGGGAGGGCCAGGCTGCAGGCAAGGCGCCACATGATGGCGAGGCCTGGCGGGCGGCGCGAGCGATGAGCCAAAAGCTGCATGTCAGCACGCATCCTCAAATACCCCTGCATGCTCATGTACATTGCAACAATCACGCCCCCTGCAAGATGACGGGTGTCCCTACACCAGATAGCTTGCGCGTGCTGCTGCCAAAACAGACATGAGGTGACAAGAAAGAGATACGACGCGAAGAGGGAAGAGATGCCTCTGAAGGCGCTTCCTCGGAGGGCTGAGGCAGGCTCTCTGAGGCACCTTCAATAGGGTTCCTGGGTGGCCCGACCCTTGTCTTTGCCTTTGTCAGCCCCTGGGGGCCCCGTCCCTGGGGTGACCTGGCCTGGCTGGTCGATCCACCCGCAGACAGCCACGGGATCGGCAACTGATGCAGCTTCCTCCTTCTTAGTTTCCAGAGTGGCCACTTGTGGCAGGTGGATGGTGCCCCCCGTGAGGTGCCCGAGGAGGGCCTGGATGTCGCCACGCAGTGCAGCGGCGTCGGCGGTTGCCGTCTGTTGCTGGGTGACGACGGTGGCAAGCCCCCGTTCCAAACCTGAGACGTGCTCCGTGAGTGTGGCCTGGGAGGAGAGAACGCCCGCAAGCTGAACCTGCATGTTATCCACCGTGTTGGCTAGCAGCTCGTGCTGTTGTTCCATGTGTTGGATGCGGGTCGTGGCGGCATCTGGCAGTTTAGAGGCCGATGCGAAGCGTTCGCCGAAGGTGTTGAGTTCGTGGGAGGCCACGCTGTATTCATCACCTGATGAGAGGATCTCGACGTCGTCAGCGTCGCCTGGTACTTCGGCGGCTGTGGCAGCGTCCCCTTCGGTGTGGCCCCCACCTTCAGCCGCCACCGTGCCAAGCCGAGAGTCATGACCACCTGATCCTGGGACGGCCGTCTGTTCAGCGGCTCCGTCCGTGCCGTGCGGGGGTGCAGAGGAGCTGCGGCCTGGGGCGCCGTGTGACCTTGTGTGCGGCGTGGCGTCGCGTTTCCCGCTGGAGGATCGGTGGCGCTTGGCTGAAGGCTCCTCCTTGGGGATCAGGAGCGGTGCGACGCCCTTGCCTTTGGGCGTGGCAGTCATGAGGTCGTGGAGGTAGGGGCTCTGGGCCGCTTTGGTGAGGAGTGTGCCGGTGGCGGGGCTGAAGCCGCCACCACGGGCTGGCGGCGTCACAGGCTCTGTGATGGTGGTAGGCGTGACGATGGTAACGTTGTCCCGCTTCGGCACCACCTCAGCCAGCGGGGCCTCGGTGATGCTCCACGGGATGGGGCACCCTGCGACCTGTACCGTATATGTGAGTGGGGGACGATGGGCGCGCACTAAGGCAAACTGAGCCGAAGTGGCTGGGTCCCAGGCGGTGTGGTAGACCTCACAGTCCCATTTAACGGACGGGCCCGTGAGAGTCTTGGCGAGCTGGGTCAGCGTGGCGTGGCGTGCCGCAATGCCAGTGATGCGGTAGCGCGTCTTGGCGAGGGTGGCCTCGCAGCCGCGGATGCTGACGGCAGCAGCCTTGGCGGCGTCTGACCCCCGTGAACACGGATCCCCAATAAGCCTGACTTGCCGTGCCTGACGACTCCCAGGGCCTTGAAGTCCACCGACTTCTGGAACGCATCTGCCATCGTGATGGGCTGGTCCTCAGGGAACCACACGGTCTGATACTTGTCTGCGGTGGGCTCGTCTGCACCTACGTTGCTGAGGTCGTAGGTGGCACCGAGTTGCCCTGATCCCGCCAAGACCTTGTCGACCGCTTGAAGACTGACGCCGAAGGTGGCAGCCAGGGACCTCTTTCCGACGCCCGATCCAAACCTGCCTAGGCTTTTGCAGGGTTCGAGGATGGTGACGGCTTTAAAGTTGCCGTGGAAGAGGGCCTTGAAGGTGTCCTGGAGCTGACTATCGAGCTCCTGGCGGCGAGCGTCTTTCTTGGACTCCCTGTGCTTTTGGTTTTGGCGCGCCTTGTCCTGTGGAGCGGAGTCCCCTCGGAAAGGACCCTTGGCGCGTGGACCACCGTTCACGGGGGCACCTCCCGAGAACTGGTCCTCGAAGGCCTGATGCATGGAGGGGACTGCGGCGATGGCCTCGGTTTCATGTATGGTCGCCCGAATCCAGCATACGTGGTCGGCAGGGTCGATGGTGGCGACGGCTACTTTTTCCGTGCAGGCGACTTCCTTGGTGCCCAGCTGGTACACGGTCACGGGGACGTGCGTGTGGACCACTTTGGGCGCCTTGGGGTGACGCTTCAGCACGGGGACGGCGAGCTCGGTACCGACGTAGTTGTCGTTTTTTGGGCCCATGACAGCAATCGCGAGCTGACCCGTGGTTCGCTTACCCTGCTCGAGGTGGTGTTGCAGCAGCCGTTCACCGCTCTCGTAGTCGTGGAGGCTGATACTGGGCTTGTACGTCTTGCCGTCGTCAGGAGATGTGGGTTCGGCGAGGACAGGGACCTTCCAAAAGGCCGGGTCCAAGGCGATGAATTGGGTGTCCGCAGCCTGAAGACGTGCGGACCCAGCTGGTGGGTGTGATGTGTCACCGCCAATGCGCTTAGGCTTGCTGCGCTGGTGATGATCAAGCGTGTAGCTGATCTGGTTGGCGGCGCACATGCGGATCAAGGCACTGCCAAGCTTCTTCGTGTTGGTCTTGTGCATGTCGTACGTTGCCTGGAGCTCGTCCGCGTTCAGTTCGGCAAGCCTGTTGCATGCGGCCGTGGGGCGGTGAGACCCCGCTTGCTTGAACGCTGCGATGCAGTCCTGCTTGCGTTGGAGGAGAGACCCTTCAGCAGCAGGACGTGAACTCGGGGGCTGCTTGGAAGAGCGACGGCGCTCCGGCTTGTTGGGGGCCATTGCTGCGGGCGCTCTGGTGATGATGATGATGATGATGAAGCGCCTTGAAAGGTCGGTTCTCCCAAAACACAAACCTGAGAAGCCACCAATACGCCAAATGCGTACGGTAGAGAAAGAGAGAAGCGGGGGGGAAGCGGGAGAGGGGAGGGGCAGAACAAAAGATGAAGCCCAACCCAGGATTGAAACCCATGATACTGAAAGAAATCATGAATGAAAGACTGTCCGATGTCCCCGAATGAAATCCACCACTAGGACCCTCTCGCTTAGAATAAAGATGAGAGCAATGAGAAACGTAATGCGAGATAATGGATTGTGCTCAAATTGATCAGAATATCTTGAGTGACTTGAGTAACTCGAGTAATTTGAGTAACTCTGCGGGCGCTCTGGTGGGGAGAGGTGACGCGAATCAGTAGGGTCCTGCTGGGGCCCCTCCGGTCTCGCGAGGCCTGGGAGTCTGACTCCGAGGCGGGGCGCTTCGCGTCGCGGCTGCGGTCTGAGTGCTGGGCACTCTCGAGCCGAGACTAGAGAGAGAGTGAGAGAGAGAGAGAGAGAGAGAGAGAGAGAGAGAGAGAGAGAGAAAGAGAGAGAGAGAGATAGAGAGAGAGAGAGAGAGAGAGAGAGAGAGAGAGAGAGAGAGAGAGAGAGAGAAACAGGAAGACAGACAGACAGACAAACATCTATCTGTATATATATATATATATATACGTATAGACAGAAGAGATACTGAGAAACTGGGAGACTGAGAGACTGAGGGAGAGCGGGCGAGAGGAGAGACTGACAAAGTCTAGGAGGAACATGGAGAAGAAAGAATGCCTGGGCCCCCCTGGGGCCCTGGCCCAGGCGAGCCCCTCGCCGCCCCGCCGACCCCCGTCCGGCCCCGCCAAGGCAGGCTCGCCCCCGAGGTCACTCAGGTTGTTCAGCACCACGACGGGGGCACATCGAGGGCACCGCGCTCACAGCAGTGTAGACTCCATGAGCAAAGGTCTCATGGATGGACATCAAGATTTGGCCCTCTTTCCGAACCTGGCCCGAAGCTGGGGCCAAGCGCAAAGCCTTTTTGGGTTTAGCCCCCAAGTTCACGATCTTGAAAAAAGCGCTCGTCTCTGCTGGGACCCCCACCGGCGCCTCAGGCGGCGGCGCGTCGACGGCGGGATTGGCTTCGACATCGCCGTCACCCCCGTCGGCTCCGGGGGCCGCTGCTGCAGGCAGCTCCGCCGCCGCCGCCCTTGCCCTCAACCTCGAGCGCAGCAACGGGGACAACGTCCCAAAACTCTGCTCCTGACCGACCCCTGGCCCTGGCCGCTTCACCGCTCCACCCTGGATGCCCCCCCCCCAATCCCGCCCCGCCATGTCCGCTGTCCACCCCCGCGTGCCCTCCCCCATCTGCCCCTGCCTCCGCCACCCATTCCCGCCCGCCCACCCTCTCATGCAGCATCCAGCCTGGATGCCCAGCCCAAGCGGGACGAGGTCGTTCTGGGGGCCCTCGGGCCCCCCCCCCAGGCCACAAGGCCGGACAATGGCGGGAACAAGACACGGACGAAGACAACGAGGCCTTGGGACCTGCAGGCTGAAAGGGCGGGGGAGGAGGTGGAGAGTGAGAAGGGGGGAGGAGGAAGAGGAGGGGGAGGAGGAAGAGGAGGGGGAGGAGGGCGACGACCAGAGGATGGAAGGAGGAGGACCCCACGACGCCACTCCCCCAATTTGCGCCCCTCAGGACACCTTTGCACCGTTACGGGTTCCTGCAGGAACTCACTGAGCGGCTTGACCGACGCATTGTTGAACGTTGAAGCATTGACAGAGAAGAACCGCGACGAAAACCGTTGGGTCTGCGAGTGCCTCAACACGTGGCCCTGGAACAAGGTAGTCATCATCTCGGCTTGCCTGGAAGCGAAAACGTGGGTTTCCACTGGCCCAACTTGGCCCTTCAGAAGCTTATCCTGCCGGGCCTTGGCTTTCTCATGCGATTTGGCCCACGTCCGCTTGCTTCCGTACATCGTGTCAAGGTCGCACCTGTACACGATTTCAACTAAGGCGTTGTGCAACACTTGTGCCTTGCCTGCCCTGCTCACCAAGTTACTGCCACTGCCGGATGCACATGAGGCCACTGCGTCGGTCCATTTCTGATGCCCTGTCACACCTAATAACTTGGCTGCTTTTGACGGATTGCTACCCATTGCTTCCATGAACGACGCCATTTTCTCCAAGAATATCGCACCGTGCTGTGTAAACAGCTGCCTGAAAGTAATCAACCGATTGCTCAATGATACACGTACTGGTTTCAATCTCCTCTTACCCTTTCTCATGGCAACCCGCCCGTGCTTGCCCTCAATGGGAACTTCGTTCCAAGGCATGAACTTGAAACGGCCTATCTCTGAAAGGTGATGGGCCTGTTTTCCACCACCACCACCATAAGTTGGAAAGGGGAGGAGGTGGAGGATGAGGAGGAGAAAGAAGAGGAGGAGGAGGACGAGGACCCCTACCCCCTCCTACTGATGGTGGTGGTGGTGGAAAACAAGCCCACCAAAAGGAATGCATCGCTGGCCTCCCATCGGGTCTTATCACCCCTAAGAACAGCCTCCAACTCCAAACGGAACTCTGCACCTGGGGCCAACAGCTTCCAGCTCAAACGATGGTGCATTTCCTGTCGGGGATCAACGTTGAATTTCTCCAAGACCTTCCTCCCGCATTCCATGAATACACGATCGTCCCAGTGACCGAGAGAGCAAATATACCACGGCAGTTGGTTCAGGTAATTTAGTTTCTCCAATAGAAGTGCGTCCATTCGAATTCGCACGCTTTCGAAAGTTGTCGACGAGAACGCCCTGTCCTCGCCATTGAGCACGCACCCCATGTACTTCCCTGTCGCCGCCAATGCACCGACCGCCAAGCCGCCCCACAACTCAGGCAAAATCGAATCGAACTTCCCCGCCGCAAGTTCGGGCAGGCGTCGCCCAGCACACGGACACGTCGAAAGCTTGCCATCAAAATGCTGACGAAAAAAGTTTCGATTGGAACCACGGCGAAAGACCTTTCTTCCACTCCCCATGACAACAGCAAGACCCTGCCCAAAACGACAATTCCTCCGTTACTTTCTCGCTCGCTTCGCATACAGCGATATAAGCGAAAAAATGAGACGATCTCAAAGCATTCGTGATCTGAGACGGGTCGAAGCCACGTCGAGAAACATCAACCTGGTTGACGGCGTCGCCTGCATCAGCATCAGCGCCAGCGTCGCCGCCGCCGCCGCCCCTCGATTCAGCAGCGACGATGCGGATGCACGCTGACTGGTCCCACCTTCGCCTCAGATAATACAGAATTCCTTTCAAGCGTTTCACGAAACCCATGACGGGCCGAAAGCGGGGCTCATGCAGCGTCGCGCTCCACTGGTTCAAAACCGCAAGGGCCCGGCCCTCTTCAGAGCAACCCTTGAAACACGACATGAACAATCTCCTGCGGAGGTCCTTGTCTGCGAGGAGATGTTCGAAAGCCTTGAGATGGCGAAAGAAGTCAGCCCAGCCCGGCAGAGACAAGTGGAGATCCTCAGATAGATTGTGAAATGTATGCTCGCACCCTGAAACAGACACCCCCCCAGGGTAAAAGAAATCTTCGCTGGGCGGATCCTCTGCCTCTTCCTGCATGCCTGAACCATCGAGCGCGATGCCTGCGTTGTCCTCGACAAACATACCCGC
>CAUYUJ010018088.1:0-5000 GCA_963575745.1 Prorocentrum cordatum | reverse complement strand
CGAGAAGGACAGTGGAGGTGGGGCAGGGGACAAGCGAGGGGGGCGGCGCCCTCAGCCCTCAGCACGCGGCTGCGCGGGCACGCAGCCAGGTAATGCAAGCTCGTGCATGTCCTCCCTCCTCACCTCCCTCCTCCTCCTCGTCCTCATCATCATTCATCATCATATTCCTCCTCTTCCCCCTCGTCATCCGCACCCTTGCCCCCCTCCTGCTCCATATCCTACTCTCCTTCTCCCCCATCCCCCCCCAATCACCCTCCGTTTCGTCCACCTCCCCCTCCTCCTCCTCATCCTCGTCCTTGACCTCCCCCTTCTCCTCCTCCCCCTTCTTCTCCTCCGCCTCTCTACCTCGTACTCCTTTCCGCCATCCCCCCTCTGCCCCTCCCCCTGCGCTCTTTCTCCTCCCCCATCATCGACCTCAGTCCCTTCCTCCTTCTCCCTCTTTTCGCACCCCCTGTTCTCCCACTGCTGGCCCGTCGGGCGCCCGCGCCTGGCCGCCTTGCTGCGCGAGAAATGGGCATGGAGAGGCGGGGGGCGAAGGAGGACGGCGTCGAACGCGACAGGGGTGCGAAATACATCGCGCCAGATAGTGCACGCGGCGAAAATGATACACTAGAGAAGCGTATCGTTAAATTCACTTATTTCATAATTTGAGCAAAATACATATTGAGCATTATACGGTCGATCTGGGCATGCAGTAATTGGGCACCTCGCACATAAAGCACTGGACGGGCGATATGCGCATATCAAAATTTACGCAAATCGTATTAACGCACTACACGAACGATCTGCGCGTGTCATAAGTTGCGCACGACGCATCTAGCGCGCTAGAAGGTTTGCCTGACCCCCGAAGCTCTGGTGGAAGGCCCCGAAACGTCGTAACCGAGGGTTTGAGGCGATTTAAAAGGCAGGTTCTCCATCGACGGACTTTCATAGATCAACCATGGGCCGTCGGGAATTGCCCATGAGGCAGCAACCGCGGGGGCACCGACCATCCATGCGGCGCCAACCATAGGGCGCTAACATCCAACGAGGTGGCGGGGAGACAGAGAGGCGATTGAAACAGTGGCCAAATTCATGCAGGAGTGACTGCGCGCAACGCGGCGCAGGTGAATTGCCGCGCAATGCACAACAACGCGCAATCGCTGATCCTCGTGGAACCGCGCGACGCACAACGCACGATCCAACATGCGTGGCGCATGCGTGGCGGATGCATCGGCGGTCCCGGGCGCCGATGCCTCCAGGCAACAAGACCCGCCGAATTCCGCATGTGGCATGGACCACAACACGCGGGGCCGCGAAGTCTCACCCACGCTCATTGTTGCTAACAACGTGCGCCGCCTGCGCATGGCCAAAAAAAGCAACGCAGACGTGTCCAATGTCTTGGCAGCGCCGCTCACTTACAACACGTGCAAATACTGGCGTGCATGCCATGCGTGATGCTGGTGCGCATCATGGGTTGCGGTGCGTTTGGGTGGGTGGCTGGTCGAATAGTTTACATGTGCCATTCATAGGCATCGTGTGGCAAATGTGACAGATGGACAACGCAAATAGGTAGCGATTCGAAATCAGCGCGACAGAACAACAATAAGCTGACACAGCGGCCAGAGGCTAACACGCTTGGCGAAGCATTGATCAGATAATAGACACCGGACCACAACGCGAGCGCACACGCGCGCGCGCATGGACACGCGCGCGCAACGCCCAATGCGCAGCGAACAAAAAACACCAGGGAGGAGGGGGAGGGGGAGGACAAGCTAGGTGCGCTCGCGTCATATCTGACGTCCTACCCCTCCCTCCCATCCCTTACCATGGCGCTGATTTTCTCTATCCGCGGACGCGTGTCGTAGCGGACCTGTGGCTCCGCGCGCGCGCGTGCGTAGTGGGTGGTGGTGCACGTGCGTGCGTGCGTGCGTGCGTGTGTGCGTGGTTGTGGTGGTGGTGGTGGTGGTGGTGGTGCTGGTGCTGGTGCTGGTGCTGGTGCTGGTGCTCGTGCTGGTGGTGGTGCTGGTGCTGGTGCTGGTTGTGATGGTGGTGGTGGTGGTCGGTGGTGGTGTGGTGGTGGTGGTGGTGGTGCGGCGCGGTGGTGGCGGGCGGATGGGCGCGCGAGAAAGAGGCCCGCGCTGGGGCGATAACGCCATCCTGAACGACGGAGGCCAAACACCGATCCGAAAATGAGGCCCACGCTGCAGCGGGAGCACGATTCGGAACGAAATAAATTATCCTGGCGAAGGACCCAACCATATGCAGTTGTGAGTATCGCAATTGTGAGTATCTTCTTCGGTGGCGCTCCCTATGGGGCCACGAACCGCATGAGGGGTGTGCCGAAATGTGGCGGGGTACACAACGCAAAGGAATACGATAGATCTGATTACGAGAGAAAGAACGCGGGTGAGTCAGAGCGCGAGGGAATCTGAGTATGAATGGGTCTGCGCGCGAGTGAATATATTTGCATGAATGCGATCATGGAACCGCCTAGTGTAAGTGTCGAGCATGCCTGTCCGAACACACGTGACACTGGGCGTGGCCGCCGCAGGCAGCTTCCGCGGGAACCCCGACGGCAGCGTCCGCACGTCGCGACGCCCATGTCGGCACGCCTCTTGCGAGGATCGCGCCCGCTTTCGGCTCTTCTTTTCCTTCCTCTTTGCCCGCGCACTCCAAAATCCAAGGCTGCGGGCGCAGCGCAGCGCGGAGTCCCCGCGACGCGCGCTGGTCGCCCCGGGCGGGGTCCCAGCGACGCGCGCGGGTCGTCCGCTGCGCGAAGCAGAGAGAGCTGACTAGCTAACTGGCTGGCTGATAGCGGGCAAGTCTCTGACCGCTGGGCAGAGCGACGACGGGCGAACGAGGCGCCGGGCCCCCCGCAGCACGGAGTTCCCGCGACGCGCGCTGGTCGCCCCGAGAGGGTCCCAGCGACGCGCGCGGGTCGTCCGCGGCGCGAGGCCAAACAATTAGTCGGGCAGTCGAGAGAAGGCGCGGCTCGGGGGAGACGCTCCTCAGGTCAGGCCTCGCGGATGAACTCGGTGAAGCCGAGCTCCCTGGCGAGGGCCGTCGCTTCCCTCCTGCGCCGCTTCGTGCGCGCCGCAAACTGCTCCTGCTGCTTCCGCAAGCCCTGCGGCGGCCCTGCCAGGAAGAACTCGACGCGCGGCGCCCGCATGAGCAGGAGGTCCTCGTGGCGCGTGGCGCGCGAGAGCAGCGCGTAGAGCTCCAGCCACCAGTCGTCGTCCTCCTTCTTGCCGTTCCCTACCTCGTGGCGGCCGCAATCCAGGATCACGCCTGGGCGACGTCGACCGAGGGAGCAGCGCGCTGGGCAGCCGACGGCCCAGGGCGAGAGTCCACAGGACCGAGAGATGGTCTGGCCGCGGACTGCTCGCGCCCCGGAGGTCTGGCCGCCCTCGGAGCGCCGTTCCCCCGCCCCGTCGCCTTCGCGCAAGGTGCGCCCCTGGCACGCCACCGTGGTGATGACCCTGCCGTGCGAGAAATGCGGGGGGTGTGCCGAAATGGGTGGGGGTGACGCATGCGGGCGGCGGCGCTGAGGCCTTCGGTGGAGCTCCCTATGGAGCCACGAAACGTGTGAGGGGTGTGCCGAAATGGGTGTGGGTGACGCATGCGGCCGCGGGCACTGGGGCCTTCGGTGGAGCTCCCTATGGAGCCACGAAACGTGTGAGGGGTGTGCCAAAATGGGTGTGGGTGACGCATGTGGCCGCGGGCACTGGGGCCTTCGGTGGAGCTCCCTATGGAGCCACGAAACGTGTGAGGGGTGTGCCGAAATGGGTGTGGGGGACGCATGCGGCCGCGGGCACTGGGGCCTTCGGTGGAGCTCCCTAAGGAGCCACGAAACGTGTGAGGGGTGTGCCGAAATGGGGCGGAGCTCCTATGGAGCCACGAAACCGTGTGAGGGGTGTGCCGAAATGGGTGAGGGGGACGCATGCGGGGGCGCGGGGCACTGGGGCCTTCGTGGAGCTCCCTCTTGAGCCACGAATCGTGTGGAGGGGGTGTGCCGACTATGGGTTGTTGGGGGACCAATGCGGCCCGGCACTGGCCATTCGTGAGGCTCCCATGGAGCCCACGGAGAGATCGTGTGGAAGGGGTGTGCCGAAATGGTGTGGGGGACGCATGCGACCGCGGGCACTGGGGCCTTCGGTGGAGCTCCCCATGGAGCCACGAAACGTGTGAGGGGTGTGCCGAAATGGGTGTGGGGGACGCATGCGGCCGCGGGCACTGGGGCCTTCGGTGGAGCTCCCTATGGAGCCACGAAGCGTGTGAGGGGTGGGCCGAAATGGGCGTGGCTGACGCATGCGGGCGCGGGCACTGGGGCCTTCGGTGGAGCTCCCTATGGAGCCACGGAACGCGTGAGGGGTGTGCCGAAATGGGTGTGGGTGACGCATGCGGGCGCGGGCACTGGGGCCTTCGGTGGAGCTCCTTATGGAGCCACGAAACGTGTGAGGGGTGTGCCGAAATGGGTGTGGCTGACGCATGCGGGCGCGGGCACTGGTGCCTTCGGTGGAGCTCCCTATGGAGCCACGAAACGTGTGAGGGGTGTGCCGAAATGGGTGTGGGTGACGCATGCGGGCGCGGGCACTGGGGCCTTCGGTGGAGCTCCCTATGGAGCCACGAAACGTGTGAGGGGTGTGCAGAAATGGGTGTGGGGGACGCATGCGGCCGCGGGCACTGGGGCCTTCGGTGGAGCTCCCTATGGAGCCACGAAACGTGTGAGGGGTGTGCCGAAATGGGTGTGGGGGACGCATGCGGCCGCTGGCACTGGGGCCTTCGGTGGAGCTCCCTATGGAGCCACGAAACGTGTGAGGGGTGTGCCGAAATGGGTGTGGGGGACGCGTGCGGCCGCGGGCACTGGGGCCTTCGGTGGAGCTCCCTATGGAGCCACGAAACGTGTGAGGGGTGTGCCGAAATGGGTGTTGATGATGATGATGATGATGATCGGAGGGGGGAGGAGGCAGCGGGAGGAAGGAAGGAAGGAAGGAAGGAAGGAAGGAAGGAAGGAAGGA
>CAUYUJ010018087.1:201219-214829 GCA_963575745.1 Prorocentrum cordatum | reverse complement strand
TAGAGAGAGAGAGAGATAGAGAGAGAGAGAGAGAGAGAGAGGAAGAGACTAGCAGGGCTGGACCTAAAATCAAGTCGGGCGTGTCCCCCTACAGGGGGATCTTGGGCGACAGATAAGAGAAATAGTCAAGACATACCCCAAAATGGTCAAAAAACAATCCCCCAAATAGTCCCCAGACTTTTTTTTTAAAAAGTATTACTGAATATGTAGAGGGACAGGCCCGACTTAAACCTAAAAGCTGTTTTTCGTTCTGTTTTCGTTTTGTTTTTCGTTTGGCGCTACCTGTTTTCCTGTACCTCCCCGCCAAAACGAAAAACAAAACCCAGCCGAAGTCCAGCAAAACAGCGTGTAGGTCCAGCCCTGGAGACTATAGAAAAAGAAACAAGGCCATAAACATAAACTTGCGGCGCTCGGCGCGGATTTCTTGGCTCCGCGCTGGGCCCCCCCCGTCGGCGCCTCCGCCAAACATTTGTGTTAATGGCGTTTTCTCTTCTTCGAGAGACGGGGGGGGAGAGAGAGAGAGAGAGAGAGAGAGAGAGAGAGAGAGAGAGAGAAAGAGAGAGAGAGAGAGAGAGGGAGAGCAGGAAGACGCGGCGGTCGCCACTGGCCGCAGTGATGGGAGAGAAGGGCTGCGATGAAGTCTCTGGTCAGAATTAGGTCGGGCATGTCCTCCTACAGACGGATTTTGGACGACGAATGAAATAACCTTCAAAACATATCCAAACATAGCAAACATTAGTCCCCATATCATTTTTGTTGACTATTGTTGACGCTTCGCGCATCCCCACCAGCCCATCCAAAAACGATGTCCAGGAGAGCTGACGGGAGAAGGGGGGAAGAGACGCACATATTGAAACAGCGTGGGCAACAACGGTGAATCTGGGTGCCTCTTGGGACCCTCTTGGAGCGCTCTTGGGAGTCTTTAGGGGCGCTCTCGGGGCCATCTTGGGTTCCCTAATTACGCCCCCCCCTCGGGAGCCCCCCAAATAGCCTCCTGGACCACTCTTGGGGCGCTCTTGGAGCGCTCTTGGGCGCTCTTGGGGCCGTCTTGGGGCTCTCTTGGGCCCCTCTTGGAGCCCTCTTGGGCAATCTTGGAGCCATCTTGAGGCCTCGGATGGCCATCGGAAGCGAAAACGCGAGAAGGCAGTAATCATTTGTTTTCCTCAGGTTTTTGAAGGACTTTGGCTTCTTGGAGGTCTCCTTGGAGGTCTCGGAGGCCTCTTGGAGCCGTCTTGGGGCGGTCTTGGAGCCTCTTCAAGCATCTTGGCCATCTTGAGGTATTTTGCGCTATCTTGAACCATCTTGGAGTTCATCTTGGGCTCTCTGAGCCCCTTTTGGAGCCGTCTTGGGCCATCTTGGGAGCTCTGGCCGCTCGCGAACCCCCCCGTCCAGGTCCAGGGGAGGGGGTAGGGGGAGGGGTAAAACCCTCCCCGAAGGGGAAGAAGGGGGGTGGAAGAGGAAACTCCCTAGACCACCTGCGCCCAGAGGGCTGGTGGGATTTTTGACTATTTCTCCTGTAGAGGGACACGCCTGACGTAAGGTCAGAGTCCTGAAGTGTGCAGGGGACACTCCGAGGAGGTGTCCGGGCTCCATGTCGATACCGCCTCTCGAGGGCGCGGCACCCTCGCGGGAACGAGATGGCTTCCGATCAGGCACGAGCTGTACAGCCAATGGTGAGCGTTTTTTATTATTCAGCGCATCGGGCGGAAAGGGTGGGGGGGGAGGGGGGGTTCTGGCTCCGGACCTCTGCTTAGTGCGACTGTTTGCGGCAGTGCGTCCATCATTGGGGAGGGACCTCACCTGCTCGAAACGGGCGCCAAAAACAGCCAAGATCTACTCCATGATGGGGGGGTGCGAGGGCCCGCGCAGATCGGCAAAACAATGAATAGAAAAAACGATGACCAATGACAGCTGTTGTTTTCAATCATTCGCGTTGGCAGCCATACCTGAATTGGCTTTGGACTGGAAGAGAGCAGAAGTCTTTGGTGCAGAGACTCGAGTTCTGACGGCGGGCTCGCGAACTGCGCGCAGGATGCCGTGCCTACCCACCAGCGCACCGCTCGATGCCACCGAAGTCTGCTCAGTCTCGAGCACCCCCTCACGGCAAACTTCAGCATGGCGAAGAGGTGGATGGCTCCGAGCAGCTTGCGAGTTGCCCCCGCGAGCTGGAGCGGATGCGAAAGGAAAGCGGCAAGGCCCCCCCCGAGAGGCCCCCCTCGAGCAGCTCGGACCCAAGGAAGGAGTGGTGTCTGTGACGACGTGCCCTGCCCTCGGCGTCGGTCCCTCGCCATGCTTCTGCTCTCGCTGGCAAGGCCGGACGCAAGAGAGAAGGACCCACGAACACCATCGAAGAAACAACGGGCCCCACCGAGAACAACACATTTGCTTGAGAAGCCGTCATAACTATCCCCTCGCTTAGTCTAGCCAACGTCGACCAGAAAATAATCACCAGAATAATTGCACAGGCCTGGTGGTCAGCAAGTGGCCTGCCGTGGAACCACCGAGGGTCGTCCGTATTTTTCCTAAGCGTGAACACGTTTGGTGTGACCGAGCCTTCCTGAATGCAGTCTTACTAGCCGGCCGCTCTGCGGTTGATCGGGAGTTTCTGTATATAGAAGAAGGTGCGTGCGCTTGTTGGCGAGGGTGAGGATGAGGTTCCTCCTCCTCCTCCTCCTCCTCCTCCTCCTCCTCCTCCTCATCCTTCTCTTGCCTCCGTCTGTCCTCCTCCACCCCACAGCTCCATCATCTTCTCCTCCTCCTCCTCCTCCTCCTCCTCCTCCTCCTCCTCCTCCTCCTCTTCCTCCTCATTCCTCCTCTGGGCACCTCCCCCGGGGCGCGGATCCACCGGATCTGTCCGGATCTGTCAAACGGTGCCGGAGGCCGCTCTGGGCTCCTCTGGGCACCTCCCCCGGGGCCGGTTTTGTGAGGATGTCTCAAGCGAGGGCGCCGGTTGGGGATTCGTCGGCGGATCCACCGGATCCAGCGGATCTGTCCGGAAACGGTGCCGGAGGCCGCTCTGGGCTCCTCTGGGTACCTCCCCCGGGGACGGTTTTGTGAGGATGTCTCAAGCGAGGGCGCCGGTTTGGGATTCGTCGGCGGATCCAGCGGATCTGTCCGGAAACGGTGCCGGAGGCAGCTCTGGGCTCCTCTGGGCACCTCCCCCGGGGCCGGTTTTGTGAGGATGTCTCAAGCGAGGGCGCCGGTTTGGGATTCGTCGGCGGATCCAGCGGATCCACCAGATCCACCGGATCTGTCCGGAAACGCTGCCGGAGGCCGCTCTGGGCTCCTCTGGGCACCTCCCCCGGGGCCGGTTTTGTGAGGATGTCTCAAGCGAGGGCGCCGGTTTGGGATTCGTCGGCGGATCCACCGGATCCACCGGATCTGTCCCGAAACGGTGCCGGAGGCCGCTCTGGGCTCCTCTGGGCACCTCCCCCGGGGCCGGTTTTGTGAGGATGTCTCAAGCGAGGGCGCCGGTTTGGGATTCGTCGGCGGGTCCAACGGATCTGTCCGGAAACGGTGCCGGAGGCCGCTCTGGGCTCCTCTGGGCACCTCCCCCGCGGCCGGTTTTGTGAGGATGTCTCAAGCGAGGGCGCCGGTTTGGGATTCGTCGGCGGATCCAGCGGATCTGTCCGGAAACGGTGCCGGAGGCCGCTCTGGGCTCCTCTGGGCACCTCCCCCGGGGCCGGTTTTGTGAGGATGTCTCAAGCGAGGGCGCCGGTTTGGGATTCGTCGGCGGATCCAGCGGCTCTGTCCGGAAACGGTGCCGGAGGCCGCTCTGGGCTCCTCTGGGCACCTCCCCCGGGGCCGGTTTTGTGAGGATGTCTCAAGCGAGGGCGCCGGTTTGGATTCGTCGGCGGATCCACCGGATCCATCGGATCTGTCCGGAAACGGTGCCGGAGGCCGCTCTGGGTCCTCTGGGCCCTCCCCCGGGGCCGGTTTTTTTTGAGGATGTGCTCAAGCGAGGGGCGCGTTTGGGATTCGTCCGCCGGCGGATCCACGCGGATCAGTCGGATCTGTCCGGAAACGTGCCGGAGGCCGCTCGGGCTCTCTGGGCACCTCCCCCGGGGCGGTTTTTTTGAGGATGTGTCTTAAGCGAGGGCGCCGGTTTGGGATGACGGGAAGCGTCTCGAGGTACGAGAAGCAAGCGGGACGTTTTGGCTGAATCCTTGAGTAAATATATCTTTTCTTTAACTATATGGGTTGCCGCGCTGCACGGGGTTTTTCGTTGGCGGATGACGGGAAGCGTCTTCGAGGTACGAGAAGCAAGCGGGACGTTCTGGCTGAATCCTTTTTAGGTAGTATATAATATATATATATATATATATATATATATATATATCTTTATATCTATGGGTTGCCGCGCTGCACGGGGATATTTCGTTGGCGGATTCCCCAAAATGGCCATTTCGCTCGAGACATCCTCAAAAATCGAGGTGTGGTCTGCCGTGCTCCTGTGTGGTCTGCCGTGCTCCTGTGGTCTGCCGTGCTCCCCACAGGAGCACGGCAGACCGCGCGCAGGAACCGAGAGGAGCACGGCAGACCAAGACGAGGAGCACGGCAGACCAGGCACTGAAACCGAGAGGAGCACGGCAGACCAAGACGAGGAGCACGGCAGACCAGGCACCAAGAGCGCCCTCAAGACGACGGAAAGGATGACCACGACGAGGAGCACGGCAGACCAAGACGAGGAGCACGGCAGACTATGCCCTAAGAGTGCCCTCAAGACGGCCGAACAATCATCAAACAAACAATGAGTCTAACGTCGTCTTGGAATCGTTTTTGAGGGCATCAGTACGGCCCCCCAAAAACAAAATCGGCCCAAAGATGACCCGCAGAGTGCCCTCAATACGGCCGACCATGACGATTTCGCTGGGGACGTGTTCAATAAATTAAGAGTGTATCAGCACCGTCTGCTGCAACAACGCTGTGCTGGTCTGCCGTTCTCCTGTGGTCAGCTGTGCTGCTCTGCCGTGCTCCTGCGGTCTGCCGTTCTGGTCTGCCGTTCTGTGCTGTGCTGCGGGGCCTATGAAGGCTAAAGGAGCCCGAGGCCCGCGGAGCACGTTGGCCCCAGGGCCTCCAGAGCCAACCCAAGGGGCCCCGAAGGAGCCACCGACGGGGAGGGCGCGAAGCGCCAGAAGCGCGAAGCGCCCAGATTTCAAAGAAATCAAGAATGCAGGCGGAGGCGAGGGCACGCATAGCGAGGCCAACCATGCCTGCCTCGCTGCAAACAAGACGCGAGGCCCACACTCACGACAAATTGACGAAGGGCCTCACGAACCACGAGGTGAGGTCAGCACACGCGTTGCCAAAGCCAAACAGGCCTGACCTCGACGAGAGGGCAGACGCACACAACAAAATGACGGTGCAGCCTCTCGAAACCTCAAATACGGCCAGCACACGCATTGCAAACGCCAAACACGCCTGACCTCCAGAGGACGAGAGGGCAGAAACTCACGACAAAAAGACTGAGCAGCCTCACGAACCTCAAGGGTGATGGCCAGCACACGCAGCCAACGCTAACATGCCTGACCCCGACGTGAGGGCTGAAACACGCAACAAATGAAGGTGCAGCCTCACGAACTCACAGAATGAAGGTGTCTGCTGACCTGCAGACCACGAGAGAGGGCGGACACAACAGGAAGAAGATGATGATGCTGCATCACGACCCCTCGTCTTCATCGGCGCGGCGGCGCCGCTTGCGCCTGTCCTCGCGCGCCGCCTCAGCCGCGGCCGACCACTCGAGGAGGCTCGCCTCGTCCAGGCCGTAGGCGCTCAGCCATGCCTCCCTCGAGGCCCCCGCGGGGCCAGGCACCAGCGGCGCCGCCGCAGCCTCGCCAGCGGCCGACGCGCCGCTGGGGGGCCCGCGGCTGGCGCAGGCGGCCTCGCCGCCAGGGGCACCGTCCTCGGGACGGACGCCCAGCCACTGCAGGAAGCGCACCCTGGCGTCCATCGGCACCACGTCCTCCTTGCGCAGGCTGGGCACCGCCGCGCCGCTGGCCCGCTTGTTGCCGCTGTGGGGCGTGCCAGCAGGATGCCGCCCCTGCAGCCAGCGAGCCTTCTGGTCGCGCCTGCCCTTGGGAAGCCCAGCAGACCCTGGGCATTGCTCCTTGAGCTTGGGCGCCGCGCCTGAGCGCCCGCCAAGCCGCGCGTACGCCCCGCAGTGGGTGCACGCCATCAGCTCCTGCTCGGCGGCGCCCTCCCCGCACCTGGCGAAGGCCAGGGCGTGGCCAGCGAAAACGAAGGCCGTCGCACCGAGGGATGCTCCACCAGCGCGCGCCGCCGAGGCCCACCCGTCGCCCGAACCCGAATCGACCTGGCGGCGGCTGGCAGGCTCCACCACGGGCGCGGCGAAGGAAACAGCCATCCGCTCGCTGCCCTCTGGCAGGCCCTCGCAGTCCTTGACCTCGATCCCCTGCCAGATGAGGGAGGCCTGCGCCACCCAGCATGAGAGCTCCCTCACCACCTCCATCGTGCCGAAGAACTCCCGCCTGGCCACGGGGCTGGAGCGGTGCAGCGCCGCACCTGCCTTGGCCCAGCGGTCGGCATGACCATTGCCGCGGAGGTCCGCCTCCGTGATCTTGCCTTCCAGCACGTCGCGGGCGGTGCAGTGGGCTGCCACCTTGGTAACCTTAAGCATGTCCACGTCCAGCGAAGCGTAGATCCCCGCCCAGAGATGGGCATTGGGCTTGTTGGCTGCCGTCGCGTACTTCTTGCCCAACGTCAGGCAGCTGACCGTAGACGCACAATCGATGAGGATCTCGTCCACACACGGGCCCAGGAAGCGGGACAGCATCCAGACCGCGAAATCCTCACCGTCCTTGGCCGACTGGAAAGGGCAGAGGTCTTGGCGCACGCTGCCGTACACCGCGCACTCCATGTTGCCGTCGGAGTCGCACTGCACGATGCTCCAGCCCGCACGCCGCAGGCTCGCGTGCTCGGGGTCGAGCGCCGACCCATCCAGGTAGAGGCGCCCCCCGAGGAGACCGTCAACGGGGCGATTGCACCACATGACAGCCATGGCATCCGACCTCAGAGCGGCCCTCGGGGGCTGAGGGAGCCAGCAGCGCGCAAAGCATTCCCCCGCCTCCTCACCTCGGCCACGTGCACGGTGTGCACAGCGCCGCAGGCGGTCGGAGGTCGAGTCGCGCCTCGGCCCCGCGAGGACGGGACACTCGAACAGCCTGTGCCAGAGACTGCCGCGGGGTGCATCGCACGCGCAGCAGCGAGCATGCTCCCTCTCCCCCGCCGAGTGCAAACGGATCTGGGGCCAGTGGGCGTTGGAGAGAAAACTCACCACCGCCGCCTTCTCCCTGGGGCTGAGCTTGCTGCCCGACCCGAGGACCTCCGAGAAGGCCTCCCAGAACAGGGGCATCGGGGGGAGCGCTCCATGGCCTAGGCGGGCCAGCTCCGACCTGTCCGAAGCACGCCGCGCCCCTGCCGCTGCCAGCAGGCCCAGCTCGCGCGGCCCCATCATGCGCAGGTCCAGGAAGTGGCCGTCGTCGGTGGCGAGGCAGGTGCCTTGGACGAGTCTCCAGCCCACCCTGGTGAGCGAGAGAGCCAGGGCATCCACTGGCGTACGGCAATGCGCCCATGGGGCTGCTGCTCCCGCGTGCCTCCGCTCCGCCTCCTGCACGGCCGTCTCGAACATGCGCTGCGAGACCTCCCCCGACTGCAGGAGGCTGGCCGCCATCTGCACAGCGGCACGAAGCAACGCGGGGCTCGGGTCGAGGTCGATGGACCGCATGACCTCCGCCGCCCTGAGCCTCAGCCCGAGTGAGGCGCCCTTGGGGAGCTTCCCAGCCGAGCGCGCCGCCGCCAAGCGCCACGAATGTAGCTCCCCATCAGGCACACCAGTCACAGTACGCCCCCACAGCATCGCTGCGGTGGGCCCAGCACGGTGGACCATCTCGGTCGCCGCCCCAGCGGAGCGAAGCACCCCGAGCCTGCGGCCACGCCGAAGGCCGCCGACCGCACGCCCAGCTCCTTCATGCACGCCTCGACGAGTGATGTTGGCGTCGGTGCCGAGGTTCCTCGCCTGCAGTCCCCTCTTGAAGGCCAGGCCCTGCGCTGCCCACGCCTCGGAGAGCTCCTTGGCGAGCTGTGGCGACGAGGCCAGGAAGACCGACTTACTCTCGTTGAGTGGGAGGTGCTGCTCACGCAGCAGGCGGACCACTTCACAGCTGGAAACCAACATCCGACGCTTGACTAGTCGGGCCGTGCCGACCGCCTGGAGCGAGATGTCGTCGACAACGTTCCGCGGCGTGATCAATGGGCACATCGCCCCCGCGGCCAGGAGGGCGCCCAGCACTGGGAGCTTCGCAACTGCTGTCGCACACGCACACCCAGCCAGAACCGTACCCGTAGTGCCGAAGGCGGGGGAAGCCATGCCCGCCGCGAGGACCATCCTTGGGGCCTGGTAGGAGGTGAGGAGGCCGCGCAGCAGCCTGAGGTTGAACCCGAAACGTACTGCATTCGCCCAGAGCACATCATGTCGCACGTGCTCGTAGAACTTGCTGATGTCCAGGAAGAGGCTCGCGGCCTCGAACTGCTGGTTCGCCATCGCGAACCCCGCAAAACAGTTGTGCAGCCACCCAGCCCGCTCACAGTCCCGCCCGTCACGTCCCCAGAAAAAGGGGAAGTCGTGGTCAGCCTCCCAGCGGGCGCAGCACGGCTGGCGGAGGCGCGACCACAGCCGCAGGACCAGCGGCAGCAGCGCAATGGGCCTTACCCCTCCATCTGCCTTCGGGATGAACACCATCAGGGAGACCTGCCCGCTGATCGATGCAGGGGCGTCGTCGTAGGCCGCCAGGATGTCCAGGATGCGCTGCTGCAGCGCCACGGGCAGCAGGAGGATCTGCCGAGGGTGCAGAGAGTCGCACCCGAGCCCCACCGAGGGGCTGTAGCGCTTGCAGGCCGCCTGGAGCTGCTCCAGCGAGATGGGTGGCAGCCGCCATTCGCCAACGTCCCAGCTGCTGGCCCCAGCGCCCAGGGCAAAGCCGTCCTGGAGCCACAGCTTCTGCCAGACACTCGTGAGCTCGCCGATCGCTGCCATCCCAACGAGCCTCCTGCCAGAGTCAGCGTCCCTGACCGTCGGCGGAGGCGTCGCCTTCGAGAAGCGGTGGGCCAGACGACCGCCCTTCTCAACCGCTGTCTGCGCCCAGTTGCGCCAGGCCTGGGCGCTCTCAGCCGCGTCGCGGCGCTGCGATGCTCCGAGCAGCCCTTGGAGGTCCCGAACGGCATCAGGGCTGCCGTGGACGCCCGCCTGAAACACCAGGTCGCCCAGTCGATCAGGAGCTGCGCCAGGAAGAGCTCCACCGTCCGAGTCGGCAGCCTCCTGCACCGCCTCCAGCAAGAGCTGCGCTCTGAGCACGGCCTGGTGCCCGTACCAATCTGCATGCCGAGGGTGCCAGCGGCCAGTCCTCTCAGCGCGCAGCCGCTGGAGGGCAACGTCCAGGCAGCTCCGCAAGCGGTGCGTGAGGAGGCTGAACCTGAACCTGGCGTCTCGCGGTCTGCCGTTCTGGTCTGCCGTGCTCCTGTGGTCTGCCTTCCTGGTCTGCCGTGCTGCTGCCGTCTGTCGTGTTGCTGCGCTGTGCCGTGTAAGCTGATAAACCGGTCAGACCGATGAAGAAAACGAGAGTCGGGTTACAACGGCTACGCAGATTTAAACTGCTAGTCCAAAGGCTCTCCAGAGGACCCCAACATCTCCCAAGCACACCCCGAGAAGTCCATCATCATCATCATCCTCATCATCATCATCATCATCATCATCATCATCATCATCATCATCATCATCATCATATCATCATCACCCATACTCATACTCATACTCATCATCATCATCCTCCTCCTCATCATCATCATTATCATCATCGTACGCATCACCATCACCATCAGCAGCAACATGATCATCACCAACAACAGCAGCGTCAATGACATGATCTGGTCTGCTATGTTCCTATGGGCTGCCGTGCTGGTCTGCCGTGCTGGTCTGCCGTGCCGGACTGCCGTGCTCGTCTGCCGTGTCGGTGTGTTGTGCTGGTCTGCCGTGCGGGTCTGCTGTTCTGGTCTGCCGTGCTGAAGCTGAAGCTTTGGGGGCTTAAAGCCAGAGAAAGAGAGAGACATAGAGAGATAGAGAGGGAGAGAGATTCTCTAACTAAGGGGTACGGGCTCCATCCCGAAACTCGTTGGCGGTTCTCTAACTAAGGGGTACGGGCTCCATCCCGAAACTCGTTGGCGGATGACGGGAAGCGTCTTCGAGGTACGACAAGCAAGCGGGACGTTCTGGCTGAATCCTTGAGTAAATATATCTTTTCTTTAACTATATGGGTTGCCGCGCTGCACGGGATTTTTCGTTAACGGATTCCCCAAAATGGTCTGGCGTGCTCCTGTATGGTCTGCCGTGCTCTTGTGTGGTTTGCCGTGCTCCTGTGTGGTCTGCCGTGCTCCCGTGGGGTCTGCCGTGTCCTGTGTGGTCTGCCGTGCTCCTGTGTGGTCTGCCGTGTTCCGGAAAATTGGCCGTTTCGCTCGGGACGTCCTCAAAAAATCGGCTCCGGAGGGGACTCCGAAGCAGCATTATCTTGGAATCGCTCCCGGAGGGCCTCCAAACGGCCCAAGAAAGCCCCCGAAGGCCCCCCAGAGGACCCCCAGAGCGCCCCAAGAGACCCCCAAGAGGCCCCCAAGGGGCGGCCAGAGGCCCGCCAGAGCGCCCAAAACGCCCCAAGAGACCCCCAAGAAGCCCCCCAGGGGCTCCAAAGAGGCGGCCAGAAGTCCCCCAGAACGCGCGAAAAGGCTCCAGGAGTTCCCTGAGAGCTTCATATCGCCCCATAGAGCCCCCGAAGGCCCCCCCGGGACTCCCCCAAGAGGCCCCCGAGAGGCCAGAGGCTACGACAGCCCCAAGAGCGTCCAAGATACCTCCAAGACGGCGCCGAAGCCAGGAAACGCAACAGGGATGTTCTCTGACGTTCTCGCCAATACGGTCTCTGACGCACGTGGTGGATAAAAAACTGCGCTTCCCGTTCTTGTCCGGTCAGGTTCCCCAAAATGGCCATTTCGCTCGAGACATCCTCCAAAAATCGAGGTGTTGGAGGCTATGTTCGCAACATCATCTTGAAACCGAGAGGAGCACGGCAGACCAAGACGAGGAGCACGGCAGACCAGGCCCCAAGAGCGCCCTCAAGACGACGGAAAGGAGGACCAGGACGAGGAGCACGGCAGACCAAGACGAGGAGCACGGCAGACTATGCCCTAAGAGTGCCCTCAAGACGGCCGAACAATCATCAAACAAACAATGAGTCTAACGTCGTCTTGGAATCGTTTTTGAGGGCATCAGTACGGCCCCCCAAAAACAGAATCGGCCCAAAGATGACCCGCAGAGTGCCCTCAATACGGCCGAACATGAGGATTTCGCTGGGGACGTGTTCAATAGATTAAGAGTGTATCAGCACCGTCTGTTGCAACAGCGCTGTGCTGGTCTGCCGTTCTCCTGTGGTCAGCTGTGCTGGTCTGCCGTGCTCCTGCGGTCTGCCGTTCTGGTCTGCCGTTTTGGTCCGCCGTGCTCCTGTGGTCTGCCTTCCTGGTCTGCCGTGCTGCTGCCGTCTGTCGTGTTGCTGCGCTGTGCCGTGTAAGCTGATAAACCGGTCAGACCGATGAAAAAAACGAGAGTCGGGTTACAACGGCTACGCAGATTTAAACTGCTAGTCCAAAGGCTCTCCAGAGGACCCCAACATCTCCCAAGCACACCCCGAGAAATCCATCATCATCATCATCATCATCATCATCATCATCATCATCATCATCATCATCATCATCATCATCATCATCATTATCATCATCATCATCATCATCATCATCATCATCATCATCATCATCATACGCATGTCCAGGACCACGATCATCATCGTCATCATCATCCGCACCATCAGCATCATCATCACCATCGCCACCATCACCATAAGTATAATCATCATTCGTATCATCATCGTCATCCTCATCGTCATCGTCATCGTAATCATCATTATCATCATCACCACCATCATCACCATACTCATACTCATACTCATCATCATCCTCCTCCTCATCATCATCATTATTATCATCATCGTACGCATCACCATCACCATCAGCAGCAACATGTTCATCACCAACAACAGCAGCGTCAGGCCAGAGGCCCGCCAGAGCGCCCAAAACGCCCCAAGAGACCCCCAAGAAGCCCCCCAGGGGCTCCAAAGAGGCGGCCAGAAGTCCCCCA
Organism: Prorocentrum cordatum; assembly: GCA_963575745.1. Lineage (NCBI taxonomy): Eukaryota > Dinophyceae > Prorocentrales > Prorocentraceae > Prorocentrum > Prorocentrum cordatum. The sequence continues at coordinate 202,582 of CAUYUJ010018087.1, read as the reverse complement.
GAACGCGCGAAAAGGCTCCAGGAGTTCCCTGAGAGCTTCATATCGCCCCATAGAGCCCCCGAAGGCCCCCCCCGGGACTCCCCCAAGAGGCCCCCGAGAGGCCAGAGGCTACGACAGCCCCAAGAGCGTCCAAGATACCTCCAAGACGGCGCCGAAGCCAGGAAACGCAACAGGGATGTTCTCTGACGTTCTCGCCAATACGGTCTCTGACGCACGTGGTGGATAAAAAACTGCGCTTCCCGTTCTTGTCCGGTCAGGTTCGTCGGCGGATCCACCGGATCTGTCCGGAAACGGTGCCGGAGGCCGCTCTGGGCTCCTCTGGGCACCTCCCCCGGGGCCGGTTTTGTGAGGATGTCTTACGCGAGGGCGCCGGTTTGGGATTCGTCGGCGGATCCACCGGATCTGTCCGGAAACGGTGCCGGAGGCCGCTCTGGGCTCCTCTGGGCACCTCCCCCGGGGCCGGTTTTGTGAGGATGTCTCAAGCGAGGGCGCCGGTTTAGGATTCGTCGGCGGATCCAGCGGATCTGTCCGGAAACGGTGCCGGAGGCCGCTCTGGGCTCCTCTGGGCACCTCCCCCGGGGCCGGTTTTGTGAGGATGTCTCAAGCGAGGGCGCCGGTTTGGGATTCGTCACCGGATCCAGCGGATCCAGCGGATCCACCGGATCTGTACGGAAACGGTGCCGGAGGCCGCTCTGGGCTCCTCTGGGCACCTCCCCCGGGGCCGGTTTTGTGAGGATGTCTCAAGCGAGGGCGCCGGGTTGGGATTCGTCGGCGGATCCAGCGGATCTGTCCGGAAACGGTGCCGGAGGCCGCTCTGGGCTCCTCTGGGCACCTCCCCCGGCGCCGGTTTTGTGAGGATGTCTCAAGCGAGGGCGCCGGTTTGGGACTCGTCACCGGATCCACCGGATCTGTCCGGAAACGGTGCCGGAGGCCGCTCTGGGCTCCTCTGGGCACCTCCCCCGGGGCCGGTTTTGTGAGGATGTCTCAAGCGAGGGCGCCGGTATGGGATTCGTCGGCGGATCCACCGGATCCACCGGATCCACCGGATCTGTCCGGAAACGGTGCCGGAGGCCGCTCTGGGCTCCTCTGGGCACCTCCCCCGGGCCCGGTTTTGTGAGGATGTCTCAAGCGAGGGCGCCGGTTTGGGATTTTTTTTTCGGGGGGTGTGTCGGGGGGGGGGGGGCCCGGAGCCACCGGATCTGTCCGGAAACGGTGCCGGAGGCCGCCTCTGGGGCTCCTATGGGCACCTACCCCGGGGACGTTTTTGTAGGATGTCTTAAGCGAGGGCGCCGGTTTGGGATTCGTCGGAGGTTCACACAGGATCTCTGTCAGGAAACGGTGCCGGAGGCGCTATGGGCTCCTC
>CAUYUJ010018087.1:146219-196219 GCA_963575745.1 Prorocentrum cordatum | reverse complement strand
GGGGAGGCCCGAGGCCTGGGCAGGATGTCGGGGGCCGCGCGTCGGGCGGGCAGGCCGTCCACCAGCGGCGCCGCGACAGCAGTGATGTCCGCTGAGCTGCCGGAGGTGCGGGGGCCGAAGACGCGCTCGGGCTGCAAACCGAGGCCGCTCCTCGGACCGCCCGCGAACTTGCGCAGGCCGCGCCGTGCGTTGCTAGCCAAGCGCTGTGGCTCTCACAATGCAAGTTGAGCGCGCCGTCGGCCACGGTCGGTGCGGTCAGCAGCAGGCCGCAGCAGGCCACGTCGCTGAACAGAAACGGTCAGCGCGATCATGGCGGACGTGCAGCTGTCGACTATGGCCGGCCTCAGAGCGGCCAGCCCGAGCGGCTCGGCCGTGGCCTCCAGGGCGTCGGCGCCAGGCGTCGCCCGAGGCCGCCAGCGCGGCCGGGCGCCTCGCCCAGGGTGGAACGCCGCGGGCGCGATGGCGCGCGGGGGCGAGGGCGCCCGGCCCGCGCGCGGCCCGGCCCCAGCGCCAGCGCCCTCGCGGGCGCGGGTCGAGCGCCGTGGCCCAGCCTGGTCTCCAAGGGAGCCGAAAGCGCTGTGGGCAGAAGGGCGCCGCGACCTCCCCGGGCTCACTGACCCGCCGTGCTCGCCAGCGCGTGGGCCCGAGCCTGGAGGCCCTCCCGCGTCGACCGCCCGAACGCGCCTCGATGGGCGTCGGGCCAGCCAGCGAGACCAGCAAGCGGCGCCAGCTGGGCAGGTAGGCCCCTGCCAACGTTGTGCGCCGCGCTCAGCCTCCCGTCGAGTGCTTGACCTTGCCCTGCAGCTCCGCCCTGTGGCGGCGCCCGCAGCGGCAACGGAGGGGCGGTCCGTCCTGCGCGGGAAGGCCCCCCGCGATCGCGCCCGGCTTCTTGAAGAGCGCCCCGAACCTGCGCGAGTCGAACATCACTTTCGGCCAGGAGAGGCGTCGCAGCTCCTGCTCCAGCGCTGGCCACCTCCCAGCCCGGCTCGCAGGCGGGCTCTCGAAAATTATGAAAACGCCCGCGGCCCGGCACAACCGCGGGGCGCGGGCCGCGAAGGCGACCGGCGTGTGGTCCGCAGGCGACGGCTCACGATCGCCTCCGACGGGGGCCCACCTTGCGCAAGGCAAGCCCAGGTGGACCCGGCGAGCCTCGCTGGTTTTGAACCAGTTTTCAAGGGACGCTGTACTCGATGGTTTCTGAAGTCACCGTGGGGCCCATGCTTCGAGCCCGTCGGGGGCACGATCCGAAACCCGCGCTCATGCAACGCACCGCTGAGATTTGCCGTCCCCGCGAAGATCTCCAGGAAGGCCTTCCGAGGACAATCCTGCTTCCTACTTGGAGGTGTCCAGTGCAGCTCAGGTTGTGCAGGTTGACCAAGGGGGCTCCCGTGGGGGACTCCAGGTGGCCCATCATGTTCACGCAGGTCCCGTTGAGGAGAGGATCTTCAGGTGGCTCAGGGGGTCCATGTGGGCCCCGTTGAGGACCTCCGGGTAGCCCGCGTGCGCCAATTGGGGCCTCGAACTCGCTCGGGTCGAACCGATTCGGGCCAGTGGTCAAGTCGTACTTTTGGATTTTCATCCAGATGCGTTCTATACAGCCCAAGAGAGAAATACGTAGACGTGGAAGGATGAAGAGACGAGGGGGAGCCGACGCATCGGTCTCTGATGGTGTTTTCAGGCCCCACGAACTCGACCTGCTCTGCTCCGATCTCATTCTCGATGGCCGCGGCAAGCGATGACGCGACGCTGCTTGCGGCCGGCGGGCCCGCGGGCGTCTGGCGGCTCCGCTCGGTTGGCGCCGAGAGGGCCCCGCGCCCTCGATAGCGCCCGGCGAAGAGCTCGCCCCGATCGGCCGCGCGGCTCCCGTGGTCCGCGACGTTGTAGATGCCGGGCGCATGCCTTGGGCGCCCGCGGATCTCGCGCTCGAGGCAGACCGCCGCCGCTTGGCGGCGCTGCGCCAGGAGCTCACAATTGGCGCCCCCCCCCTTCTCGAAGGCCAGGACGGACGACGTGCTGTCGCGCAGGCTGAGGATCTCCTTCCCGCGGAAAGCGACGTCGCCCGCCGCGACGGCGCGACGGCGGCCCGCGCCTCCAGAGCGCGGATCTGGCGCGGGCGCCGCCGCGCGCGCCGCCGGCGCTCGACCGACCCAGCGGCTGGCGTCCAGCGGCGCCTCCGCCAGAGGCTCTGGGGGCGCTCCGATCTCCAGCTCGACGCGCCGCCTCTTGGCCGTCGCGCGTCGCAGTCGCGGCGGCGGCTCGAGCGGTGGCGGGTCGGGCAGGTCGCCGAACCCAGCGGCGCGGTCTTTGTGCAGTTTGTTGTCGGGTTCCAACTCGACATCGGCGGGGGCGAACCGCGGCCGCTCCCGTCACCTGGCGGTGGCGAGGGACCCCATCGGCTCCAGGCGGGCCTCGCAGACGGCGCAGCTGCGCAGCGAGCTGTCGGTCGTGAAGGCGACGTCGGACGGCGCGCGGCACAGGTCCACCTCGCCTGGGAAGACGAAGCCCGCAGCGACGGCGTGCTCCCCCAAGACGCCCCGCGGCGGCCGGGTGACGGGGGCTGGCCCGCTGGGCCCAGGGCGCGCCGCAGAGAAGTAGTGCGCCAAGTGGCCGACAATGCGCTGCATCTGCCAGCGGGCCAGCCGGGGCTCGCGCAGCACTTTGGTGGGGCGCGAAGTATAGCCCCCAGGCCCGCTTGGCCCTGTGCCCGAGGCGCCCTCCGCGCCCGTCGAGCGCCATCTCGAAGACGACGAGGCTGGGTTCGGCGCGCTCTAGCTCGCGCCAGCGTCTCTAGGCGGGCGTCGAGCGCCGGCGCGCTGAGCGAGACGAGATCCCCGCTGTCGACGAGCGGCGCCGGGGCGGCGGCCTGCCCAACAAGGGTCGGGGCGCGCGGCCTCGTCGAAGCGCCAGCCGTCGCCCAGGAGGCCCGCCTCGTCCATGGCGTCGACGAGGGCCTCGCGGCAAATCCAGAGCGCCCAGCTCAGCTCAGCGCCGCGAAGCAGGGCCAGATGACGTGACGTGGTCGCCGTTGACGGCCACGCGGCGGCGCAGCTTCTCGTCGTAGATCGAGTCGAGCCCGAGCTCGTCGGCGGTGGCCTCGATGTCGAAGCACGTCCAGCTACCCCGGGACGGGTCGGCGAACTGGTGGAACCCGCCCATGAGATCGACTGTGCCAGCGCAGCGAGTCGCGGCAGCCATCGAAGTCAGCCAAGTCCTCGGAGCTCGCATCGACGGCGTCGAACAAGTTGATGGAGCCGAGGGCCTCCTCGGACGCCAGCGCGGTCCGACGCGGGAGCTTGCGTAGCTGGTTGGCCTGGCGCGCGCCTGCGGCCCCCATGCGGATGTCCCCGTTCTTCTCGGCGACAAAGACGGTGCTGACGCACGCGTTCCGCCGCTCCCGACCGCCCGCAAAACCGCGCTCAGCCAGTCGTCGAAGAAAGTCGACCAGCCGCGGTCGGTTGCGGGTGTCATGAGGGTTGAAGAGAAGGTCCCCGTAAGGCTCGACGATGGCCTCATTCTCGGGGATGTTGAGCCTGGGCCGAACGACGCCCGAGTCGATGTGGTCCAGCGTCTCGGAGACGCGCCGAGAGGCGACGCCCTGCTGCAGCTGGCGAGGCCGTTCATCAGGTGGCCGCCGCGCGCGTTGAGCGCGTCGGCATCGTAGGCGCGGCGACTAGTGGCCTCGCCTATGTTCGAGTAAAGATCCCCGCGCTCGAGGAGCTCCTGGGGGGCCCCAGCATAGTCCATGCTCTTCTGAAAGGGGCCCTGGGATACACAAATAGATACACACAAATAAAAGGATTCCCAACATTTTACAATAGTTTCTGGGTTGTTGTCTCCCCCCCACTTCCCAAATTTCCCATATTTCTCTGGAAGTCGACGATTAAGTGTGTCTGTGTGTTTTTTCCCCTAATGATCTTCGGGCGTTCACCGAATCCGCGGGCGCGACGTCGGACCCGCTTGATGACCGACTCCTGGGCTGTAGTCGGCCGATGCTTGTCGGGCCAGGGCCGGGCCGAGTGAGGCCAGGCGGAGAGCCCGGCCACGGTGGCGCCGACATGGCGCTGTCAGCCCTGATCCTTCCCGGCGGTCCTCGTCGTCGCCTTGCCTCTCGCACCTCTTCGCCTTCGACTCCTGCCTCTCGCGGTGCAGGCGCTCCTGCTTGTTTTGCCCTGTGACTTCTGCTCCTCGGCCGCGGGCGCGCTGAAATTCGGCGTCGCGGCCCGTCCGCTCTCGCCCAAAGGGCCGCCCAGCATCGGCCCGGGCCCCTCGGAGCTCAGGCGGCCCGCGCACCTCTTCACGGCCCGATGGGTCTGCAGCGCCCGACGGCCCAGCGGCTCCAGCGACGCTGGGCTGGGCGGGTCCACGAGGTCGCGCGTCTCAGCATGGTGCAGGACGCTCTGCACATGCTTCAACTCCTGTTCGAGATGAGGTTGGGGCCCGTCGCGACTACAGTGGTCAGCAGCTCGGAATGCGCCTTCGGCACGTTCCCGACCGAGATCCCGCCCTCGTCTGCGTTGAACATGGCGACCCCGACCGCGTCGCGGCCGGCCAGCCGCTCGGGGGCGACCGCGAGGTAAACGTTTAGCTTTTCTCCGAACTCGGTCGACCCCGGGTCCGAGACGATCCAGCGAGGCACGGCGGCACCTCGGGCAGCGGTGGGCACCTGGGCGCCCATGGCGGTCGCCAGCCCGTGGGCCTCCACCCTCAGCGCCTCGATGTCATCGTCGCTCCACCCCCCGAACGCGTAGACCAGACCGCGGACCTGAGGCGGGAACGCCGCCGCGCGTCGGAGGGCCATGACCAGGTCCCCGCTGATATCCAGGACGAGGGCCTCGCCGTCCGTGATGGCGAACGCCCCTCCCCTGGGACTCATCTGCGCGAGCAACGGCCGGAGGGGCCATCTGAAGTACACGTCCTCGTCGAAGTTGACATTCTCCGGAGACTCGAAGACGTCCAGGGTGAGCTGCGCCTTGACGACTGTGAGCCAGCTCACGCGCGCACCGCGCGAGAGCCCCGCCTCGCTCCCCGCTGCTCGAGGCCGTCGCCCTCCACGACCAGGGCACGGAGAGCCGCGCCGCCCCGGCGCCGCCCCGACGGGCCGCCGGCGCGCACCGCGGCCCAGCTGGCCGCGCCCAGCAGGCCGCGCGAGCCCGCCTCCGTCGACCACGCGGCCAGCGGCCAGGGCGGCGGCCGCCGCCCGCCAGCCCGACCCGCTCCCGCAGGACCAGCTGCACGGCGGGCCGCTCGGGCAGCTCGTGCCACATGGTCGCGAGCGGCGGCGGGCAGGAGCAGGGTCCCGCGGGTGGCCGCCGGCGGCGGCGGCGGGCGCTCGCTTCGGGGGCGGCCAGGAGGGGGGCGTCCAAGAGGGGGGGGTGCAAATCATGGCCGGCGGCATATGCTCGGCCCAGAGGGGGGCCAGGGACGTAATGGAACAAGAAGAGGCGCCATGAAATCTGGGGAAACATCGTGGCCCACGCCATGAGATCCACCCCCCCTAGTCCCCCCCCCCCTCTCTGCCGCCCCCGAGCTGTGGGCCCGAGCCGCACGTCACCCGAGCCTCCGGGCCAAGCGGCCGCTGCGAATCCCACGCGATCGCCACAGAGGCCGTCCAACGGCCGGCCGCGGCTCCCAGGGCGACCCTCGACGACTGGGGGACCCTGAAGATTAGTGCTTGAGCAGGAGCGGTTTCGGCGCGGAGGGAGACAGCAACACCAGGAGCGCGGGCAAGAGTGATGCACTCCTCAGCTCAGAACCTCCTGAGGCCACTCGTACATAGGAAAAAGAGTCAGAGACAAATCGAAGCAATACCCCCCTAACAACATGAACAAATGATCGAAACAAACATCGTCCCCCGACAATTTTGGACCATGTTGAAATTTTCCTCCTGTAGAGGGTCATGCCCGACTTAACCCTGGCGGGTGGGTGGGGGGGCGCGCGGATCGAGGACCCTGATCAGAACACGTGTTGGCGCCAACGTTTGGGCACTCGCGCATGAGGACTTCCTCAGAAGAAGAAATCGCCATAAACATGAACTTTTGGCACTCCGCGCCGATTTCTTGGATCTGCGCTGGACCCCCCTCCTTGGCGCGCGGAGCGCGCCAGGGGCGGCGCCGGAGGCGCCGCCGGGGCAGCCCCAGCGCGGATCCAAGAAATCCGCGCGGAGCGCCGAAAGTTTATGTCGATGGCGTCTTTTCTTCTTCGATTCCTGTCCTGAGCGCGGTCTCCCTTCCCCCTGGCGCCCCCTCCGCCCCGCGCCGCGCCCGCTTCGGTCCCTCGCCTCGCCTCGGAGCGCCCCTCGCCCCGCCTCGCAGGCGGCTCGGCCCCCCGCCATACGCAGCGGGCGGTGATGCAGCGAGGGTCGACACGTCGTCTGCGCGCGCTACCGGCGGAACGGCACGAGGGACCACGCACACATCGGGCCGACGCGAGCCCACGGAGGCCCCTCGAGCGGGCAGCGGCGGCGGCCGCCTCCTCGTCCTCCGAGTCGGTCTCCGTTCCTCCCCCGGGGCGCCGGCGGCGGCGAGCGGTGGTCGTGCCGGCCGCGGGGGGGGGGGCGGGGGGGGGAGAGGGCCCAGGCCATCTCGAGTCACGCACACATCACGACGGGGAGTTTTTCCGTAGTTCCCCCTCCCCCCCTCCTCCCCCCCCCTCGGGGAGCCCTCGCGCGGCCCTGGGGCCGTCAACGGAGCGGTTCAGGATGAAGAGCCTGTCCCAGGGAATGGGTCGAAGGAGGAGGAGGAGGAGGAGGAGAAGCAGAAGGAGAAGGAGGAAGAGAAGGAGGAGGAGGAGGTGGAGAAGGAGACGGATAATAATAATAATAACAATGATAATAATAATAATATTAACAATAATAAGAATACTAATACTAATACGAATACTAATACTAATACTAATATTAATACTAATACTAACAATGCTAATAATAATGGTAATAATATTCATACTAGTAATAATATTAGTAGTAGTAATAATAATACTGATACTAATGATAGTAGTAATAATGATAATACTACTAATACTAAAAATAATAATACAAGTGCTAGTAATAGTACTAGTAATAAAAATAATATTAATAGTAATCATAATAACAATAAAAATACTAATAATACCACTATTAAAAATAGTAGTAGTACCAACACTAATAACAATACTACTGATAACAATAAGGATAATACAACTACTAATAATACTATCAATAATAATAGTAATAATAATAGTATTGATAATAGTAATCATAATAATAATAATGATGATGATGATAATAATAATAATGGTAATAATACTAATAATAATAATAATAATAATAGTACTACTAATAATAATAATAACAATAATACGAATAATACTAATAATGCTGGTAGTAAAAAAATAATAACAATAATAGTATTACTACTACTAATAATAGTAATACTAATAATGCGACTAATAATAATGAGGAGGAGGAAGAGGAGGAGGAGGAGGAGGAGGAGGAGGAGGAGGAGGAGGAGGAGGAGGAGGAGGAGGAGGAGGAGGAGGATAGGGGACGCATGGAGGGATGGAGGGAGTGACCTCTGGGGGTCGACGCTCTGACAAAAATTACGACGTCCTCTGGGGGTCTCTGACAAAAATTACGACGTCGGGGGTCTGGGGGGCGGCCCCTCTTCCTCGTGCCCGTCCCCAGAAATCCTCCAGTAGGATTTTCGGTTGCGACTCATGGGAGCCTCCCATGCCATCTTGCCCGCTCTTGCGAATCGACGCGCTACTCGACGCTGCATCGGCGCTGCACCGACGCCAACTTGGCGCCATCTCATCGATCCCCAGACACTAATCGACGCTAGTCAACGCTGAAGACGGACTTAAGCGGGTATATCAGGCTTCCATGGAAAAGGAGGAGGATGCGGAGGAGGAGGAGGAGGAGCAGGAGCAGGAGGAGGGGGATGAGGGGAGGCGGAGAAGGGGAAGGAGGAGGAGGAGAGGTACGGAGGAGGGGGAGGAGAGGAGGAGGAGGAGGAGGAGGAGGGAGGAGGAGGAGGAGAGGAGGAGTAGGGGAGGAGGAGAAGGGACGGAGGAGGAGGAGAGGGGAGGAGGAGGAGGAGGAGGAGGAGGAGGAGGAGGAGAAGGAGGCTTCCATGATCTGTTGCCGCATCGGATTTCTCTTCACCCTGGGGCCCTGGAGAGCTCCCGGCTGGTACCTCCGCGTCGGGGGCAGTTTCTCACCCTGGATCAATTTTTTGGGTGGCCCTTTGGCCCGATGATGACGGACCCCAGGGGACCGCAAAATCGAGAGAGAAGTCATGCTGCCAGAGATCTCTGGGTCCCTTGCCCTGCTCGCCCTCCTCCTCCTCCTCCTCTTCCTTCTCCTCCTCCTCCATCTCCTCCTCCTACTTCCTCCTCCTCCTCCCTCCTCCATCTCCTTCTCCTCCCTCCTCCTCCTCGTCTTCCTCCCACTCCTCTTCTCTCTCTTCCTCCATCCTCCTCCTCCTCCTCCTCCTCTCCTCCATCCTCTTCCTCCTCCTCCTCCTCCTCCTCCTCTTGCGCCGCTTCCCACCTGCTCCTCGCAGAGGCCGCCCCGCCCTCGCGCTCCGTTTGTCCGCTCCGCTCGTGCCTACACACCCTGAATTCGAATGCCCCTGCCGCCTGCCCTGGGCTGTGCGCCCGTGGCCGGTGCGGCCGAGCATCCCCGCTTCGCTTGCCGATCCGACAGAGTCTGGAACACCGCTCTGCGACACAAGCGGATTACAGCCATCGTGGTACAATAGGGAACGCCACATGAGGAACGAAGGTTCTTTGTTTTGGCCACGGCGAGCTTAGGTCACTAACAGGTTCCCCGGCCCAGATCTACGGAACGGCCCGAATACCAGAGCCCCTCCTGAGCCCAAAGCGGTCCCTATCTCAGGGCATTGACTGGACAGACTGGACATTGGCGCGCAGCCAGCATGCTTCAATACATGCAGTGCGTTTCACGGCCTTCCTGTCCTGTGTGTCGTGCACTCGTTTTGAATCCGCAACGACGCGTCTCCTTCCTTCCCTCTGGCCTCTGCCCCCCCCGCTCCTCCTGCTCAACGCACGCCCTAGCCATCTCGGCACACCCCATCGCACGCTTCGTGGCCGCACAAGGAGCTCCACCTGCGGTCGCAGTGGCCACGACCGCATGGCGTCACCGCGCCTATTTCGGCACACCCTTCACACCTCTCGCGGCCCCACAGGAAACTCCTCCCACGGCCTTAATGGGACCACATGGCGTCCCCGCGCCCATTTCGGCATACTCCTCACACGCTTCCTGGCCCCCAAGAAGGAATTACTTTACCTACGGTCTCAGTGGCCACGACCGCATAGCGTCCCCGAACCCATGTCGGCACAATCCGCACGCGCTTCGTGCCCCCACAAAAAGCTTACCTACGGGCTCAGTGGGCGCGTCCGCATGCGGAGCCACGCCCTTTCTGGCACACCCCTCATACGCTCCGCGGCCAGATAGGGAGCTCCACCTACGTTCGCAGTGGGCGCGCCCGCATGCAAATCCTGGCCCCTGTGGGCGCGCCTCTCACGCGGATCGTGGCCCAACACGGTTCATAGATGGACAAACTGTTGCACCACCCAGTGCTGTTGCGTCGCGCTTTTTAACTAGTGTTTGCTTTTGGTACCACTCTGCCCCCAAATTTCACCTTGGCTATTGTCTAGGGTCGCCGAAACTAGCCCCGACAATCCCCACAGCTTCTCCCCCTCGCCACCAATAGCAAATTCGAGGGATGGAAGGACAACGTGGGTAGCGCAATCGTTTGCCGATGTACGGCAACGAACTCCACCCATGGTCTCACTTGGCCCGTGCGAGTGCAGGCCCGCGCTCTTCTCGGTCAGTACAGCCCTCAAGCGGATGGTGGCCCCATGGGGTGCTCTAATAGGCGGCGCCTCTGGCGCCGCCCCTGGCGCGCTCAACGCGCCAGGGAGGGGGGTCCAGCGCCGATCCGAGAAATCCGCGCGGACCTCCGAGTTTTTATGTTTATGTCACTTGTTGTTCCCCTATATAACCAAGGTTTCAGTGGGCGCGTCCGCATGCGTGTGGACGCCCATCGCCCATCTGCCCCTCGCGCGCTGCGCGGCCCGATGGGGCGCTCCCCCTACGGGGTCCCCCAGAGGGCGCGTCCAAGGTGCGGGCCCGCGCCCATCTTGACACACACCGAACGCCTCGCCTGCAGTTCCCAATGGGCGCGTCCGCACGCGGGCCCATGCCAATTTCGGTATACACACACACGCACCTCACACGCTTCGTGCCCGGAGGAGGAGTTCCACTTACGGCCCCCATCTGAGCGTCCGCGTGCACCCCCCCGCCCATTTCGGCACACCCCTCGCATCGCATACCTCTTTCTCCCACGTGGAACCCCAGCTCCGGCCCCAGCTGCGTTCCGGCACGCTCCTCGTTGACACCCTTGTAAGGGGGTCCCCCATAGGGAGCTCCACCTCTGGCCCCAGTGAGGGGGTTCGTATGCGGCCTCCCCCGCCCATTTCGGCACAGCCTCCTCGTGGATCGCGGCCCAAGGCGACCCCAACTCAAGCCATCCCGCGGCGCGTGGGGGAGGAGGAGGAGGAGGAGGAGGAGGAAGAGGAGGAGGAGGAGGAGAAGGAGGAGGAGGAGGAGGAGGAGGAGGAGGAGGAGGAGAGGAGAAGAGAAGAAATAGAAGTAGGAGAATAGAGAGGAGGAGGAGGAGGAGGAGGAGGAGGAAGAGGAGAAGGAGGAGGAGGAGGAGGAGGAGGAGGAGAAGGAAGGGAGGAGGAGGAGGAGGGAGGAGGAGGAGGAGGAGGAGGAGGAGGAGGAGGAGGAGGAAGAGGAGGAAATGAGAGCTGCGAGCTATCCGACATAGACGTCCAAGGAAAGGACACTCATGGTTGTGCCGCTCAGTACTGCAAGAAACATAGGCCACGAGAGTTGCAATCGCTGGGCTAACGCTGAAGCCTGCGGGTCACGCGGCTGCCGCAGATGAATCCCTCCAACCCACGAAATGTACGTTGATCACTCCCTCAACACCAAGCGAGAACAACATTCTGACATAAAAACCCAATCCACCACGCAGAACAAAGCGTATGAACAATACCGCGAAGTCGAGGTGATACACCGTAGCAACCGCGCAGCTGCGCCGTCATGCAACCCACCCACTAGACACCACGGGGTAGACTGGGGACCACCGTGGCACTACGCACGATGTTCTGGAAAACTGTGAGCCAAGTGGCCAAAACACGCATGACCGCAGTGCTGTAACATAACACGTATAATCCAATTCCAATGAACCAACCATCCACTGATGCACGGCTCAAAGTACGGACGGCCGGCACGTTCCCATCCGAGCAAAAAGCGAAAGGCGGAATCCAAAGGCCACCAACAATGCACGGCTCAGAATACGGACGGCCGGCACGTCCCCATCCCACGAACCAAGAGGGCGCCTGCACTGACAGCAAAAGATTGAAGTACGATCTGAAATACTGCAGCCACTGTTCTTTGCCACCGCTGGCCCACGACAGCAATGAACTGATGACACGCCGACGGGCCGCGTCTTGCTCCCACCTGCCTTCCTGCTGTCGCCAAACGTTCTTCTCGCACGTACTCATCCGAGCATTGTAGCTGATGCAGTCGGCTTCACGCCTACCCATCTGCCTCTGCAGCGAGAAACCGCTTTCTCTGATTGCCGTTCTCGCACGTGCTGGAGAAAGCGTTGTAGCTGATGACGGTCAGCACACACTTCGGCTCCGACATACCGTTATTCCGCGTCTGAGCGCCCCAACTCTGCACACCATACTCACACGCGCCAAGCCCAGTACTGTAGGAGAGGATGACAGTATCCGATGCTCAAAGAGAAAGCGTACCAACAACAGGAGGCAAGAGCAAACTTAACAAAGTAAAAGTAATGCAGACAAGCCAAACGTATATCTTCACCTCGATTTAGCCAACCCGATCGACTGCGCACACGGCCCAGGTGACGAGTTGCCACTCAAGCGCAAAGTTGAGGCATCGAAGTGCGGCTCATGACGCAACGATAAACCAAAAGGGGGCCTACGGAAGGGACGGAGCCACATGTGCTTGAGAGGAGGAGAAGAGGAGGAGGAGGAGGAGGAGGAGGAGGAGGAGGAGGAGGAGGAGGAGGAGGAGGAGGAGGAGGAGGAGGAGGAGGAGGAGGAGGAGGAGGAGCCACGCCTTGCGCGACACGCCGCTGAAAATGATTGGACCCTTCGCCAAGCTATCGCTCTGGCTTGAGGCACATCACCTTCCACTGAAGTGCACTGCCTTGCTCCTCACTGCTTTGCGCTGCACTGTGCTGCTTCGCGCTGCACTGCTACTTTGCTCTGCATACTACCAGCCTTCTGATTTAGCGGGGCACCTCTTCCAAAGCCCGTTCTCCCCCTTCGGGGAGTGGCTAGGCACTGTTCCTTACTTCGAGGGAACATATCAAGGGAACTCACGCCATCCTGACCCCCGGCGCGCGAAGAAGTGAGGCCAACACCTGCGCTTCGCACGCATTCTGGCGAATCTGGCGGAATCTGGCGCAGAATCCAAAGCTGGCGCCCTCGCTCGGGAAGTCCTTGCAAAATCGGCCCCAGGGGGCCAAGAATGCTTCCCGCATCGCTCCTGGAGAATCTGACGGAATTCGGCACAGAATCCCATACCGGCGCCCTCGATCGGAACATCCTCACAAAATCGGCCCAAAGGGAGGGACCAAGAGTACTTCCTGCACTGTTTCTGGGGATGACGGTATGAACAAACGCACTCCTGTCCTATGTACAGAAACGCCCGATCAACCGCAGAGCGGCAAATACTAACATACACCCCCTCCCCCACTCTACCAGCCCGTAACCAAGGCCAGCGCAGCCCCCCCCATCATCCGTGACAAAACGTAATACATTATGCACTGTGCGGCAAAATCTGGATCATGTTCGGGCGCCCCGTGATCACATAACATTGTTTTTTGACAACGGCGAGGGGGGAGGGGTAGCATATTGCCCCACGGATCACTTTCCGTATCAAATCCAATGCCAAGTGCACGTGGCGGCAAAATCTTGGAGCATGTGGGGTCTGGAACGGGGGCGAGGTGTCAGAGATTCCGTTTGGGCCTAAGTTGACTGATGAACTTCCGAGGCCTAGAGAAGACCCCAAGATAGCCCCAAGAGATGCCCAGATGGCTCAATGATGGCCTCGAATATCCCCGATAGCGAACCAAAAACATGCGAAAATACACTCAAGCGGCGCAGAAGAGCGCCAAAAAAAACCGAGAAACCCAAATGAAAGACGCGGCCGTAACGTGAGATGGAGTGCCGGGATCAGGGTGTTAGAGTACTTGCAATGATGAGGATGCGTCTCAAGACAGCCATCAAGCATACGTACAGACCTGGTGAACACCGATGCGACACGACCAAGATAATTTGCAATAGCCGTGGGTGGCAGATCGCTCTGAAGAGCCTCACCAACAATATCGGGCCATTTCTCTCTATCTATATATGTCTTTACAATTACACAGGAGGAAAAACCCAATCAGTGGATGGTTTTCGCTGAGGAGATCGACCAGGAACCCGGGAGCCCAGCAACCCAAAACCCACCAAAATCGGCGCGGAACCAATAGCCGGGAACCGGGAACCGGGAACCTGGGAACCCAACCTGCTACCAAAACCGGCGGGAAACTTTCTCCAAATCTTTCAACTTCTGCTAGGACCCTTTCATTGCAAACACTGATTGGGGAATATGGCTATACGTAGTTAGCAGCACAGCAAGAACCGTGAGTGACGCACCGTCCCGAAGCCTCACCAGCAAGCTGGGGCACTCAAGACGTCCGCGTCCTGCACCAGCCCCTGCCTCCTCCTCCTCCTCCTGTTCCTCCTCCTCCTCCTCCTCCTCCTGCGGTAGACACACACGAGCATACATCGAGCTCAAGAAAAAATGTTGGGGCACCCTCGACGTCGGCCTCGGAGCTTCCCGATACGCTCACGTGGCTCCTCTGGCTTCCAGGGGTCCTCGGGGGATACGGCAATACCCGTGGGACACCTGCGCACACTGTATTACTGCTGAGCGTGCTCTCCTGTTCCTTTAGGCCAATTTCCGCTCGGATGTGCAAACTGTGCTCGGTCCGGCAGCGCTGCCCCCTCCTGAGGACGAGTCGGAGGAGGACGAGGACGAGTCGCTCATCCAGTCGTGGTTGAAAGTGGACGCCGAAAGGTCCGACCGGCGCCCCAGGGGAGCACCCCTCGGCTGGATCTCTGCCCCTTCGGCTCACGCAGCGAGGAGGACGAACATGTGGCCCGCATGCCCTGCTGGCTCTTGCATGCGGGGAGTGAGGAGGGGAGGTATTTTGGGGCTATCCCAAACACGTCTTTGGGTCTCTTCGGGCCTGTCGGGGCCGGGGTCAAGGAGTTCCGAGCTGGCCAGGCAGGCGGACGACGACGAATGACGACGCCGAGCGACGACGACAATAAGAGGCTCTGAGCTGACGATTTTTCAAAAATCACCTTTCTAGGGGGAAGATGGGAGCGGACAGCGAATATTCACGCAACTAGCCTCGCCAAACGCGCCGTCGACCAAGCATGCCCCCCGCAGGGTTGTCCTGCGAACATTGGCGATTTCTGGCAACGGAAAAAAGCAGGCTGAACAGGCAAGAACAAGCTTAGCTGGGGACGGGCCTCTAATCGAGGATCGGCTGGCACATCCAAAATTGAAGAGACGGCCTGAGATGGGGGCGACACGCAACGACCATGTCACGAATTACAGCCCGCAGATGCGGAAGGAGGATGAGGACAACGATGACGAGGAGGAGGTGGAGAATGATGATGATGATGATGATGATGATGATGATGATGATGATGATGATGATGATGATGATGATGATGATGATGATGATGATGCTGACGATGATGAGGATGATAATAATAATAATCATAATAATGATGATGATGATGATGATGATGATGATGATGATGATGATGATGATGATGATGATGATGATGATGATTATGATGCTGCTGCTGCTGATGATGATGATGATGATGATGCTGATGAGTCTGATGATGATGAGGAGGAGGCGGAGGAGGAGGAGGAGGAGAACCCGCAGGTCGGCTGCTCAAGTTCTGGCCCACGCCAGAAGGAACCAAAACAAAAACCGGCCACACTCGGGTGGAGGGGACGGGGGAAGAGGAACCCAGAGGAGGAGGAGGAGGAGGAGGAGGAGGAGGAGGAGGAGGAGAAGGAGAAGGAAGAGGAGGATGAGGAGGATGAGGAGGACATATGAGGAGATAGGAGGAGGAGGTGGATGATGATGATGATGAGGAGGAGGAGGAGGAAGAGAAGGGGGAGGAGGAGGAGGACCAATGGAAACCCCAGAGTCATCAACGATGCCAGAATAATCCCTCCCTCTTAGCTCCCTTTTCAGAAGCCCCTACAACGGTTCATTTCCACTGAGAGAACTACATCGTTGGAAGACAACCGTTTCAAGACCCTGAAGCATGCCAAATATTGTTCTCGGGATTTCAACGCCACGGATCAACTTGGCAATTGCGTCTTGGCGATCTTGAATCGTACCAGAACGCCATTCATGGGACTTCAACACCGCGAAGGCACCCTCATAATCCTGAATCCTTCCAAAACACCATGTCTGGTACGCTGATCATGGGAATCCGTGCAACTCTTGCAAGTGTTAAAAACGACTGTGCGCGGCGCTGAAGCGAGAGCCACATTTCTAAAAGGAGCCGCCCTCAATCAGTGAAGCACTTGCAAATGTTAACAACGACTGTGCGCGGCGCTGAAGCGAGAGCCACATTTTGAAAACGGGTCGCCCTCAATCCGTGAAACTCTTTCAATTTTGTAAACGAATGTGCGCGGCGCTGAAGCGAGAACCACATTTTGAAATCGACCCACCCTCAATCCGTGAAGCTCGTACATATGTTTACATCGAATGTGAGCGGCGTTAAGGCGAGAGTCACATGTCGAACATGATCCGCCCTCCATCTGTGAAGCTGTATTCACTTGTCAAGCTTCAGGGTCATACATGGTGGGGAAGTCTCAGGCGAAACGCCCGGTCAGCCTTAAACACTGGTCTCGGGGTGCGACAGGGAGAAATTATTTACAAGGAAAGGAAATCGAGGAGGAGGAGGAGGAGGAGGAGGCAGAGGCGGAGGAGGAGGAGGAGGAGGAGGAGGCAGAGGCGGAGGAGGAAGAGGAGGAGGAGCCTTTTGAGGGCAATTCGTCTGTCGTCGTGGACGGGCCGCCTCGCCTTCCGCCGCCCGCTACGCCCTCGCCCTCTCGGAGCGTGCGAGGCGCGGCGGGAAAGCGGCGCCGGAGGCGGAGGGGTGGCCGCGCGCCCCGGGGCGCGGCGGCAGCGGCGGGCCAGCGAGGAGCGGCGGCTCCGCCAGCGGGGCCCCGCGCCTCCGCCCGCCCCGCGGGCGGCCGCGGCGCAGGGGGCGCACGCGGCGGCGGCGGCGGGGGCGCGGCCTCGTGCCGCAGCCGCCGGAGCCTCGCGCAGTGCCGGCAGCTCGGGTCTCGGTCTCGGGCTGGCCTCTCGCCGCGGGGGCGCCTGCGGCCATGGGTCGCGGCCAAGGGTCGCGCTCCTGCTGCAGGAGCTGCCGTGCCGCCTCCTCGGCCGCGGGCGGCAGCGGCTCTGGGGCGGGCCGCTGCTGCGGTGCCTCTGCGTCTGGCGAACCAGTGGTCTGGGCCGCCAGGAGCAGCATGGCCATCTCCTCGTCGGTCGCGAGCTGCTGCTGGTGCTTCTCCTGTCCGGTGCTTTCCTCTTGCGGCGGCTTGCCCTCTTCGTTGGCCTTCATGCCCGAGGGGTCCTCGCTTTCTCTCCTCAGCATCTGCCGGAGACAGGAGGAAAGCGACATATTCGCATTGGGGCTTGCCCCCCGTGTGTGCCCTGTCCTGAATCTGATCCTGGTTCGGGGGACGAGCCCGTGGAGCCTCGGGAAGGCTCGGAGTCCAAGCCCTCAGGAGAAGCCGCTCCCCAGGGCCCGCGGCTCATCCAAGACCGCCAGGTGCTCGAGGCGACCATGGAAGACTGCAAGTCAAAGCCCCTGCTCAGTTGTCGCTCGTGCTGGCAGTACGCTGAGTTTCTTGGCCAGCGGGGGCTCAAGGGCTCGTGGTCCGGGTTTCGTCGCCTCTCTGGAGGCAATGCCGTGACTGCGCGCAATCGCGTGCGAAGCTCGCAGCACCCGACTCGTCCCGAGGTGTTGCCCGGGGGGATCGTCGGCCGCCGTCGCTGTCGCCTCGGGCCCGCTGGGCGTGCCACCGCGGGGAATCTGTGGCTGGTTGGTCCCGAGGCGGCCCCAGGGGATCGTCGACCGCCGCCGCTATCGTCTCGGGCCCGCTGGGCGGGCCACCTCGGGGAGTCTGTGGCTGGTGAGCACATGGCGAGAGGAATCACCCCCCCCGGAATGTTGCTCCCATCGCACTTAAGGACCACGTCCCAGAAATAAGTTCGAGCACCCGGAAAAGTGTCGAAACAGTGTCGAAACGGTGTCGACCGAGTGTGTCCCAGGGCCCGACGTGTGAAAACCCTGGCGTTTCGGTACCTCCTTGATTCTCGAAATCCTTTCTGGTGACCAAGGCTAGAAAGTAGGTTGGAACATCATAGCCCCCCCGTTCATTTCAGCAGGGGCCGCTGCCGCGGGTGGAGGAGGAGGATGAGGAGGAGGCGGAGGAGGAGGAGGAGGAGGAGGAGGGAGGAGGAGGAGGAGGAGGAGGAGGAGGAGGAGGAGGAGGAGGGAGGAGGAGGAGGGAGAGGAGGAGGAGGAGGAGGGGAGGAGAGGAGGAGGAGGCGGAGGAGGAGGAGGAGGAGGAGGAGGAGGAGGAGGAGGAGGAGGAGAGGAGGGAGGAGGGAGGAGGCAGGAGGAAAGGGAGGGGAAAAGGAGGAGGAGGACAGGAGGACAAATGGAGGAGGAGGAATGGAGAGGAGGAGGAGAGGAGGAGGAGGAGAAGGAGGAGAAGGGGGGGGAGGAGGAGGAGGAGGAGGAGGAGGAGGAGGAGGAGGAGGAGGAGGAGGAGGAGGAAGGAGGAGGAAGAGGAGGAGGGAGGAGGGAGGAGGGAGGAGGGAGGAGGGAGGAGGGAGGAGGGAGGAGGGAGGAGGGAGGAGGGAGGAGGGAGGAGGGAGGAGGAGGAGGAGGAGGGGGAGGAGGAGGAGGAGGAGGAGGAGGAGGAGGAGGAGGGAGGAGGAGGAGGAGGAGGAGGAGGAGGAGGAGGAGGAGGAGGAGGAGGAGGAGGAGGGAGGAGGAGGAGGAGGAGGAGGAGGAGGATGAGAGGAGGGAGGAGGTGGAGGAGGAGGAGGGAGGAGGAGGAGGAGGAGGAGGGAGGAGGAGGAGGAGGAGGGAGGAGGAGGGGAGGAGGAGGAGGAGGAGGAGGAGGAGGAGGAGGAGGAGGAGGGGAGGAGGGGAGAAGGAGGAGGAGGAGGAGAGGAGGAGGAGGAGGAGGAGGAGGGGGAGGAGGAGGGGAGGAGGGAGGAGGAGGAGGAGGAGATCGGAGCGCGAGCCCACGAGGCCCAGGGCGGTGCGCGCACGGCGCACACGCCCGGCGTGATGATGCTGCACTGTGGGTGGCCTGTCGGGGGGGCCCGTCGTAGGTGGATCGCGGCCTCGGGCGGGGAACAAACGTTCTCCTCGGACGGGAGCCCCACACCCAGTTTCCTCCTCTCTCTCTCTCTCCCTCCCCTTAGCTCCTCCCTTTCTGGGCGTTCGGGCTCCTCCTCCTCCTCCTCCTCCTCCTCCTCCTCCTCCTCCTGCTCCTGCTCCTGCTCCTTCCTCCTCTTTACCGTCCTTCTGGCTTGCTCCCTCGCTCCCTCGCGCTCTACCTCCATCCCTCCCTCCTGTGCGCCTTGCCCTCGGCTTGTGCCTGAAATGAGGCCGAGCCCGATGCTCGGGCGTTTTCCGACTGTGGTGTCCAAGCGAGTTCGGCACTCGCCCGGCTGACAGGGAGTGACCCTGCCTTCGTGGACGGCCGATCCGATCCTGCTCCTCCTCCCGCTCCTCCCCCCGCTCCTCCTCTTCCTCCTCCTTCTCCCCCTCCTTCTCCTTCCTCCCCTCCCCTCCCCTCCCCTCGCCCTCGCCCTCCCCTCCCCTCCCCTACCCTCCCCCTCTCTGTCTCCTTCTCCTGCGCCGGCATCGGGCCTGCGCGCCCGCCGGGAGGCTCCTGCCGACCCGTCGTCGCTGCGCCACCAGGCGTGCCGGTGGCGCGGCCGGGCGTTTCGCCCGATGCTTCCTCGCTGCGTGCGGCCCTGAGGCTTGACCACTCGACAGGCACGGAGGACGGGTGCCTTTGGACGCGTGGGTCTCGCCACTGCGCCGGGCACGTCCGCCTCAAAAGATCGTTGTCGAACAGGTGCACGGGTGAAGGGCGAGCCGCTTTCAGCACTGCCTCTCGCACTGGCGCGCCAGACGCTCTTTTTGAGGGTGGGTCTCTCAAGCTCTCCGCCGCCTCTGGCGGCGTGCGTGGCGAGCAGGGACGCAGCAAAGCCACAGGAAAGCGCGGCATTGACAGTGTAGCTCCGCGCACGTGACAAATCTTAACGAGCAAGAACGCAGCAAAGCCCCAGGACAACGAGGCCTTGACAGTGTAGCTCAACATTGACACGGTAGTGGCCGAGGAGCCCCGCGGGTGTGGGTGGATGCTTGGTGGGAAGCAGCAGCGTCCGCTGGGGATCTGGAGGGACAATCGAACGCGCCCCGCCGCCGCTCGCATCCGCGGCGGTGTCAGACGGTCGCGCGCACCACGAGCAGCAGCGGGGATGGAGGATGCGGAGGAGGATGCGGAGGAGGATGCGGAGAAGGAGGAGGAGGAGGAGGAGGAGGAGGAGGAGGAGGAGGAGGAGGAGATATGAGGAAATGGGAGGATATATGATGAGGAGGAGGCTAATGATAATGAGTGTGACCAGTACTAATAGGAATGGTAATGCTATGGTCACTCAAAATAATTCGAATAATGATACTAATGATCATGCTAATCCGCCGATCCAGAATGTGAACTACAAGGGGCCTCAGCAAGAGCTTCAGCTCTGAGCCTAAGCAAGAGCTTCAGCTCTGCTTGGGGGGGTCGCTGGGGTGGCTCTTCCGGGGGGGGTCCTCCATCTGGCGTTTTCTGAATGATTTACGCATCCCCAACATGTTTCGGGGGGTACCAGGACCCCCCCCAGGACTCTCCCCTCGGAACCCTCCCCGGACTCCCCCCCGGGGAAGGGGGTGAGAGGGGGGGGGGCGCATCCCCGAAATGTTTCGGGGGGTCCCAAAGACCCCCCTCAGATCTAGCCGCTACCGCCCTCAGGACCCTCCCCTCGGAACCCTCCCCGGACCCCCCCCCCCCGGGACCGCTCCAGGCATCCCCCCAGAGGGCACGTCAGCTCCCAAAAACGTCCCCGACGACTCCAAGAGCGCCCTCCCTGCCAAATAGCGTCCCCGACGACTCCAAGATCACTGAATCCAGAGCCCCCCGGATCGGCGGCACTGGCCGGAGGCCGTTACAATAAGAAGCAGGATGCGACTGACAATAACAGTCACACAACGAACACGAATAGTACTAATAATACAGACATTCATGATAATGCGAATAAGCATGGTGAGACTGTTGATAATAATAAGTATGATGTGATTCAGAACAAGTGTGATACTACGATTGATAACATGATGATGGTGGTGCTGATGCTGATGCTGATGCTGATGATGATAATGATGATGATGATGCTGATGATGATGATGATGATGATGATGATGCCCGATCCCCCTGGAGCGCGGCAATGGTCGTACTATGCCGCCACATCCAACATGAGCTACGCCCGCGCGCCCAGCCAGGAGCCCGGCCCGCCGCCCTGCGACGCCGCCAGCAGGAGGTCCGCGAGCCGCGCGACCAGTGCCGCCGACACCCGTGTGGCGAGCTGCCGCGCGTAGTCGGCGCCCTGCCGGCTGCCCAGCTCACCGGGGAGCGTGGCAACGCGGCGCGCAGCGGCCGCGGCCTCTGCGATGAACTGCTGCGCCGCCAGGCCCATGCGCCCTTCCGTCTCCACGGCGAAGGGGACGACCGCGGCGCCGTAGCGGTCACGCTTCCGGCGTTCGGCGTCGGCCGCGGCATGACCGACTGTCCGCTCCGCGGGCCCTTCCCCGGCCGAGCGGACCGTGACGTCTACCCACACAGGGGCCGGGGCGCCGGGCCAGCTGACGACGAGGTCCATGCGCGCCTCCTCGATGGCCCCGTCGCCCTGCACGCGGTAGAGCTCCGGAACGCAGCGCTCGATGTCGACATGCCCGCCGTGCGCCGAGATCCACTCGGCGAGGGCCCGCACGATCTCGTTGTGCAGCCTGATGCGATTTGGCCCGACAAGGCGGCACAGCGCGTGGTTGCCCGCAACATCCAGCGGCCGGCCACACGCACCTTGGCGCCCCTCCTCGCCAGCTGCCGCGTCCTGGGAGTAGGCGAAGGCGCACGTGGACGGAGCCCCCAGGAGGTCGAGCAACAGACGGCGGCGGAACATGACGACGAAGGCGGAGTCGCGGAGCACCGCGTCGCCTTCTCGCATAAAGCCGTTCCAGAAAGCGCCAGCGCCCAGCCCGCCGCCCGCGAGCAGGCGCGCCCGCCGAGGTCCAGGCAGACGGGTCCACAGCCGCGTCGCCGCGAGGGCAGCAAGCCCCCGGTAAACCCGCGCAGCCAGCCGCCGCCGGCCGCCCTCGGCGCGCCCATCGGTATCTGGGGCCTGGCTGGCGGCGAGCAGCGACACAGAGGTGCCAGGGAGGTCGTCCGCCTCCGCGTAGAAATCGAAGACCGATTCGGTGGGCAGCTCGGCGGCCCACGGACCCGCCTCGTACTCGAGCCGTGCACTCTTGAGCCAAAATGGCTACGTATGATTATGATGATGATGATGATGATGATGATGATGATGATGATGATGATGATGATGATGATGATGATGATGAAGACAACGATGGTCATGATGATGGTGATGAGGAGGATGGTGATGATGCTGCTGCTGATGTTGATGATGATGAGAATGATGATGCAAATGAGGAGTAGAGCGAAGAGGGGAAGGAGACGGAAGGGGGGGGGAACTGAGCAATGATGGAGCTCGCGCTCAAAGACTGGGGCTGCTTTCGTTGCTCTCAGGGGCATGTCCCCGCATTGGGTAATGATGTGAGGCTCCAGCGAAGGGGACAAGGACGAGGAGGATGAAGAAAACGAATGGCGATGGGGAGCTGCACAGTCGGGCCGATGCGGCGAAACCGTCTGCATCCATGAGCTTGAAGGCGGCCCCGTAGTGCGGGTGATTCTCCCAGCCCGCGCTGTTCCATCAGGGGATCCCTACCTTCTCCTCCTGAAGACGCCAACCACTGACATCTGTCATCACGTTTTTTCGTGACGTGGACCCTCAACGGGCCCTGAAAAAGACAAGGCTGCTGTGTATCGTTTCCAGGGATCTGGACCTTAAACATGATGCTAGCCAGCGTGGGCACCAACATGTATGCTTCTAGCAGTAAGTGTTGTGCAGCCTGGGTGTGCAACTCATGTGGTACAACCTACGTGGTGCATTTATGTTATGCAATATATCTTGTGCTCTCGACGTTGTGCAATATGTGTGGTGCAACATATGTGGCGCAAACTATGTGGTGCGCGATGTATGTGGTGCAATCAACGTGGTGAACCTATTCGGCGCACTTCATGTGATGTAATATATGTGGTGCAATATATGCGGCATAGTCAACATAGTGCAACCGATGCGGTGCAACTCACCTTGCCGAACATACATTTGTCAACTCCACTGCTCGGGCAAGCATCCCACCCACCCACCCGCAACTTTGCGGTGGCGCTGGCCACTGGAAACTGCCCAACGCGTGTCGCAGGACGCGCTTACGCGCGGGCACTTCACTACGTGTCGGTGACTCAGGTGGGCGTGGTATCATAGTGACACCTGATGACGATGACAACGGCAGAGCCGATGACAGCGCCGATGCATGTCACGCGGATGGCGATGATGGCCCACGTGTCAGCGATAAAGGCCGTGGATAAATTTCGAAATGCGCGCGATCCCAAGCGCGAGTGCCCCGCATGGTACCATTTGACAGTCAACGTGCCATACCCCCAGCCAACGCGCAATTGCGTTCGAATGATGTTGACATGCGCGTGCGAAGGTGCCCGCGTGGCGTAATTTGACAGATATGTTCGTATACGGCACAATAGCGGGCGCAGGCATGTTATGAAATCTCATGTTGCGCAGCGATTATATCTAGAATGTTTTCGCGAACCTCGGCCTTGAAATCGTTACTTCGCCACGGGTGCTTGCAAGACTTTGACACGCGCCCGCGACGCGGCGGGCGTGTGGACGTTGGCACATGTTTTGCACTGGGTTCTTGAACATGGATGATTTGGGATCAACGAATGTGCGCGGGATGGTGTGGAAGGGCGGTAAAAATGCCTAGCTGGGATGGTAAGGTTCAGATTTAAGATGAACGATCGGGCAGAACCATACATACACTGTAAGATCACAGTGAGGAATGCGGATACAACTGGGGTGGTAGATCCAAATTTCTTTTTAGGAAGGAGAATCGGTGATGTGCAATCTATGCTGTGCACTTTGTTGGGCAACTAATCCCGCCGGCCATCTGGGCGTAGGTGGTTTAGGGCGTTTCCTCTTCCACCCCTCCCGTTTCCCCTTCGGGGAGGGGCT
This sequence comes from Prorocentrum cordatum, assembly GCA_963575745.1. Taxonomy (NCBI): domain Eukaryota; class Dinophyceae; order Prorocentrales; family Prorocentraceae; genus Prorocentrum; species Prorocentrum cordatum. Next base: position 172,586 of record CAUYUJ010018087.1, on the reverse strand, counting down.
TATCACTGTTCCTTATTAGCCCACACAATTGGCTCCCTGTCCATCGTGCGCTCCTGAGTGCGTGCCCGTAGGTGATAACAATCAAACATCACGACCACTGGAAGTCATGACCATCAGCAATCAAGACGATCATCCGTCCTGGCTGTCAACATAACTTCCTGGGCCGCGCGATGCGACAGTCGCCGAAGGAGCGCTGCGCTCCAAACGGCCGCCAGAGAACTGCTACGCCGCCATACCCGCTTCCAATCGGATATGGTGTGGTATGATATATCGGGGATCGAGCTCTATACACCGACGCTTTTTCCGGCCCTGCGTTGAAATTTGCACAAACAAACGGATCCTGGTGTATATGGGCCCCTGGTGTATACATGTTCCGTGGCTTTCCCGGGAAAGGGGAAAAACGGTATACACCACACCACCCCGACGTCGACCCGGACCCTCAAAAAGTCCTTGGATTGAAAAACAGCCCGCCGCTGGTAATGAATAGGATCTAGTTTCCGAGCATAGACACTGGAAAAATTGATCGGGGATCTTCTGACCCGGGTCAATCCAGACCCGGGTCAGTCAGGCCTTGCAGAATCCTGCGCGATTCTGCAAGAGCCTGCACTCAAACCCGGGTAAATGCGAAAGATTCTGCAAGGTCCTGCAGGATCCTGCACCCACACCCGGGTCAATGCGGCCCTGGCCCTGCAGGATCCTGCAAGATCGGGTGCTCTGGCTGACCCCCGTTTGCATTGGCCCTCGTCTCGAAGCTCCCGAAATGGAGCATCCGCGTAGTAAACGGCCTCTGGACTCTCAGCGCGCAGCCCAGCCGTGGCGGCGAGAGAGGCGCCCACGAAGGCCGCATAGACCACGAGAAGACGACGGCGGCAACCGTAGCACGAATGAGAACCGACGTTTGGCACGCCCTGACTCCGGATCCGCCCTACTTTGGCCCTTTTTCAATTTAGAATTGCGTCGGAAATCCGCCTATGAGAGGCCGAAGAAGTAGGGCGGAAATTGCTGCAACCAACATACCACAGAAACAACAACAGAAAAGTAGGGCGGAAATTGGCATCAGCGGGGCTTGAAAAGTAAGGCGGAAATTCCAAGCCCCACTTACGAATTTCCCCAAAGTAGGGCGGATCCGGAGTCAGGGCGGCCTGAATTCTCTTGTTCCCCAATCCGTGCTTGTACTGAAGGTGTCCTAGCGGAAATTGAAACATTTAGCGAACATTCCTTGCCGACTTTGGTAGGTTGGGTTCCCGGGTTCCCGGCTCCGGGTTCCCGGGTTCTCGGTCATTGGTTCCGGGCCGATTTCGGAGGGTTCTGGGTTCCCGGGTTCCCGGTCGATCTCCTCAGCGAAAACCATCCACTGATTGGGGCTTTTCTCTGGTGTAATTCTTCTCCCCCGAAAGTGGGCCCAACGATGGTCTGGCCCCCTTCCCAGGGACGGGTTTGTCATCCCGACTCCCTGGAAGCAAGATATAATTAGGTCGGGCCTGTCCCCCTACAGGCCGATTTCAAACGACAAATAAAACATATTCAAACATATCCCAAAAATATTCAAAAATACAATATGGACTATTTTTGAATATTCCCCCTGTTGAGGGGCAGGCCCAGCTTGCAGACATGACCAGAACACCTTCCGTCGTGATCCTCGCACGGCGCGAGGAGGTCTGGGCCCCCCCAGCCCGACGAGCTGGGCCCGCGCCCCTCCCGTGGCAGATAGGAGGACAGGAGCCCGTTGCTCTTCCGCTGCTGGCACAGGCTGTCGTACAGCGCCTGCGCCCACACATCCCTCGCCATGCAAGGGGAACGCCGAGACGGTCGGCTTCCAGCAAGATGCGGAGCACGGCGAGGCATACTACGATGAAGGCACAGACACGGATACATGCGACGGAGGGCGACGATGACGATGATCCACATGCTTATGCTCATGGTGGCGAGGAGATGCGGATGAGGGCACTGAGGTAAGAGGGTGATGTTGATGAGGATGATGAGTACGAGCATGATGATGGCTATGATGGTGATGGTGGTGCGGGCGACTAGGGAGAATGTGATGCTGCTGATCATGGCAATGATGATGACGATAATGACAACGATGATGATGACGATGAGGATGGTGATGATGATGATGCTGATGATGCTGATACTGATGATGATAAGTATGAGGATGATGATGCTGCTGATGATGATGGTGATGATGATTATTCTTCTTATTATGCTGCTGATGCTGATGCTGAACCTGATGCTTATGCTTCTGCTGATTATGCTGATACTGATGAGGATGCTGCTGCTGATGATGATGCTGATGCTTATGACGCTGATGACAATGATGAGGATGAGGATGAGGATGATGATGATACTGCTGCTGCTGCTGATAATGATACGAAGAGAGGAACGATTATGAGATGTGAGCGAGGCACGGGGAAGAAGGATGATGAGAATGAGGAGGAGGAGGAGGAGGAGGAGGAGGACTACGAGTCTCTCCTGTCCTCCACCTCCCCACCCCCATCCCCTCACGAAACATACACAGCCTGAAAGTTCAACGCGCATTGCAACGGTCAGGGCGCACGAGTGGAAGACAGGCGGATCCCGCGGAGACCCCCCCTCCTCATCCTCCTCCTCCATCTCCTCCTCCTCCTCCTCATCCTCCTCCTCCTCCTCCTCCTCTTTCATGCCTTCTCCTTATAGAGAGCTCCTCCCTGTCGCACCCCGAGGCCAATTTGTAGGGCGGGCCGGCCGTTTCGCCTGAGACATCCTCACCATTTACATATTGAGGGCGGGTCGTTTTCAAAATGTGGCTCTCGCCTTAGCGCCGCGCGCATTCGTTTTCAAAACTTGCAAGAGCTTCACGGATTGAAGGCGGTTCCTTTTCAAATTGTGGCTCTCGCCTTAGCGCCGCGCACATTCGTTTTCAACATTTGTAAGAGTGTCACGGATTTCCATGATCAGCGTACCAAGAACGGTGTTTTGGAAGGATTCAGGATTACGCGGGTGCAACAATTATGCTGATCCGCAGTGTTGAAAACCCCCAAATGGCGCTCTGGCATGATTCCGGATCGTCAAGGCACAGTAGTCAGGTTGATACGTGGCGTTGAAATCCCGAGACAGATGTTTTGACATGCTTCAAGGTCTTCAAACGGTTGTCTTCCAACAAGGCAATTCCCTCAATGGCAATGAACCGTTGTGGGGGTCTATGAAGAGGAAGCTTTTAATCCCAACATCGTTGATGACTCTTGGTTTTACACTGGTCCTCCTCCTCCTCCTCCCTCTCCTCCTTCTCGTCCTCCCTCCTCCTCCTCCTCCTCCTCCTCCTCCTCCTCCCATTCTTCCTCCTCCTCCTCCTCCTCCTACTCGTCGTGGCGCTGGCGGCGCGATGAAAGACGACTGGCGTCTCAGCAACGAGCGCCGCGCGAGCAGCAGCCGCGCGGAAGCCACGTGGATCTGGTGGAGGCCCCACATTCCTCCGTCCTTTTCCCTCCGTCCTCCCTCCCTTTCCTCTGCCCCTGCTCCACCCCCCTCCTCCTCCTACTCCTCTCCTCCTCCTCCTCCTCCTCCTCCTCCTCCTCCTCCTCCTCCTCCAACCCCCCTTCTCCTCCTTCTCCTCCTCCTCCTTCTCCTCCTCCTCTCCATTCCTCCTCCTCCATTTGTCCTCCCTGTCCTCCTCCTCCTCCTCCTTTTCCCCTCCCTCTTCCTCCTGCCTCCTTCCTCCTCCCTCTCCTCATCTTCCTCGTCCTCCTCGTCGTCCTCCTCCTCGCTCCTCCCTCTTCCTACTTTCTCCAAGAGGAAGTTGGAGGAGGGATGGCTGAGGAGGGGGACGGAAGGGAGGACGAGGAATAACGAGGAAGACGAAGATGAATCCTCCTCCTCCTCCTCCTCCTCCTTCCTCCTTCTGGCCCCCGCGGCCCTGACTGCCCGAAAGGCGCACGGCGAAGAAGCCGCCCGCGGGGCGCTTCCGTGAAATGTTGTGCCGCGCGCGGGGGGGTAGCCCGCGGGTTCGTTGTATTCCGGGCGGAGACGCCCCCTCGTTGCTGGCGTTGAGGCGGCGCCACCACCTCCGCGCCGTTCGGCCGCGGCTTCTCCAGCGGGAAGGGGGCGGGGGGCGAAACGATGAGGGGGGCGGGGAAGAGACGGAGAGGAGGAGGAGGAGGCGGAGGAGGCGGAGGAGGAAGAGGATGATGAGGAGGAGGAGGAGGATGATGATGATGATGATGATGATGATGATGATGATGAGGAGGAGGAGGAGCATTACGTATGATGGTGGGAAGGAAGCGGGGGGGCGGCGAGGAAGAGCAGGACGAGAGGGGGAGGAGCATTACCTATGATGGTGGGAAAGAGGCGGGGGCGACGAAAAAGAGGAGGAGGGGAAGGAGGCGGAGAAGGAGGACGGGGAAGGAGAGGACAGCAGAGAATGATGAGGCGCAGGAGGAGGAGGACGAGGAATCATATGAGGAGGCGGATGGGAAGGAACACGAGGATGGGCGGACGGGTGGGACGGAGGACGAGGGAGGGGAGGGCTGGCCGACCTGTCTCTTCCTACCGTCCCATGCTAATGATACACTGCTGCATGTCTACACGAGCGCTCTGATCACCCCGCCTCGGGTCCAGGCAACAAAATGCTGCCATACCAGAATATGGTATAACGTGGTAGCGGCGCGGTGGCCACGGACCTACGCCAGAAAACTCGCTTCAGGCCACGAGTCCCTTCTGCCCCACAGCCCTGGTCGAGTCGAAAACTTAGCTGGCTGTCGTAATCAGAGGGTCCCTTATGCCGACGGCCATCGCCTTCGTCAGAGGGTCGGCCATGTGCTCGGTAGCCCGAACCTTCACGATCCGAATGTCCCCGCCCGCCACTCGCTCTTTCAGCCATAGACAAAGAATGTTGACGTGTCTCTGCTTGCCCAGACCTCGACGAGTTGCGAGTCCCTTCGCTGCCGCGCCGTCCGTTCTCACGTTCAGGCGACTTGCAGACGAGAGCCCCCAGTCCGCCATCAAGGATTTGATACCCAAGGCATGGGTACTACCTTTCACTGCGGCATAGTACTCGCTCTCGCCGACGCTCAACGCGATCGTGCTCTGCACCGTTGAGCTGCTCTTGAGCAGTTGCTTCTCAACCCCCAAAGAAGATTGCCATCCCGCTGGTGACTTTCCCGTCGATGATGCCCCCGGCGTGGTCTGCATCGACCCAAGCCCCCAGCGAGGTTGGCGTCGCCGACTTTGGGAACATCAGGATCGATTTTGGCCGCCCCAGAACGTGGCGCCCAATGCGCTTCAGCTCTTGGAAGTTAAACTCGCTGGGTTTGTTCATGCTTTGCGCGAGACATTTTATCGCCTCCTGGATGTCCAGCCAGTCTTGTCCAATCTAGCTTGCTCGCATTACGCAAGAACGTTGCAGTGTAGCCTCAGAACTCGAAACCACTCTGCTCTCTGCACCCTACCATGCGTCTGAGTCAGTATGTTTCACGCGTGGTGCATCATCTACACATGTGGCCTTACCTGAAACCCAATCTCGTGCAAGAAGCTCTGCGTGCCTACTGTCTCCTTCGATCTCAATACCCTCCTCCGTGATGCGGAGAATCCTGTTCGAGATGAGCCCCTTCTGGGAGTCGCCTGCCTCTTTGCCAGGCGTTGCCGCGTGCTTGCGAGTGAAACTAGAGTTCGGCAGCGCGTCCATTTCCGTGGTTGAGCGGCGATCACCCAAGAGACCGCAGTCATCTCTCCGTGGACCATCAAATGGGTCGTAGAATATAGATGGGTTCGTCTCACACGGAACGTAACCCTTCTCAACCACATGGTTGGTGTAGTTATTCTGCCCTGGGTGGCTTGCGTCCTGAGTCCCGTACATGGTCCTCTGAAGCATCCCAATATGAATGTGTCTGTCGGGACTTACCTCGGGCAACTTGACAAACCACCTCCGCTCGCACATCGACATGACATGCGCCCGTGAGATGTCCCAGAAAGCTAGCTTGAGCTCGGCGCCTCTGGAACTCCGCTGTTGCGTCGCCCGTATTCTGCAGGGGAACTTCAACGCCTCCAGCCACGGCATGGCCGAAAACAACTTCTCCGGACTCAACTGCTCGAACTTCGCCTTCTTGCCTTCGCGGCTTCCGTCGCGACCGATCGATCGAGAACGCGCGACAAGTTTATAAGCGTTGCCTTTGTTGGTGTCAATTCAGAGCAGCGGGGTCGCAGCAGAGCCCTCGCTCCCCATGGCCCCCCGCGGGACCTCGGTGCACGCGCCCTCCCGGGCAAGCGAGTCCGGCTTGAATTGCCTAGCGCCTAGCGTGGCCCGCCTACTTCGTCGGTAAAATCCCACCGTTGACGGTGCCGTAACACGTCTTCCACCGGTCGTCGCCGTGCACCCCCGGCTCTTCAACTATAGGCCCGGCCGTGCAGATGCCCATGCTCGACAGCTTCATCTGGCGGAACAGCTGTTCACGAACCCCAAATAACATCGCAAACCTAAGCTTGGGTGGATACCTGCGTAGACCCCACCTCGCGAAAACCAACTGGACGCACATGCCGACGCCGCCCACTATTACCCTCCAGCTTCGCGCGCTCGTCATGCAGCAGAGCGGCTAACTCCCTCGGATTTGTCGACCGCGGCGTCTCCTTCCGCGAGTGCCCGGGCTCTTCTTTCTGGGTGGTGCCGGCCTTTCTCGATTTGCGCATGGGGCCAGCCACTCTGTATACCCCAGCATGTTTTCCAGCTCTGCCAAGATGTCTGCGCCCCCAGGGGCGGCAAACCCAGGGGCCTCATGCAAGAACAGCTTGTTCGTCTGTATCTGCTTCCGGTACTCCTGTACTCCTTGACACTCGCACTCAAATGCCTCTGGCCACCCTGGACCTCTAAGTTCGCGGTGTTCGGGCCCGCGCCCACTTTCGAGAGCGATCGTAAACTCGAAAACACTGTGCTCGATGGACGCCCGATCAACGCCTCTGGCCTGCACTTTCCCTGTAGTTTGCCTGACATATCAATGTCCTCATCCCGCGACAGGTCCCGGAAGCGCCCGTCAGGTCGCTGAGTTGGTAGCAAATCAGTCGCAAGACCTGCGCAAAATCCAAGACGACGACCGCTCCGGGAGAGCACCTCGCTGACGTCAACCGATGACATTTCGACTGCGATCCGGGCCGCTCCCCGGGCGCCGTCGGCGTCGCCCTCGGGCTCCGAGCCGGCGTAAAACTCCGTCGCGTGCTTCGCCGTCTCTGTGAAATGCCTGTGCATGCGCGCAGAACGCATCTACGTCCTCGCTGTGGGGCTGCCCCGCCGCCGACGCCAATTTTTCTGAGACGCCATTTGTCCCAGCCATCGCTCCTCAGCTCGAACCCGCGGCCGGTGCCGACGTCGATGCGCTTGAGCCGTCTGCCTGCGCGTCTGGCCTGGGCACCTCCTTGTCAGCTTCCTCGAGGGGCACTCCTGCGCGTCTTTCCCGAGGTCCCGGCGCGGCCCGTCATGCTGTGGAGCTCGCAGGTCCTGCGCTCGATGGCTGTAGTGCCCGTCTAGGATGTCGATGTCGTACTTCGCATTGCGACCGAATTTCGCTGCCTGCCTGTGGACCCCCCTTCAAACTGTAGATGGGTTCGTGTGGGAGGTGCTCTGCCCTCTGTCCTACACTCTCCGGTGCGTCCTCCAATGCTTCTCCTGCTATGCCCTCCTCCACAATCATGTCCACCTCCTCCTTCTCCTCCTGGCTTCTCGCGCGCGGCGCGTCCTCCACCTCGGGCTCCTGCTCGGCATCCGGCGCGACCGTCGAAGCCTTTCTCCGTCTTCTCGCCGCCGCCAGTCGGAGACGACCGGCGGGTTCCTTCTCCGTCGCCTTCGCGATCCGTGAACGACATGTCGACGCGCGGCCCATCCTCGTCGAGCCTCCGAGGGAGATCGCCGCGCAGGCTGGGTACGCCTCCGCCGTGCCGTACTTCTCTTCAATGTTGGCCGCGATGCGCGCGCCCCTCTTGATCCCTTCCTGAGCTCCAGCAGCACCAGAAGGAAGTATAATAGAAAGTCCGACAGCCCCCCGTCCATCTAAAACCTGTGGCGCTCGACCCCCGCGACGCGCTGCATCCCGTGGCAAGCCCCGAACTTTGTCGAGAATAGCTCGATTGAAAATCATACTAGGGTAGTTACCGGAGCGATTTCGCGAAGCGAGCGCCGTCCTCCGTCGAACTTATCAGGCTACCTGGCCGCGCGGACTGACCGACGTACACGCCTGGAGCCATGGTGTTCTCGTCGTCGCGCTTGCCAGCTTTGTTCGCCGCCAACCTCGCCATCGTGCGCTCTCCGAGCAACAGTGCTGGCATCTTCCGCCGCCGGCCGGTTATCCGGCGCGCGGGCGCGCGCCCGTCTTCGGCGATTCTGCCCTGGTTGGATGTCTGAGACACGTGCCGCGCGAACTGCGCAGGGGGCGCGTGGTCCTCTGTGAGTTTGCCTCCATGCTCGTCCTCGGTGGAAGTCCTGGGGGCGCGGGTGCCCTCCTTCATCTCGCGGGCCCCGCTCTCAGCAGCACCATTGGCCAGGGGATCGCTCGCAGGCGACACCTGGGGCGCAACTTCGATCTGAGGGTCCTCGACCGCCTCCCTGCGCAGCTTCAACAGCGCAGGCTCGTCATCGCTCTTCGCGATGTTCCTGCGGTGCCCGAGCTCCACCAAGAAGTTCGCGAAATGCCTCGCCGTGTGCGCGCTCGTCTTGCCGTCCAAAGCAGTCGCGCCGATCGTGCCGCTGATCCTGTTCTCGACGAGCGCGTGCGTCGCCGCCTTCTCCCCCTCGCCCATGAAGAAATAACCCGTGGCGATATCTGAGATCACCTCTGTGCCGTCCGGGTCGTCCTCGACAACTTCGTGATGAGGTTGCCCGTGCGCCCTCGCAACCGCGCAGTGTCTGCGCCGCGTCCTGTATTGAACGGGCCCTTGAAGATCATGCCCCCCCTCCTCCTCCTGCGGCGGCTGCGCGGGAATCTTCCGAGCCTTCGGGCGCTGCGTCTCCTCCGAAGCGCCGGGCCCCTGCTCTGGCGGCTCGGGGTCATTGGCGGCGGGCCCCCCGCCGAGGGCCGCGCAAAGGCTTGCGGCCTGTTGGCCTGCCTCCGGCCCCCCGACCTCGAAGCCTCGTCGGCCGTTTTCGCGCCTCTAGTGGGGGGCGCCGCGAGCGCGGCGCCCGTGTCCAGGTTGAACTTCCACATATCGTTCAAGTTGTACGCGCCTCTCTCCTTGCTTACTTTCAGCAGCTCTTGCTTCGGTGACGGCTCCAACTCTATTTGGATCGCCTCGTTGACTTTCTTGGCCAGGTTGCTAGTCCTAGGGATGGCGTGGCCGGCGCGCGCCTTCAAGATGATCGTGGGGTTCTCCGTGGCCTGCGACCTTGCCTGCCGGCGCCGACGGCTTGTGAATGTCCGCCAGGCGCCCATTCAACTGGAACGGGCCCTCATCGTCCACGATCTCGCCGCTCGCAGTCATGGGGCCGTTCGCGTCCACGGCGTTCATCTCCAGCCCTGGCTTCCGTAGATCCAGCTCGCCGCGCCGGGGTGGAAATGGCCTGCTCCTCCAGGGTCTCGAACGCGAACGAATCTCGAAGCCGTCGCACCGAAACCACGTAGCCGCGCAGGACGGGGCGTCTGTCTCCGCGGCCAGGCGCGATGCATCCTCGATTGCCGTGTTCGGCGGGGGGGCCAATTGAAACCCCCCGCATGCGCCCGTGCGCGCGACCTTAGGGTGAACGAAGCAGGGGGGCGGGGGGCTCGGGAAACGCGACGAAGGCCACGTGCGCGGAGGGCGCGCAATGAAATGGTTTAATAAACGAAAGCGGCGAGGTGAATGTCAAAATCTGCCCAGCCAATCTGACGCGCGGAACGCTGCGCCTCAGTTTTGGGGAGCTTGAAGGCCAGGGCAACATGTGAATTCAGTGTGGGGAGAAGCAAAATGTGAGTTCACATGTGAACTCACATGTTGGAGTTTATGGATGGGGCCAGCATGTGAATTCACATTATGGGAAAAAGGAAAATGTGAGCTCACATTATGGAAAAAGGAAAATGTGAATTCACATTTTGGGAGAATCGCGGGGCCCATTCCAAATCTGTCTTGGGGGTCGGCAAGTCATCGCTTGGGAACATGCGCGATCATCAATCGCACAATCAAGACACACTTGCACTCCACTTCGCCGCCCCGCGCGCAATGTGCAAGAACGCCCGCGCGCGTGAACAATAATGGATGGGCGGCGCGTTTGCCCGCGCGGGCAACGCGCGGGCACGAGCGACTGGCCCCCCCATGACCGCCAACGTTGGATGCCAATCATACCCGATCACATACGTGAGCGATACGTTGAGCATGCATGGGCCATTCGGCCACATAGAAGTCCCACTGTTGCAGACCCCCTCTTTCACCCTCCAAATCATGATGTCCAGTTCCACGGTCGTGCCTGGCTCCGGTATCTGGTCCAGCTCTCGCGCCAAATCCGGCTCGATGATCATCTCCAGCTCCAATGCGTGGTCCGCCTCTCGTGCCAAATCTGGCTCGACACTCGCCCTCGGCTCCGGCACGTGGCCCACCTCTCGCGCTCGATCCGACTCGACAGTCGCCCGAATTTACGCATCTGGCTCCACGGCCAACCCCGGCCCCAATATGATGCGAAACTCTCGCGCCAGATCCGTGCCCGGAGTCGCGCCGAGGTGCATTGTGCAATCCGGCTCGCGTGTCTGACGCGCGACGGTCGCGATGTTGATGCTGGAGATCCTGAGAACGATGATGATTGCGACGGCCACTCTCGCCTCCAACTTGACCGCCGCGCCCGCCCTTGCCGTAGCGTCGACCTTCGAAGGTGAATTCCGTGACAGACGAACCTCTTGCGGAAGAGCGCGTCCTCGGATTGCCGTGCGCGTCGTCGCTGGTGACGTCTATGAAAAGGCATGGATCGAAAGTGAGCGTCGCCTGACCTCCTCGGTGTTCATGGTCATGTTCATGCTCCTCTCCTTCCTCCGCAACGGAACGCGGGGGGCGCCGGTTGCGATTTTCGTCCCTGTCCCCCTTGCCGTCGGACTTGCCCCCCTTGGATCCAAGGCCCGGTGCTTTGCCTTTGGGGTCCTCGCCCTTGGAATCTTTGCCCTTGCCTTTGGGGTCGCTTTTGATGGCGAGGCCCTTGCCTTGGGATAATGTCCGACAGTCGGAGCGCCCCAGCCCCCGCAGTTATAACAGTAGCCATCCAAACCTTTGCCTGTCTTGCTCTTGCCATCCTTGCCCTCGGGGTGCGTCGCCGGAGAGACCCCGCGCGCGCGTCCATGTCGTTTGCCGCGGTCGCGATGGCGATCGTGATGTTGAAACGGTGTGGCGCGAGTCTTGGCTCCGAGCCGCGCTTCCGCGTGGCGCGCGATCTCGGCCCTCGTGTCCATGCGCGCGTCGGACCTCGCGGCGTTCAATTGCGCGTGCGTTCCCATCTCCTGCGGGCCCAGGCCCTCGAGGGTAGCCATTTTTATGCCCTCTGGTACGAATCGAGACTCTCTTCGGAGCGTCTTGGGGCGCTCGTACTTGGTAGCCAACTCCTCCCGGCGCTCCAGGCCCCCCGCAAGGGCCTCCATGGCGCACCTCCCGGGATAAATGACGTGTCAAAAGTGACGGACCCAACCGCCGCTGAGTGTGTCAAGTCGCCTGGTTAACTTTCGCGATGTTTCCATCCCGTTGGGCCCAGGGTTGCAAACGAGGTCATCGGCCTCGCCCTCTGTGATCTGGACCAACGTGCTGTGCACCTGGTGGGACTTCGCCAACGTCTCGTCGATTTTGTTGGCTAGATCCGCACCGTCGCCGAAAACATATCACAGGGTGACGTTTGTGATGGTATCCTTGGTGTCAATGGCCTGTTCCAACAATTCGTCCAATGACGGGCGCGCGCTCGCGATGAAGTTCTGGTTTTCCTCTGCCACGCACTTCTTCTCTAGCCCCTTCTCGTCTCCGCTTCCAAATCAAGTGGGCTTCCCTGTGCCATTGGTGTCCGCGAGGGATGACGACCCACTCTTCGAGGCCATCTTGTCGATCGACGTCGCCAGGCGCTCGATCACCTGCGTCTTTGCCTGCTCCTCCGAAAGTCGTGCGCACAAGAATTGAATGTCCTGTTGTTGGCGTTCCAGCGTCGCCTGAAACTGTTGCACGATCTGCTCCATTGTGTTGTACTCTACCTGAGTGTTGATTTCTACCTTGCTCTTGAACTCTGCGTTGGTGTTGAACTCTGCGTTGGTGTTGACCTCTACCTTACTCTTGAACTCTTGAACTCTGCGACGGATACATCCCAGACCTACCTGTCTCGTCCTGCCACCCCATGCTACTGATACACGGCTACGTGTCTACATGAGCACCCTGGTCAAATCCACCCGACTGGAACAACAACCAACATCCCGACAGCACACTTAGTAAGGTACCCCGCAAGGAAGCAAGCTCCCAACCTCAAGCACGCCCGCAGCAACATGACTACTTCAAGACTGCGGCCGACAAGCTGATAGGCCTACCACAGGCCCAAGAAATCACCGACATCCGTGGGTTCACGCATGAAGCCCACCGCATCCCGAACGAACCCATCAACACACAACCACCACCCGACTGGACGCCCACGCTATTCCCGCTAACCAGAGAACACTACCAGTCAGACTACGCTGCGCCCGACAACTCTACCAGTCTGGGTGGGCTTCTCTAACATTTCCTCACCTCACATCCACACCTTGTCCACCACTCCGCACTCACTGCCACCGTGGCAACAGAGCAGCACAGCTACTCGATTGGTCATCTACAACAGATGGCAGCAGCACGGTGCCCAACCATCTCGACCTCGACTCCTCACCCGATCGCGGCGCTCACAGCCCCACGGAAACAGCAGGTCTCGAACCGACGCAGCATTACCACTCGATCCACTCACAACAACACTCCCTCACCGAATTGAAGCTAGCCGCGGCATGGTAACACTGACTCGGAACAGGGCCGAAGGAACACCGCAACACCACAACTGCACCCACTTAGGTACGCCACAACTACGATGACTTCCAGACCCCCGCAGGTTGCACATGAAATGCCCCTTCACAACCTTCCCCTCGTTCACAGCCCACCATCTGGACCCAATCTTACTTGCCTCCCCTCACCCTCCCCTCGTGTCTTGAACCTTCCCTGCTTTTGTGGAACGGGTACGGGGCGGAGCTTGGGTGGGAAGGAAAGGAACGTAGAGGGCATCGTTGGCGCCGCGCTAGCACCTTCGCCAAAGCCTCACCCGCCCTCCTCGCCCCACGATCAATCTCAGCCTGCCGCCTCACCGTGGAACGAGGAGGTTGGACGTGGGTGGGGAACCGTGGGCGGGAAGGGATCAAGGGGCACGAGGCGCAGTGGCGCTGCGGCGATCGCGTGGTTCCTGGGTGAAAGCATGGTCACGTCGAAGCACCGAGGGAGCTTCATTCCCGACTTCATGGCCGACGGCAGCCCTCGAGGGAGCGCTGCGCGGGCCCAGAAGGCGAAGCCGAGGGGGGTGGGCACAGGAAACGAGGGGGGCGGGCACCGTGCTGGGGCCACCCCAGCCGCTGCACGGACCACGCCTGCTTGCTTCCCAGCTCCTCGCAGCTCCTTGACCCATCCTTTTCCGACGCCTTTTTTCGCGCACCGCCACGCTGAGTGTCCCACCCTTGCCGCCCTCGAGGGCGCTTCCCCCCTCCCCCTCCGCGCGCATTGGCTCCCCTGCTCTGTCCCGCTGCACTGCCGCCCGCCTCCCTCGCCCCGTCTGGACGGGCATGGGCGACTGTGGGCCCCTCTCCGAGGAGAGGAGGGACGCGCCAAGGAGGGCCCCTCCCTCTCCCTCGGGAGCGTGGGGCCCACACGCTCGGACCAACCACCGGCAGCGCTACTAGAGCTGCCAACCTCGAGGGCGCGGGAAGTGGACCCATTGCACTGCTCTCCTCTGGCTTGCCTCTCCTCGAGGGCACGAGGACACGAGGACCCTGGCTCTGTGCCTTTCCTCTGGCCCCTCTGGCTCTGCACCGTTCTCCTCTGTGCTCGAGGACACACTGCTTGGGACCGTGAACCCTGAGGGCCCTGGGGCCCGAGGCAGGGCCGGCGCAGGCTGCTCATCCAGTTTTGGGGGGGCAGCGGCGCTTCCCCTGGGCAACACCACTGCCTGGCTGGGCCCCTGCCGCGCATACCGGCGCGGGCATCAGCACATCCCTTCTCCTCCTCCTCCTCCCCCTCCTCCTCCTCCTCCTCCTCCTCCTCCTCCTCCTCCCCTCACAGCATCCCTGTCGGTTGACCGTTACCAGTTATTTTTCCCATTGAACTTCTTTGTTTTGATTCGATCACCCCTGGCGTTGGCTAGGGGCGGGGCCACCGAGGGCACACCTTTTTTGAACATGCCCGCTGTCAGCTGTTAGCTATCAGGGGGTGGGGTGAGTAGGGGAGGATCCGATCTGGAGACGGATGCGGGGGAGGGGAGGTGGAAGATGGCGAGGAAGAGGATGAGGCTAATGAGGAGAGGATGGTGAGGATGGGGAGGGGCAGACTCAATGACCCGCGAGTTTCTCCCCTAAAACTCGTTAGCACGACCTATCCTGGAGCTTGCTTTGACCAAGAATTTCCAGGCGGGCCCAACCGTAGCGACGACGGCCCCGCCCGCCAAAGGCCCAAACGACAACCAAACACGCCGCGCGTGTACGGACACCCACGTAGTTTCAGGCCCACACACACACGCACACGCACACGCACACGCACACACCATACACCACACAAACACTCACAGACACAACACACACACGCACACTCACGCACACACGCACGCACACATACAAGCACACGCACACGCAGACGCACAAGCACACACAAACATACGCACACATAAGCACGCACATGCACTTACACATGCACTTGTGTATGCACTTACACACGCACAGTGCACACGCACGCACGCATACGCACACACACACACGCACACGCACACACGCACACACACAGACACACACACACACATACACGCGCGCACACACACGCACACACAGTCACATACACGCACACACACATGCACACACACACACACGCACACACACGCACACACACACACACACACACGCACACACACATGTACACACACGCGCGCGCGGACACACACACACACACGCGCGCACACACGCACACAAGCACACACACACACACACGTAGACACTCACACACGCATACACGCACACACGCAAGCACGCACACACGCACACATGACCACAAACGCACAAACACGCACACACGCACACCCGAGCACACACACGCACATACAGACACACACACACACGCAAGCACACACATACACACACGCACGCACACACGCACACGTGTACACACACGCGCGCCCGCACGCGCACACGCACGAGCACATGCACGCACAAGAACGCTCACGCACGCACACGCGCACAAAAAAACATACATACGCAATCACACACACACACACGCACACACCCACACGTACACACACGCACACACGAACACACACACACACACACGCAGACATACACACACGCACGCACACACACAAACACACACAAACACACACAAACACATACATACACGCGCACACAAACACGCACACACAACACACACAACACAAACAACACACACAACATACTCACACACACACACCCGCACACACACCCGCACATACACGCACACACGACCACACCTACACACAAACACACACAAACACACACAAACATATTCACACTCAGACACACACAGACACACCCAAACACACACACACACACACACACACGCACATACACACGCACATACACACGCATACACACACGCAAACACACACCCACACACACACCCACACGAACACACAGAAACACACAACCGCACACAGACACACACACAGGCACACACTCACACGCAAACACACAGACATACAGACACACATACACATATACACAGACACACAGACACACAGACATACCGGCAATCCAGACACACCATAGACACACAGACACAGACACGCACACACACATACACCGCACACACACGCACAGGCACAGGCACAGGCGCACGGAAACACACACACACAAACACACAAACGCACGCACGCACGCACGCACAACATACACAATACACAACACACAACACACAATACACAACACACACAACAACACACAACCCAGAACACACAGACACACTACACACAACAACACACACAACACACAACGCACACCACGCACCACGCCAACGCACCACACACCACACGCCACACACCACACACCACACACACACACACGCAAAATGCCACACACGCGCACACGCACACGCTTTCACTTCCGCTTGTGAAGGACTACGTGCACGTGCACGCGCATATTACATACACATACGCACAGGCGTGGAGACGTACAAATGCGAGCACGTACACACTCGCGTACAGAATATGCACTTGCGCACAAACACGCATGCTCGCATACACATGTCTGCGCACGCGTATGTTTGTGAACATGACTGTGAACACCTCTGTGTAGAGGCCTACCACGCCATGTCCGTGTGTGGAACCACGCAGCACATACGGCACGGCACCACCCGATGATGCCCACGACCCCCAACGTGCGCAGAGTGGAACGCGCACATGATCGCCGTCCGCCTGCTCCCGGGACTCGCGCACCGATCGAGCCTCTCGCACGGTCGGGCAGAGCGAACGGCACCCCGGTCGAGGGAGAATGAACACTCGCCCTCCCGGGGTGCGGCGTCGTGTCGCAGCCACTGGCGCCGCGAGCCTCGGAGGAAGGCCACCCGAGACCACGGCGGCGCCCCCGCCTGGCCCCACTCCGCTCAAGTGTCTGTCCAGGGACCCTCCCGCGGTCCATCCTGGCGCGCTTCTCGAAGCGGCTCCCGCCGCGGCGCGGCGACGAGAAGCCTCCAGGAGAGGCCCAACAAGAAGGACGAGGAGCGCCACGGAGGCCTGCCACTGTCTCGACGGGCCCTCCTCCGAGGAGCCATGGGCATGCCCCTGGCCTCCTGCCGGCCGCGGCTGCTTGCCATCAAGGCCCCCCCCCCCAGCGGCAAGGCGCCACCGCCCAATGGCCGGGATGACGGGGAAGACCTCGCGCGTCGCGCTGCGCGGGCGCGGGGGGGATCCGAGAAACCCGCGCGGACCTCTCAACGCGCATGTTTCTGCAACTTGTCCTTCTTCGGGTGCTGCCTGCTCCCTCCCTCCCCTCCTGCCCCCCCTGGCCCCCTGTGTAGTCTCTCTCACCGCATTCTGCTCACATCCTCGGCCGCCTCCGACACCTGCTTCCTGCTGTGCAGGCCTGTGTGCTCTGGCACCCACGCGCAAGAGCTACATGCTCTGAACAGGCCCCGCAGCGCCCCTCGGCCGCCTCCGATCGCGGCGTGGCCCCGCTGCAGCCGGAAAGCCGTCCCTCGGCATTCCTCTCGTCGCTCCTCCGCACCTGACCGCCTCGTCCCCCCACGACTTGCCCACTGCCCGGCCCCCGCTCGAGGCTCGCGTGGCGCACGGCCGGTCGGATGTGCTCGCTTCCCCCGCGGCTTCCGGGCTGTGGCCTGGTGCGCTGGGCTCCAGATGGGTGCCTAGAAGCCCTGGCCTGGCAGCAAACTCCCAGATTTCCGATGCCAAAGCTTCTCGCCGTGCCTATCGCTCCCCCCCGGAAAAACATGGTAGCAAGTAGTGCTAAACGTGACCGCCATAGCGGTAGCACTCGAACTACTACCAACCAGCTGCTCTGCGGTTGACCGGGGGGGGTGTCCGTAGTTCCCAACCCTCCTGCGTTGGGTTCTCGTTTAGAACACATCACTGCTCGCGCATATCCTACCTTCCTCCCGCCTCCTCCATGCTACCTGTTGCCTCGTACCTTTTCTACTGGGGGGCTGCCACCTGCGGAACTGTCGTCACTTTCGTGGGGAGGTCCCGCGGAGTGGTGTCCGACGCACATCCAGACTAAACCTCGCGGCTCCAATGCGGGCTGCCCCCCGTAACTGTTGCCACGTTGGCGCGTTACTGGGAGGTCCCCCCACGTAGCTGTCGTAACAATCCTACCTTCCTCCCGCCTCCTCCATGCTACCTGTTGCCTCGTACCTTTTCTACTGGGGGGCTGCCACCTGCGGAACTGTCGTCACTTTCGTGGGGAGGTCCCGCGGAGTGGTGTCCGACGCACATCCAGACTAAACCTCGCGGCTCCAATGCGGGCTGCCCCCCGTAACTGTTGCCACGTTGGCGCGTTACTGGGAGGTCCCCCCACGTAGCTGTCGTAACATATTTCGTTCCCAAACTACCATCCGCACAAAGCGAGCCTTCTGCTATGGTCACTTGTTGCGCATGGGTTGGGACATTTTCGGGAAATTCTAATAAAACTGTGGCGTGAGCCTCTGTCTTGACGCTGCATCGCCCGTCTGTTCGCCAGAAGCTGTTACGGCCAGCGCGAGCCAGGGTTCTGCCTCCCCGTGCGCTGTGTCTGGAGGCGCGACTGTGGGCCCAGCCCCCCCTGGGCGCCGACAGACCCCTGCGGCCGATGCAGCACCTCCCGCGCGAAACCGCTGGCTCAAGATTCGCAACTTCACCGCGCCCTGGCGCCGGCGCCGGCTCAGGTGGCGAGTGCCGCGGCAAGGGTTGCGGGCTCGCCCGAGCGGGCCGCCTCGGCACCCAGCGCCGCGCGCAGCTGGCGCGCCGTGGCCGCGTGGAGGGCGACCAACAGCTCCGCGCCCCAGCGGCGCGCGAGGGCGCCGGCCGCAACGTCGGCCGTGGCGGCGTCGTCCTGGATTGTCCCTGGCCAGCAGCTGCGCGTGGTCCCGCGCGAGCAGCCGCAGGTGGCGGAAGGCCGATGGGCCGTGGCGGCCGACCGTTTCCAGCGCGAATGGCGCCATCCGCCGCGGCGCTCGCCCAGCTGATGGGTGCCGGGAATGCTTGTCGGCCTCGGCGCCCCTGCAGACGGTGCCGGCCCTCGCCGCGGCAGCCCGGAGCCCCTCGACGTCGCCGGGCACGCCGTAGCGCACTGACGTCGATGGAGATTCGTGGGCAACTGGCCTTTGGCTTTCCAAGTCGAGGATGGCCTCCTCGCGCTTCGCCGTCAGCGCAGTCCCGTAGCTGGCGCAGGCCGCCCACACACCTGCGCACGCGGGCACCGCGCCGCCTGCCTCCCAGCCCGCGCGGTGCCAGCGCCAGTCCGGCACCGACGTTTGCCGCGCGACGCGGTGGCCGCACTCGGCGTGGATCCACCCCCGCGCGGTCTCCTGGACGCGGCTGCGCGCCTTCAGCCCGCCTCCGCGCTGGCGTGGCGCGCCTTGGCGCAAAGCGGGACCCCGCAGCGCTGCCTGACCCGCTCCCCAGTGCCGACGCAGTTCTGGCAGGCGGCCCGAGCGGGCGCGGCGTCCTGGCCCAGCAGTCAGTGCGCTGTGGAGCGTGAGTCGCTCAATTGCTGCCCGCGCGCGCCGAGCGAGGCGGTCTGCCAGCCTGCCGCGTGTGGGCCGCCGCAGGAGCGAAGTGGGCTGGAACTTCTTCTGAAGCCCAGTTGCGAGCTCAGCCCAAGTGGGCAGCCTGTCTGGGCCGTCAGCGCTACAGCGGGGCGGCGGCGGCGGGGGCGTTGCAAATCCAGCGAGGCTGCTCCAACAGGCGGCGGCGAACGGCTGCGGACTCGCGTCCAACTCGCCCAGGGAGGCCAACCCCGTCCGCCCCCGCACAGCGGCCAAGCTCTGCGCCCAGGAAGCTGCCCGCGCCGCTGGGGCCAGCTCCTCGTGGCGGCGGAGGCCGCAACCGCCCAGGCGCAGCGGGAACTGGCAACGTTGCTGCTGCTGCTGCCGCTGCGGCGTCGGCGGGTCCAAGTGCTCGTGCTCCTCGTAGAGGGCGGCGTCGTGGGTCGTCGCGGCGGGCCTCGCCTGCTCGGGAGGCGTCTTGCGCAGCGTGCAGCTTGCCGGTCCCGCAGTGCCGCAAGAGCAGGGCAGCCGTCTGCTCCGCAAGCAGGTGCGGGGAGGCCAGCGAGGGCAGCTCGGCCACCTTCGAGAGCAGTCCGTCCTCGGCGCATTCCGTCGCGTAGCCGACCGCGCCCAGATCCGCTCGGCGCCCCTCGTCTGGGCGCGGGAGCCCCCGCGGCTGCGGCTGCGCAGGGAGCGGGGCCCCGACAAGCGTCAGGCCGCGAATTTGCCAGTGCGGCTCCAAGCCGGGTGGGCACGTGGTCCACGGTGACCACGCCTGTTGTTTGCCCGGTTGTAGCTCCAATCCCAGCGGGGCAAGCGCAGCCTGCGTCGCCGGTAGCACCTCCGCGGCGAGCTCCGGCGGCGCGACAACCACCAAGCCCTCCCCCCTTTCCTCCCTCCCCCTCCCCTCCTCTCTTCTGCGCCCTCGCTCCATCCCTGTTCGCTATGCACAAATAGCTCTTCCGTGTTGCACCCCGAAACGGGTCGGAAGGGCGGGCTGGGCGTTTCGCCAGAGATTTCCTCATCAGTTATGATCCTGAAGCTTTGGATGTTAAAATTGGCAGGAGCTTCGCGGATGGAGGGCGGGCCGTTTTCAAAATGTGGTTCTCGCGCCGCGCGCATTCGTCGTAAGAAACCAACAGGGATTTCACGGATAGAGAGCGGATCGTTTTCACTATTACACCAGCGAAGCCCTCAAGCAGTGGATGGGCTGATCTGTGTAGTTATGTAAATGAATATATGTATATGTGTACATGTTCATGTATATATTTGTATTATATATATATATGTCCCAGTGCTGTGCGCACATATTGATGTGTATGCACATGTTTCACTATACATTTCCAATCCGTATCTCTCTCTCGCCTTCTCTGTGGTATGTGTGCATATATATATATACACACGCACCTATGGCGAATCCCGGCACCAAGAACCCGAATTCGGAAACCCAACCGCCTACCGAAACCGATCCAAAACCCGGAAACGGGAACCTAGGACCCAACCGCCCGCCGTGACCAATCCGGAACTTGGAAACGGGAACATGGAACCCTGAACTGGGAACCTGGGAACCCAGCCGCCTACCGAAATCGGCGGCGCATTTTCGTCAAATCTTTTAATATCCGCTAGGGCCCCTTCAGTGCAAGCGCTGATTGGGGAATGTGGTTCTCGCATTAGCTTCGCGCGCGTTCGTCGTGCCAGGTGCACATTATGCGACTTCAAGTATAGCGCTTCCCCCGGGGCTCGCACCTTCTTCTTCGTAAGGGAAAATATTGGTCCTCAGACTTCGCCCCTGGCCCCCAATAACGACGACCACAACAACAAGACAACGCAGCAACCCCTTACCCGGCCCCGTGCCAGATGTGCATGCGCTCACTGAGTGCAGACCCCCAGCCTGGCCCCGGGGGGGGGGCCCGGTCGCTGCGGGGAGACGCCCATGCACCAACCCTTTACCCGGCCCCGGCGGGCATGCACTCGCGGGCGCTGCATCGGGAGCTGCAGCGGGAACCGTCGCAGGGAGGTGCACTGGGAGGCAAAAGCGGGAGCTGTAGCCGGAACTGTTCCGGGGGCGGCAGCGGGAGCTGCGACGGCAGCTGTTGCGGGAGCGGCGATGGGCCAGGAGCTGGCGCGGGAGTGGCAACGGGGCACGCTTTGGGACCTCGAAGGCGAAGACTGCCCCGAGCAAAATGAAATAAAAGAAGGCAGGGGGCGAAGGAGGAAGAGGGGGGGGGAGGAAGAGGGGGGGGGAGGATGAGGAGGAGGAGGAGGACGAGGATGAGGAGGAGGAGGAGGAGGAGGAGGAGGAGGAGGAGGAGGAGGAGGACAAGGAGGAGGAGGAGGAGGAGGAGGAGGAGGAGGAGGAGGTCGCCCTGTCTCTGGCCGCGCACGCGGCTGGCTGCGGAGCCCCGGCTGCCGCCGTGGCGCGGCCAGTTCGGGCGGCAGCGTATTCGGGGCATCCCCGGGGCGCAGCCCGTGCTCCTCCATTGCCTGGGGCGCCCCGGGCCACTTCAGGCGCATGCAATTCCGCAGCACCCACGTGAAACAGCTGGGATCCTTCTCCTGGGCCTCCAGCGTGGTGAGGCCGTTATACCGACCGACAAGGAACCTCCACGCCTCGTCGCCGCGCGCCCCTGCCCTCCTCGGAGCCAGACGCGCCGAGTGGGCCCTGAGCTCGTCCACGGAAATCTCCCGCATGTCGTGGCCATTTATGCGTGCTCTTGTGATGCGGCCCGTCTGCGCGCGCGCGACCGCAGCTCGCGTGCGCGCAGAACTTCGCTCGCGACAAGTTCGCCTCCCGCTTCTCTTGCGCGGTCGCAAACCTCCAGAGTGGATCGGGCGCTTTGGTCCGCCTCCTCTATGGACGTCCGAAATGGGTGCGGAATGATGGGTATAATGCCCAACAACAAACGTTGTCCAAAACCAACAGAGCCGCTGTTGGACAGGCGGCCTTCTGTTTCGAATGGACACCGTCCGCGGCAACACCGACAGCGAATCCTGTTCAAAATGAAAAAGATCTGCCGTTAGGCATCGTGCCCAATCTTTCCGTACCTATTTCGTTCGTGCCGACCTTTTGCCGCGCGCAGCCGGCTCCTCCGCGGCGCAGGCCGCGGCGCCAGCCGCCGCCGCCACGGCGCCTGCTGCCGCGGCGGCCTGGGCGATTCGTTTTTCGGTGCCGCGCCACCTGCGCCCGACACCTGGGCCTGCCACTGGGCGCCGTCCCCGAAGAGGCTGTTCACGGGCGCCGTCGTGCTGGTCACGGTGCTGCTGGTTACGGTGCTGCTGCTGAAGTCTCGTGGTGCACTCAGTGCTGCCGCGAGTCACCAGCCACGTGACGATGGAGAAAACATGGGGAAACCTCATGACACACATATGTTGTGGACCTGTTATGTAATGTGCTGTTTGGGATCGCTTGTGCAAATGAGCCAGAACGGCTGGTTGCGGACGGGGGGGGAGACGGAGAAATTCCGCCAGCCTTCTGGGCGACAGGTGGTCCACGGATGTCTGCTTTCCTGGGCCACAACTCTTCTTCCCTTCGGGGAAGGGCACGCGCCGGCGTCCAAAATAGCCAAAGCTAAACCCCAGAGAGCCTCCGACGCTCCAAATTGCATCCCAACGTTGCTCAAATTGGCCGAAGATCTTTCAAGACAGTTTCCGACGTGCCTCCATGAGGCCCCAAGAAACTTCCCAGGCTACCCAGAACCCCCAAAGGAAGCCCCCAAAGCGCTCTTCCCTTCGGGGAGGGGGGCCCCTCCCCCCCTCCTCCCTGAGGTTTTTTTTGGGCGGGCCTCAAGAGGGCCTCAAGGGGGCCTCCGATGCTTCAAGATGGCCCGCAAGATGGCTCAAAATAGCCGAAGATGGCTCAATGTAGCTTCCGACATGCCTCCAGGAGGCCCCGACAGGGCCGGATGACAGCTGCAGGTGCTCACTCTTCCACCTTTGAAAGATCCACGAGAGGTGTTGCCGGAGCCATACACCAAATTGTTGCAAGCTGCGGTTGCAAACGGAATTGTCGTGGCCGCACCAGAAGTGCCAACCCCTTCCCCAGCCTCGTGGGGGGGTGACTTTGGTAGCGCCGCCACCACAATGCTGGAATGCTGCGGGCGCCCACCGTGTGCCAACCCCTTCCTCGGCCCCGTGGGGGAGAGCGTTGAGCCGTAGCCCTAGGGACACCCACCCGGCCCCGTGGGGGCCGTCCGCGATCGCCGAATCATGCTAACCGTTCAGGGGGCTCAACTTGGATTCTGGTACAGAACACGACTTCAACAACCAATGGGTGCCGGGTTGAGGGTTGCGAACAACAGCAATAACAACAACAACTGCCACAGGCAGATAAAGGCAAATACTTCTCGGGCAAAGCCCTCCAAACGCGACCCGAGCCCTGGACCCCATCTCTCCGCGGCGATCCGCGAGCGCGAAGGGGGGCCCGACTCGGCCCGACTCACACAAATGAATACGCACACAGGTCCCAGGCTTCCCCACATCTCCTTACATCTTTTCTGGATTCTCGTCCTCCCCCCCACCTCCCGTGTTTTCCAACCTCTTTTTCCTGGGGATCGACTATTCACTTTGTCTGTCTGTGCTTTCTTCCTTCCCCCGAGCGCGGGGCGTCGACGCCCCGGGGCCCCCCCGGGGCCCGAGGCCCGGCGAGAGATGCCGCCCGGCGCGAAACCACGCAGCCATGGCGACGACGAGCCCCGACCCTCGACGCCGCGATTCTTTTTGTTTTTGTTTTTGTTTTCCGGACGTCGACCTCCAGAGTCAGGTCGGGCGTGCCCCCCTACATGAGGGATGCAAGAAACGGCCCTACCCTGGGTCACACGTGCGTGGTCTGTAAACCTCCTGGGAACGTCCAAAGCCTAGAGAGCCGCCAGGACGCCGCACATCACGCAGGGTTTACCCTGTTAGCCCACAGGAGGTTCAGCGCACAGCGCCTCGTAAACCAGAGTAGGGGCCTTTTTTTGCGCCCTTGACTACAGGCGGATATTGGACGAAAAATACGAGTAGTCAAAACATGCGCGCAAATTATCAGACAATCGTCAAAACATCGTCTCTCCAGAATAGTCAAACAATCGTCTCCAGCCTATGTGCTCTACAATATTTGCATCTTCCTCCTGTAGAGGGACACGCCCGACTTGACTCCAGAAGTCTCGACCCGTCTCCTGGGACTGGCCCTTTGCCGCCCCGACGCGCCCTCGCACGGCCCCGGGGCCTGGCCAGGGGGCCCCCCCGGAGGAGGGCGACAGCAGCGAGGAACCTCCCGACGTGACCGCTTCAGGGCTCGAGGCGGCCTGGGATGGACGAGCGCGTCCCACTACTCGCAGAATCGCTACTCGCAAATGGCTTGGATCCGCCGCGAGGAATCCGCGCTCGGTGAGGGGAGATCTCCACGGCAGACGGCCTGGGACGCGGCCGCGCGCCGGCCGGCCGGCCGGCCAACCGAAGAAGGGGGGGGGGGTCGGGCCAGGAGCGCCGAGCCCGCGCAGATGACCGGCAGGAAGCTGGCTTGCCTCCCCGGCGGGCCCAGCGGCCGTCGGCCCCTCGCGCCTCCGCCCCTCGTCCTCAGGGCAGGGCTGGGCCGTGGCGTTGGTGTTCGCTCTGTTCTCGTTGTGCTTTTCGTCTTGCGCGGCCTGCTTTCTTGTACTTCTCTGCCAGCACGAAGCGAACAGCCCAGCCGGAATCCGGCAGAGCAGCGTCTAGGTCCAGCCCTGCCTCAGGGGAAGCTCCTCCCAAGGGGTGCCACCAGGCGTGTCCCATGCGATACGGGGGCTACGCCCCCTGGGGCACCGTGGTCCGCATCCCCACGGCTTGAGAAAGGCACCTTGGTCCCTTCTCGCCTCCATCCCTTCTCCTGTCCCAGACCCCCGACGCCATGATTTGCTCGTACCGTCGACCAAGAAATCTCGACCCATTCCCTGGGGCCGTTTATTCATCCCAAATAGTTTTTCGACGGCCCCGGGGCCCGGGAAGGGCCCCGGGAACCGAAAACGATGAAACTGCTCAGTGCCGTTTTTTCTCGAGACGCCAGATGTCTGAGCCTCTCGCCTCCATCCCTCTTCCTTATGGACAGCTCACTGTGGTGCCACCAGACGTGTCCCATGTGACATCCCCGCTGCTGGCCCCCAGAAGGCAGTGAGCAAGAGGAGTACTAGGGGGAGGAAGATACGAAGGCTGCGACCCCCTTGGCACCTGTGGTCCGCATCTTGGGGGCTCGACAGAGGAGGGGGAAAATGACAAGGAGGAGGAGGAGGACGGGGAGGAGGAAGAGGAGGAGGAGGAGACGAGGAGGAGGAGGAGGAGGACGAGGACGAGGAGGAGGAGGAGGAGGAGGAGGGGGAGGGGGGAGGAGCAGAAGGAGGAGCAGGAGGTGCAGGAGGAGGAGGAGAAGGAGGAGGACACAGAGTAGTAGTAGTAGTAGTAGTAGTAGTAGTAGTAGTAGTAGTAGTAGTAGTAGTCGTAGTCGTAGTCGAGTAGTCGTAGTCGTAGTCGTAGTCCGTAGTCGTAGTCGTAGTCGTAGTCGTAGCGTTAGTCGTAGTCGTAGTCGTAGTAGTAGTAAAGTTAGTGGTAAAAGTAGTATTAGTATAGTATTGTGGGGAGGTAAGTTATATTTAATGGGTGTAGTTTGTAGTCAGTAGTAGTGTGTGTAGTAGTAAGATCAGTAGTAGTAAGTAGTAAGTAGTAGTGTCCGTAGTCGTAGTAGTAGTTAGTAGTAGTAGTAAGTAAAAGTAGTAAGTATTTAGTAAGTAGTAGTCGTACTAAGTAGTAAGAAACAATTGATCATAGTAGTAGTAGTAGTAGTAGTAGTAGTCGTAGTAGTAGTAGTAGTAGTAGTAGTAGTAGTAGTCGTAGTAGTAGTAGTAGTAGTAGTAGTATAAAGTATAGTATAGTATAGTATAGTAAAGTCTAGTATAGTATAGTATAGTATAGTATAGTATAGTATAGTACAGTAGTAGTAGTAGTAGTAGTAGTAGTAGTAGTAGTAGTAGTAGTAGTAGTAGTAAA
>CAUYUJ010018087.1:132478-142478 GCA_963575745.1 Prorocentrum cordatum | reverse complement strand
TCGAGTGAGGCCTAGGCGCGGCTCCGACGTTGACGCAGCCGTGCCTGCTTATGCGCAGAATCTGCTTCCAGGCAGCGTCCTTGGGCCGTGGCGCGCTGGGCCGCAGATGTCGCCATCGATTGGCTCTGGCGAATTTGGCTGCGCGTTGCGCCGCGGGACTCATTGCCGAACTCCGCCTCGTCGGCTAGAGAGACGTGGCCGCCTAGCGAGATTGCCGAGGTTTACCTTCCGATCTCCGTCGTCAGGATGAGGTCGGCAGCAAGCTCGTCATCTTGTCACCGCGCAGCGCGAGATCTGCGCGGTAAGTGGGAAGGCGCGCCTGTGTTGCGGTCTGGCCTCTGGCGCCGCCGAAGGGCTTCGCGAAGTAGTTGCGCGCCGCGCGGGCAGCGCTGATCATGCGTGGCGCGTGCGCCCGCCGCTGAGCAGGGTTTGGAAGATTGCCCACCTGCAATTGCGAGAGAAGGAGCGAACTGCTTCGCGTGCAGGGACAGCTTGAAGATGAAGTCAGGGATGGTCTGGTCAGCCTCCTCCTTCTCTGCTAACTGGATCGGTGGGGTCAAGATGCCGTGGTCGCTCAATCTGTGTTCTCTGAGAGCAGCTGCGTCGCTGACAACGGACACGGACATCGATGAGGTCGGCTGTGCGCGCGGTGGGGGGCTGCAAGAGATCCGATCAATTCTCGGTCCCTCTTCTTTGTATCTGTCATGTCGGGCGGGCCAGGTGCCGTTGAGCTCGGCCATCGTGGAAAATAAAGCACGCCGGGCGGACTAATGCTGCTGATCTCCACCTATCAACTGCATGAGGGCAGGCTTGGGCCTGGCGGAAGAGACCGGCGGCGCGTCGTGAATGTCGGAGTCGCTGAGCGCGATGAGGATGGAGTCGACGTGTGAACGGCTGGCCCATTTCTGATATCTGGCCCAGACCTGTCGTGCATGCGCTCACTGTGCTGGGGTGAGCTCGCAATTGTGCCCGTCGAGGACGTCGGCGACGCGCTCGCCGTTCTCGCTGAAGATCTCGACGGGCTGGTCGCGACCACGCCCCCTTCGCCATGGGGGAGCTGACGAATGGGTCGGGGCGTGAATGTGGTTGGGGCACGTCGGTTGCCAAAGCGCTGGGGACGGAGGCTGAGCCCCGTGCGCCCCAACGTCGCAATCTCGGGGCGGAGGCGGAATCTCCTCTGCCTCCGCGCCGAGCACCAAGTTTTTTTGGGGGGCTTGGCACCCTGTCCCCCCGAGCGTTGTCTTCGGGCGGTTGTCGAACAGTGTCGTCGGGAGGTAGTCTGCGCTCTGGGCGAGGACGATGCCGTTGGGCCAAAGGTCGCGGATGGCCCCTTTCATCTTCTTGAGGAACTGAAGGAAGCCGCGCGGGTGGAGGGAGATCTACTGGCCTCCACCCTCAGAGTTGTTCGTGCAGAGCTTGGCGCCGAGAGGGTTCGCGGTCTTGCGAGGGAATGTGTAGCCGTCGGTGTCTGCGAAGAGATGGTCGAAGGCGGGGGCGCTCAACTATCTTCGCGAAGAGGGCGCGCCGGGCGAGCCGATGCCGGGGGTCGTCGACGAGCTCGTCCTGAAGCAGCGCCTGCGGGGCCAGCGGCCCCGAGATGTGGGCCGTCGCCTCCGTTGGCTCAGCGCGCGCGTCGCCCGCGGGGCCAGCCGGTGCTTCCCTGGCGCCCTGGACAAACCCGGGGACTTCTAGAAGAGAATCGGGGAGAGCGGGGGCGAACTCGGCCAGGCCGACTGCGCCCTCCGACTCCGAGTGCTGCGCGGATCCCGAACAGCTGGAATAATTTTAGCTCGCGGCGCTTGTTCGGGAAGATGGCCGCGGGGTGCCCGGGGCCTGCGGGGCGGGGGCGGCGTCGGAAGCAGCAGATCTCTTTCTCGTGCCTGGGGAAGAGGAGGGCGACCCCGCCAACCCCTGCCGATGGGCCGCCACTGAAGAAGACGTCGCGCGCGCCCGGCATGGGG
This sequence comes from Prorocentrum cordatum, assembly GCA_963575745.1. Lineage (NCBI taxonomy): Eukaryota > Dinophyceae > Prorocentrales > Prorocentraceae > Prorocentrum > Prorocentrum cordatum. Next base: position 140,517 of record CAUYUJ010018087.1, on the reverse strand, counting down.
CGATTGATCGCGCTCGCTGAAGACGTTCGCGCGAGCCGTTTACTTCCCGGAGTGCCAGTGCGTAGCCGAGCCCCAGGTGTGGCGCGAGCTGGCGGCGCTTGGCCCGCCGACGCCTCGGACTGGCAGCCGGCGGTCCTCTTCCGCTCCTATGGGAAAAAATGCCGAGCGAATTGGCTTGGTCCGTTGCGAGAGATGCCGCCCCCGCCGCGCTCCTCTGCCCTCGAAGAAGGCGTCGCTGGAGGCGTGCTCGACGGCCGCCGCGTCGATGGAGCGCGCGTTGGCCAGCTGCTTGTTCCAAGCGAGATTTGCGTCGATGTTTGCTGCTTCGCCGACCGTGAGCGTGGCGAGAGGGGCTCCGCCCATCGGTGCGCGTCCTTCTCTGCTTGCGCGGCTTGAAGTCGATGGCCGCGCTTTGGGCTCTACCAGTGTTTAGCCAATTCGTTAAAAATTGAAGCAATTTCTGATAATCAAAAAGATGTTCGACGCGCTCGATATTCTGCGGCAGCGCCGCCAGCAGCGGCCGGGCGCCTGGAATCGGAGCCCTGCAGAGGGTCTGCGGGGGCTGCGGCCGCTGCCGCCGCGCGGCCGCGTTCTTTGGCACGTTCGTTGTCCTCGTTGAAGGTGGGCGCGCCCTCGAGCTCGCATGCGGGTTGGCCGAGGTTGAAATGTGGAGGAACATCGCGTCGAGTAGCGGACTCCTCCTTGGAAGCCGAGTGGCATGGCGCGGTGGGTCCGCCAGGGAGGTGCTGGGGTTGCCCAGATGAATATGAACCTCCAGGTCGCCCCTGCGAAGCTCCACCTGCTGCGACGTCTCGCAGCTCATCCCTGTGACCTCCGCCACGGCGAACAGGCGTGCAAGCGGGGCCAGGGCTGTGCCCGCGTAGTCCACCAGACCCGCTCCGTGTTCCAGAGGAGCCAGGAGCGCGAGCTTGATGCCGAGCCTGTCGCTCTCTTTCGTAAGCGGCGCGGTGCCCGCGTTCAGGTCCTCGACGTGTGGGGTCGTGGTCAGGTTTGGCTCGAATGATGCCTCAAACGCAGCGGCTGGTGCCGCGGTCGCCGACGGCGGTTTCGTCAGCGAGGGCGCTGACCATGGAGACGCCCGCGCGCGGCATGGCGTCGAGGAAATGAGATGCACGATCTGCGCCAGCACCGCGGCGTAGAGCAGGACAAACGGCAGCTGCGTGACGTCGACGTGGAGACCGCGCGCGAGGGCGAGGAACGGCGACAGGATCATTTCAACCGTCGCGAGAGATATGGAAGCCGAGAAGGAGAGCAGCGGGTGCCAGTTCATCCCGGCCCTGAGAGAGAGAGAGAGAGAGAGAGAGAGGGAGAGAGAAAGAGAGAGAGAGGAGAGACATATACATATATAATAACATAAACTAAAGAGATACGCCGAAAACGTCACAGGTGCATGGGCGGGACAAGCGGCGCCGGCATGACAGCCGCCGAACGAGATGAAACGCTGCGCAAAACAACGGCAACCTCTCGGCATCCCCGGCTCCATGGGCACGGAACATCTAAAACTCTGTCATGCACATCCCTCTCCCCAAAAGGCCCGCGGGTGGTCGACCTGGGAGAGCAACGGCAGCAGGGGGCAGAGGAGGGAGCGACGCCGAGGCCGAGACGAACGCAGAGTTGGGGGGGGAGGAGAGCGAGCAACAGGGGGCGACGGCCGAGAGGAAAGGGAGAGGACGAAGACCCGGCGACAGCCCGAGGGAAAAGCAGGAGAGAGAGAGAGAGAGCAGACAGAGGAACGACGCAAAACGGCGGAGGAGGAGGGGGCGACGACGCCACCTGCGAGGCAGGCGGGCGGGGGGGCTGGGGCGCAATTGCAATATCATTACAATTTGCGCGATAAAGAAAGCCTTGCCGGTGGCTTGCCACTTGCCTGGCGGGCCCTGCCAGACAGATTCCGCGCGAAGCGCCCGAGCCGCCGGCAATTCTGACGGCCGCCTCGTGCACTTTACGCTTCCACGTGCTCTTTGGCCCCCCCTCCGTTTTCAGGGGGCTTGTGTGCGGCTGAGAGGGCAAGGTCCCGGTCGGACTGCGCAGCGCCAAGCGGGGGCGTCGTCCGGGAGAACCGCAATGCGACCCAAGAGACGCACCTGCCTGTGCGCAGGTGTGGTTCTGAACCTGCGACGGCACGTGTCTGCAGAACAGCTGCATTTCTGACTCGGCTATGACGTGAACGGCCGATGCCAGGCAGCATGCGCAAGCACCGTGCTTGGAACGAATCTGGCTCGTCGCATCCGGACACGCTAAGCCACAGGGTGTGGAGACAGTGCGTTCGTCTTGCGACGGCGCCTGCTTCAAACATTGCAACCCTTTTTCTGCCATGGCAAAAGGGCGCGTTTCCAGATTCAACGTGCGGCGTGAAAGTCTTTCGCTGCCATGCCAAACCGCAAGCTCAGCTCTGTGCTACTGGAGCCCAAGGCGTCTAGGAGGCCTCCGAAGTATAACATGCTGTCATTCTACGGGATCGGCTCGCCATCCGATCTGCGGATGTCCGCGCTGCATCGCACGGGCAATGCTTCCAGTTTGTCCCAGTTGAAAACCAAGCCGTACTGCTTGCGAGTCTCGTGTGTCGCTTGCATAAGAGCGCCGACGAAACCCCTGCTCTGGAAGGCGCGCTTTGCGTCGTGCATCAGAAGGGTCATGACGATCGAAAATAGAAGTGGCGAAAATGGGCATCCTTGTGACATTCCGAACTCTTGCGGGTGCGGGTCCGGCATGACCCTGGCATCGCGAATGCGGAAAGATCGGTCTGTGTAAGTCGCACGTACGGCCTCGGCGCAGCATCCGGGGACGCCGAATTTCAGGAGCGCTTGCACCAGGGCGTCCGCCAACACGCTGTCGAACGCCTTAGCCCAGTCCAAGGCAGGGAACACAAGCTTGCCCGATTGCGTGTCCCAAGTGTCGCCGATAAATCTCCTGGCCATGAACAAGACCTCGAACGTTCCGCAACCAAATCGGAATCCAAACTGCGTACTCCAGATCCGAGACTCTGCGCCAGCACGTTTCAGTCTGTTGAGCAGCAGAAAGGCGTAGAGCTTGTAGCCGATGGGCACTAGCGAAATTGGGCGGTAGTTGGCACACAGCGCCGAGTTTCTTTTCTTAAATCTGGCCGCCGCTGCATCAGCTTGGTGCCACGCGTCTGGAACATTCTCTTCCGTCCAGCACCGGGCGCACAACAGGGTCGCCCATTCGTGCTCAGGAGGATGAGGAGGAGGAGGAGGAGGAGGAAGAGGAGGAGGAGGAGGAGGAGGAGGAGGAGGAGCGAAGAGGAGGAGGAGGAGGAGGAGGAGGAGGAGGAGGAGGAGGAGGAGGAGGAGGAGGAGGAGGAGGAGGAGGAGGGGTGTGCTTTTCCTGCTGGCATGGCCGGGGACCGCCCGCGGCCCAGCGGCCTCCATGTGGCCGCCAGAGCGACATGGAGAGTTGAGCCAAACATGGCCACGGAGGAGGAGGAACGAAGAGGAGGAGGAGGAGGAGGAGCGAAGAGGAGGAGGAGGAGGAACGAAGAGGAGGAGGAGGATGAGGAGGAGCAGGAAGAGGACGAGGAAGCGGAGGAGGAGGAGAAGGAGGAGTGTTCCCCCTTTTCCGACATCTTTCCACCGCGGCGGCCCACACACACACACTCACGGTGCAGATCCGTGCGTGGTCCAGCACCAATGCAGCTGTGCAGGCATGCCCTGGTGTCGGATGGGAGGGAGGAGGGGCGGGGATCGACGCTGCCGAGGAGGGCGAGAGCCGCCTCGACGCCAACAGAGGGGGGGAGGTGGAGGGATGGGCATCGCCGCTGCCGAGGAGGACGGGGATCGCACCAACACCGAAAACGGGAGGCGCACGGCGGCGGCGGTGGCCACGGCGGAGGCGGCGGCTGGCCACGGCGGGGGCGTCGCCTTGCCGCGCGCACGTGCGCGCGCGCTTCGGAGGCCCTTGAAAGGGCCCGTCGGAGGCTCTCGTCTAGCGGCCGCCGACGACGACGACGACGACGACGACGACGCCGACGACGACGACGACGACGACGACGACGACGACGACACCGACGACGACGACGACGACGACGACGACGACGACGAGCGGCAACGACGACGACGACGACAAGCGACGAGCAACGACGACAGCGACGATGACGCCGACGCCCGACGAGTGACAACACCGACGAATCGATCGCGGCGACAAGCCGCGGGCCAACTCCAATGCGAACTCCGCCATCGTCCGGCGGGCCTCCTTCCGCAGGCCGCCCACGTCCGACTCGGGCACGCCGCAGCCCTGGCGCGGCCAGCTATCAACTTATACGGTTGCACACTTTCCGTGTATCACATATCCTAAGATGGGTTTCTTGTTGCTGCTCAGCCGCCTGCGACTCCTCACTCACCTCTCTCTCCTCTGGCTCCTATTCTTCCTCGCCCGAACTCACTATACACAGACTCACAGACTCAGTCGTATTCAGACTGAAACATCACAGTCAGACTCTCTCATACTCAGACTCTATATTACCCAGACCCACTCCTACTCAGACTCAATCGCACTCCGACTCCCTCGCACTCAGACTCACTCACATTCAAACTCACTGACACTCGGACTCACTCACACTACTCACTCTCAAATTCACGCACATTCAGACTCACTCACACTCCGACTCTCTCAGACTTGCGACGAACTCGTACTCTCGAGCGAGGCGCTGGTTTTGTCAAGGGGTGGGGGACGCTCCAATACACAGCCCGTAAGTTCCTTTCATTTGCCATGATAATATCTAGCATCCCTCTGAAGGTTCCTAATCTGACATGCTGACGGTGTTTTTCGGCGGAGTAGTTTTCCGATCCGCCTAATGCTTGTAACTCTGTTACCCCCAAAGCGGATTGGAAACTACTCCGCTCCAAACCCTATGAGCTATCGAGCGGGATGCGCCCACGCGCGGAGTGGTTGGAGCAGTTCTGCTCCGAACTACTCCGCGCGGATGCGCTATTGGCGAAGGCAGACTCAAAGAAACTTTCGCGCCCGGACTGTGGGGATTTTTCAGGCTGTTTGCTTGTTTTGGTCCCTCCTTGTGAGGATTTCTCGGGCGAGGCGCTAGCTTCAGCAGCCGGGCGAGGCGCTGGCTTCAGCAGCCCAAGGGGGTGGCGTCAGGGGTGGAGACGCTCCTATGTTCGCGCCCAGATTTGGGGGAAGTCTCAGGCGGTTCTGCGATCAAAGCATCCAAAAGCGGGGGCGCCGGAGGCGGGGGACACTCCACTCGTCGCGCCCAGATTTTTCGTGTGACGCGTCCGCCTTCTCACTCACTCACTCACTCACTTCACTTCTCTCGTTTTCTCCTCTTCTTCAGTTCCTCCTCCTCCTCCTCGCTCATTCCCGCCTATTCCCTTGCTCATTCCCTCGGGTAACACAAGCAGGCGCTACAAAACTCGGGCACACGATAAGACGGATGAGGGATCTGTGAATGTGGCGCGTGGGCGCCAGATCCACGGATCGGAACCCCCTCGAAACATGGCGCCCATGCCGACCGATGTAACGACGGAGCGCGCCGATTCTGTAACCGTAGCGGGGGGACCGTCGCCAACCCGCGCGCCCCAATCCACGTTTGCGCTTCCTCGACACACCCAGGGAGGGCGGGACGGCGCTCATCCGCTCCGGAAGCATGGGCCCCTGGGCGGCCCCCAAACCTCCCAGGGACCCCCCTCGGGCCTCCACGACGCCGCTCCCGCCGCGCCCACCCCCTCCCCCAGCCAGGCCCCGCCGGGCCCTCCCTCGACGAAAGGAAATGGAGAAGACGACAAACGCAACGACGCCTCGTTCTCCCTGGAGAGGCCAGTACGCGTGAGCCTCTGGAGATGTTCGCGTGAGCGGAGCCTCCTCGCTCTTACAGTGGGCCACACCTTCAGCCAACGAGTTTGGGAAAAGCGGCTGGTAAAACCTTGCTTTGGTCAAGGGGTCCAAGCCAGTTGATACTCGCAAGAAATCCACCACGCCGGGCAAGCGACGCATTATTTTCGTTGCTGGCCAGGCCGGGCTGTGAGCTGCCACGCGTCTTGGCCATGGATGCTCACATGGCGCGATCCCGACGCCTGGGTTGGCCTCTGGTGGTTCGGAGCGCGGGCTTCAGCAGGGAGTCCGAATCGGCAGAACAGAGGAGGAGGAGGAGGAGGAGGGGAAGGAGGAGGAGGAGGAGGAGGAGGAGGAGGAGGAGGAGGAGGAGGATCGTCGGAAAGAGCTCCACGTTCGCACGGGGACGCTGGACGAGCGCAACGAACAGGCACCGCTGCGCAGGCCTGCCTCCGTGTAGGACGGGAACTTGGTCTGGTCCGCGTAGGTCATGGCTATCGTCAGCGTGTGGACGACGGAGGCAACAACGACGTAGTAAACGCAGTCCTGCCGACGCTAACGACGCGAGAGTGGTGAGCAGCGGATCGGGCTTACGATGAATACGAAGAGTGCGGCTAAGACGCGCGGGGCACAACAAAACAGAGCGGACACATGTGTAGACCAACGCATGCTAACCGGATTTTACCCCTAAACAGTGTGTTCCTGGAAAGATAGGTTGTGCAATCCATGTGGTGCAACCTGTATTGTGCACTCTATGCGGTGCAATATGTATGGTGCAAATCATCTGTGTTGTGCACTCTATGTGGTGCACTGTATTTTGTGCAGTCCATGTGGTGCAATCTATGGGGTTCGAGATGTGGTGTGTGTGTGTGTGCGCTATTCGGTCCAGTCTAAACGGCGCAACCTCTGGTGTGCAGCATATGCTGTGCAGTATGTGGTGCAATGTATGTTGCGTACGGTACGCGATGCACTCTAGGTTGTGTAGTACATGTGGCGCAATACATACATACACATATATATATACACATATATGTATGCGGCTCAAGATGTGGTGTGCAGACTATGTGGTGCACTGTCTGTTGTGCATCCTATGTGGTACACTCTGTGTGGTGCAGTCAGTGTGGTGCAAGATGCAAGATGGGTTGTGTGCTCTATCTTGGTCAATCTATGTGGCGGAACCTGCCTGATGCAACATACGTGGTGCAAGCATCGTGGTACAATTTAGTCGGTGCAGCGATTTTTTGTTCGCAATGGCTTGTCAACTCCGCTCCTCGCGCAATTAACCCACCCGCCCACCCGCACCTTGGGTTGCAAAGCCAATGTGGGGGCGATTGCGATGACTGCTTTGCGCTGGCCGGCGCATCGGTGCGGCCGGGCTAGCGCGCGCAGGCTCGCGCGCAGAGCGGCCAGCTTGTCTGGCGTGACGGCCGCGGCCACGGTGGCGCTGACCGCCGGGGACTTCCCAGCACGTCTCGCTGGCCGAACTGACGGGCGGGCACATCAGTGCGGGTCGGTGCCTCGGGCGGACACGGTATAATGGCGGCGTCGACAGCGGCGGGCGGACACGATGCTGATAGTAGAGATGTTGGCGGCGATGGTGACAACGACGACGACAAGGGCAATGACGGCGCCGATGCTGATCGCGCCGATGGCGACGATGGTATCTTCGCGGCGGTGATGAAGGTTTTGAAAAGGACTCCGACATGCGCGCGCGGTCGACGCGCGCGAATGGCCCGCATGGGACCATTTGACAGGGATCGTGCCCCCTTCCAATACGCGCGCAAGGGCGTCCGAATGATTCCCACATGCGCGAGCGAGAGGCTCGTTTGGTCGCATTTGACGAAACTGCTGAACAACACGTGGTTCTTTTTTAAAAACAAATTACAACCCAAAAGAGAGCGCGCACATTATCTTAGTTTTAAAACGAATGTTACATAACCTAATTGTTTGTATGGTTCCGAAACACTCAATCTCAAGCCAGCACGGCACATACAAATTTTGAAATATTGCCGTATGCGCGCGCGACGACGCGCGCGTGTGTACTTCGTCATATGCTTTTGTAAGGGATGATCTGAAATTGCTGACTTTCCATAAACGAATGTGCGCGCAGTACTATTTGACAAAGAAGGGGTCGGTAACCGGACTGGTGGGGATGATTTACGTTCATATGTAAGATGGGCGAACGCGCAGAATCATATTTGAAAGACAATACTAAA
>CAUYUJ010018087.1:94978-127478 GCA_963575745.1 Prorocentrum cordatum | reverse complement strand
GAGACCCCCAAGACAGCACAAGAGCGCTCCAAGAGTGACCGACGTGACCTCCAGATGGCCCAAGCGGCCTCCAGGACGGCCCCAAAGAGGCCTCCAAGAGCACTCCCAAGAAGGCGCCAAGAGGCAAAAATCATTTTTTTTTTTTTTTTTTTTTTTTTTTTTTTTTTTGCGAATTTGGGGGTTCTCCTCTTTTCGGCTTCCCGACGCTCCAGGACGGCGGTCTTCTGGGCGTCCGAAACCGCCTGGGAGGCTCCAAAATCGTCCCACAACCATCCGAAAAGGCTTCCAAGCAATCCAAGAAAGCCCTAAAACGGAACAGCACGGGTCCAAGATGGGCCTTAGAGAGCCCCATGGCGGTCCAAAATGGCTCCAAGACGCCCTCCGAATCATTCCAAATCGTGACCCGGTCGTTTAGGGAGACCGCCGTTGGAGGCAGGGTGGCCCGAGGAAGGCCCCAGAGGCCCTCAGAATACGCCCAGGAGGCCTCCAGAAGGCCTTAAGAAAGCCTGAAACAACTCCCGTGAAGCCCCCAGGGGCTCTCCAAGGAGGATCCTCCGCAAAAGAAAACTGAGGATGGGGAGAATGCCAAGGGTATGGCGAGAATGAAGAAAAAAGAAGCATGGAGGAAGGATAGCGGATAACATGATTATAGCGGCGATGCTGGAAAACTCAACAAGGAGTTATCGCTAAATTGTCGGCTTGACCTTCCTGCTATTCTGCCTGCATGCCAAACTTCATGGCGCGAAGCGCCACTGCAGTCTTGTATATACATCTACATATATACATAGTATATATATATATGTGTGTGTGTGTATATATATATGTATGTATACACACTAGAACCATCGCGCGCGCTTCGCGCGCGCTCAAGTTTTAGCTAGGCTTGATCGGCTAACTCGTGTAATCTCATTTTGGTCGCTTCTTGCGTCCAGGGACTCCTTTGGAGGCCCTGCGCAAACCTCGGAATCGTATAGAACGGGCAGTGGGGAAACGCAGAAATCATTCATTTCCTTTGGGTATTCATCGATTTGGGGCCCTCAAGGGCTTCCTGGGTTCTTTTTTGGGAGGTGAGGGGGGTCTGACGTGTGGTCTGTTGTGCAAGAGTAGACTGTGGGCCAAACTTAAAACAAATTGTAGGATTTCAATTTGTTTCCAGCTCCTCGGCGCTGTTCGGCGCTGTTTTTTGTTTGTGCCTCGCGGGTTTTGTTAGCCGGGCCCCAGATCTCTGGACCCCCATGGGGTTTCTGGAGGAATCCTGGAGGCCTGGAGAGCCGTCGGAAGGGTGTCTCGGGCTGCGCGGGAGCGTGTTGGGTCGTTCTTTACGTTCTGGGGGCTCCTTGGGGTCGTCATGGGCTGTCCTTCGGCGTCTTGGGATCTCCCCCCAGGAAGCGCCGGGAGGCGCGGTACCGGCCAGATGTCAGGGGATGTGTAGGACCTGACTCCCACTTTGGAAAAAAGAAGAAGGAATTCTGGGAATTTCCTTTTTTGTTCTATCAAAATCGTCGGTCTTCGAGGGTTGGAAGCGGGAAAACGCGAGAAGGCGAAAAATATTAGAAAAACTATGGGAAATCAACGACTTTACCCTCTTGGGGCTTTCACGGGACAGCTCTCGCATCTCTTGTGAGCTGTTCTTGGGGCCTCGTCGGGGTCTTTTTGGGGCCTCTCAAGGATCAGGGATGTGTTGGGGGCCTCTGGGGGGTCCTGGAGGCCTCTCGGAGGTCTCTGGAAGCCTCCTGCTCCCGCTCTTGGGCCCATCTTGGGCCTGTTCTGGGGCTGTGCTGGGCGCCTCTTCGGCAGTCTACTGTTGGAAGCTCGGAAACGCGAGAAGCCCAAAACATGGAAAAAAACAATGAACATCGACGATGTTGGGCTCTTCGGGCCGTCCCAGGACGCCTCTCGGACCTCTCTTGTGGTCTCTTGGAGGTTACCTGGGAGCCTCGAGAGCCGTTGGAAGGCTGACTTGGGCTGCTTGGTAGCGTCTTGGACCATCCTTTTGCGTTCTGGGCGCTCCTGGGAATCGTCTTGGGCCCTTTTGGAGCGCTGTGGAGGCTCCCCAGAACGCCCGGGGAAGCGGTACCGGGAGCGTCCCCCAGATGTGGCTGGGAGGTGGCACTCGGGGCCGGGGGGGCGGTATTTATCTATTATATACTATACGACCACCCTTCGGGTGATAAGGAGGTTCGCGGGGGGGAGGAACCAACGTCTCACTCGATCGGTCTCCCTATCGATCTCACTATCTGTCTCCGGCGGGACACCGGCGGGACACCGCGCGCCACCCGCCCCCGAGCGGGACACCGGTGGGACACCGCGGGGCACCGGTTGCCGGAAGGGAGACTTTTGGTCCGGCCGCGCCTCAGCTACAGGAGACATATTTCTCGCCCGCCCACGCAGCTTCGCCTCGCCCGCAGGTACGGCACGCACGAACACGAAACCGAAACCGATTTCCGGGTAGGGGGGCTCTCCGTTCTACTTCGATCTCACCCCCTCACCTCCGATATAGGCATGTACCCATATGCATGTATGTATGCATGCATGCATGTATGTATGTACGTTGTGTATGTATAGATATATGTGTGGTAGTATGGCCGTTGCGCCTCCCAAGCGAAATACATCTTAATCCTGGATGGGGTCTTCCTTCGTCCCCTAACTGGCTTGGATTTCGACTCCTGGAGCGCTCGCGCTGTACCTAGTCTTCGACACATGCTAGCGCCATCCACGGGGCACTGTAAGCCACTTGCAACACTTGAGCGAACTTCTTCTAAGAGGTGGTGCTAAGGAGTTTCCTCCAGCACTGCCCTGACAGCGCCTCGTTCCCAACTCAGTGGGTCGCTTCGCTCGGCAAGTGCGGAAGTTCTCTTGGGGATCCTGGGAGGCAGGCCTCTGCCAGTGCAGCCCTCTCCGTGTGCAGTGCAGCGCACAAGTCTGCCCTGCATATAAGGGCCACCGCTCGGCCGCGCGCGCGACGAGGGAGGAGTGCGGGTCCAAACAGATCTGTGATCCCCACTCTCGTAAGGGCCACCCGAGAGCTGAGACGCGTTCTCGCTGGAAAACCTTGTCATCAACGCCCGCCCATGACTCGACGCACGCCAACACACAGAAACACAATCGAGCAGACACAGACAAGCAAACAAACACACGCACACCGTGAGTCTAGCAATCCGTCGCAACGCACCCCTTTGCGCATGCACCCGCAATGTTCGAACTTCTTGCCTACTAGCCAGAGCAGATATGCACTCGCAGCTAGAAACGGCCGTCCTTGGCTATCACCTCGCTGTAAAAAGGTGGGCGACAAGATGCCCGAAGAAACGTATACCAATCGATCAGATATCTCAGCATGATTGACGCAGCTGCCAACCAATACAAGACTGGAATAGAGGTCCCAAATACAAGGGCGACACAGACTGTACATGCAACTTCAGCATAACACTCTGCCAATGGGAACTCTGGGTTTGTGTACAGCTCGTTGAGCATCTCCTGTGGAGGGAGGCCCTTTCATACCCAAACGATGAAACAGGTCCGGCTAGCATACGCATCATCATTGCTGCAACCATGGGGGGCGTGTGTGTGTGGTCTGATTAAAGATTGGCCCAGGGACGGCTATACTGGATAGAAATGACCGTGCGCCAAAACGGAGCCCCGACCCAAGAACAAGAAACCCATCGCTGTTGCCAGCTTGCAGTTTGACGTGTATTTCGCATCGCCTCCTCATCACTCAGGAGGAAGAGGGTGGGGAGGGGGGCGGAGCTGACGTCTTCCTCGTTTTGCATATCCTCTTCCATCAGCAGCAGGGGCGCGGCTACATGTAATGATTGTGTTCTCCTCTTCCACCTCCTCCTCTTCCTCCTTGCCCTCCTCCCCCCCCCCTCCCTCTCTTGCCGCGGCGTTGGTACCCTTGGGCGTGCCTCCGACAACAAGCATCCTGCAGTTCTGTCGCTACGGGGGAACATGCGCCGCTATGCGGCGCTGCGTCTCCTTCCGCCCCCAGCCTTTCCGCAGACGTGACTTCTACTCCGCACGAACGGTCTGTGGGAATCTGGGGGCCTCCCTCCCTCGAGCGGGAGGCGGAGACGCAGGACCCCGCAAGACTTGTCACTGCGTGCGTCTCCTGTGTAACGCACCTCCTGGACTTTCGTATTCGCTTCCACTTGCGCACGGGGATCGCCACGAGCTTGAGCGCGTGCGGCCACGCGATGCGGAACATCATCATGAGAGTGATCGAATTACCAACCAATGTATGCCACTGCCTCAAAGTGAGGTGGTAATTTAGAACCGCAGGAATTACTGCCGTGTTAAACAACAGCTTTGTTGCCAACATCCGGAAATGGTGGGTCAGCTGCGACGTATGATCCCAATGCCGTTGATGCTTTGCCCAAATATGAATCAAATCCGAGAACAACTCGTTCAGAATCGCGATAACTCCTGCTCGGATCCAAACCTTGCGCGAATTCGAACCTCGGCAGGATTGAAAACCAACTTCGTTTCCCTTCATCCTTCTTCCTCCCCTCATCACTCCCTCTATCCCTCCTTTCCCGCACTATCTCTCAACTTCTCTGCATACATACGTCTCTCTCTCTCTTTCTCTCTCCCTCTCTCGGTTTAACTTTCAGTCACTGTGTTTAGATCTCACTCTGACAGTATACGTCTCTAAGTGTATACACGTCTGTGTGTGTGTGTGCTGTGGTCCAGATGTCCTCTAGATCGTCCGTGTCACTCACGGTTCTGCAGCGCGCGCTCTGATCAGCACCAATGCATACATTCACCTCTTAGACCTCTCTCTCTCTTCTCTGTCTCTCTCTCTCTCTTCTCTCTCTCTCTCTCCCCTCTCTCCTGATCTGTCTCTCTCTCTCTCTATCTTGCCATCGCATCTCTCTCGCTCTCGCTCTCTCTCCTGGTCCTTCCCTCTCTCTCACTCTCTTTGTCTTCCCTCTATGTCTCTGCCACACAAGTACCTCGACACATACAATATGCCCCCCTTTCTTACTGTACCTCTCTCTCTCTCTTCGATATGTTTGCCATCGCTGGCGATGGTATCCTGAACAAGCCCAGTGCTAACTTGCACGCAGGACGGGCGGGCATAGAACCGTTCTCGGGGAAGACAGGGTCGTCCACGCGAGAATGAAGACGGTGCCGATATCTTGTCACCACGCCGTCTCGTACCACGGCGGACCCCACAATACCCCAAATCATTTTCCCGCTTGCGCATGCAACAATCTGGAGCCACAATACGTGAAAACTGCTGGCGATCGGCCAGCCAACTTCGCAGCCCGCGGCCGAAATCATGTCAGAACAGGTCCACGAAACCCTCCCGCTGCCAATCCTCGCCGGTCTCTCATCCCAGATCGGTCTTGGACTGTCCGAGGGAACGAAGCGAGCATCCGGAGGCCAAACTTCAAAAAGACAGAATATTCTCGATCCATAGATCTTCGATCTGGTCTGGCTGAGGCTCCCGCGAATCCTAGATATCTCGTCCGCGCACAGCTGAGCACGACCGTCGCTCTCCGGAAGGTTGAGGTACGCGTCCAGCTCCAGTTGTATGCGCTGGCGGGCGCCACGCGCTCCTTCCTTGCTCTCGTTCTCCCGCTGCTGCTGCTGATGCTGCTGCTGCTCTTCTTGTGGAGCATCCTTCTGGATGCTGCTATCCATCTGCTGCTGCTACTACTCCTGTCACGCTGCTGCTGCTCCTGCTCTTCCTCATCAGGAGAGGAGGAGAAGGAGGAGGAGGAGGAGGAGGAGGAGGAGGAGGAGGAGGAGGAGGAGGAGGAGGAGGCGGAGAAGGAGCAGGAGCGGCACCAGCGTGAGAACGACGAAGACGATGGCAGATCATGGGGAGCAGAAGGCACCAGAGAAATGAGCAGCAGGGAGAGAAGGCGAGCAGGCCAACGAGGCGGACGAGGAACAACATTCGTAGCACAGCGAAGGTTTGAAAGGAGGGGGATGGTGGAGCACGCGTGGACAACAGAGGATGCTCCACCAGGTCGTCCTCCTCCTCCTTCTCCTCGCTCCTCCCTCCTCCTCCTCCTCCTCCTCCTTCCTCCTCCTCCTCCTCCCTCCTCCTCCCTCCTCCTCCCTCGCATACAACAGATTATGTAACATTATTTTGGGAGACCGCATACTCCACATTTCTCCGCCCCGAGGAAAGAGGGGGCGGACAATGGCAGTGTAAAGTTGAGTTGCTGTCGCGAGGAACGCCGGCTCTCTGAGGGACCAAGCTCAGTTTGGGCCCCTAAGAGCGCCTGGGTGCACGATGGGCACATGGTTGGAACGACTGCGAGCCTCCGAGAGGGAGAAGGAGGAGGAGGAGGAGGAGGAGGAGGAGGAGGAGGAGGAGGAGGAGGAGGAGGAGGAGGAAGGGAAAAGATGGGAGGAGGAGGGAGGAGGAGGAAGAGGAGGAGGAGGAGGAGGAGGAGCAGGAGGAGGAGGACGAGGAGGAGGAGGGGGAGGAGGAGGAGGAGGAGGTGGAGGAGGAGGAGGAGGAGGAGGAAGAGGAGGAGCAGGAGGGTCCCGAGGAACATCGAGCCCCTTCCGCAGCGAGCCCCTTCCAGACCCGAGAGCAACTCCTCACGCCACCGCCTTGACTGCAGCCCCAACCAGGAACGGTAGCAGTTTATGGGTATCTTCTGCGACCCCCCCCATCTCTGGAGGGTACCCTTAGGGAAGGGGGGGACTGGCTGCAGGGGGGAAGCATCGACTGCGGAGGAGGGTCCATTGAGGGCCTCCGAAAAAAGGAAGGAAAAACCTCAGGGCCGCCTCCATCGAAGGATAATTTTTGCAGCTGCTGACAGAGGTTCCATGGTCCTGATCCTCCTCCTCCGCCTCCTCCTCCGCTCCCAGGCGGGAAAGGGCAATCGGGCCATTATCGGCGATCTATGGGCGATGGGGGGGGTTCGAAGCATCCCCCCCTGAGCATCCTGACGTTACCCCCGGTTGTTTTCGGATCACGACTCGGGCCTCTGGCGGCCGTTCGGGACGATCTGGGCACCCCTGGAAACTTCTCAGCGGGGCGCGGGCAACCGCTGAGGACAGACTAAAAGGCCCGAAAACCTCGAACCTCGATTCCGGGAGACCTGTCCCCTCTGAGCCTGTCCCCCCTGCTCCCCATCGCTCGGACGTCCATTCCCAGCGCATGTTTCGGTTTCGAGCGTGGTTTTTTTCGCAGGGTGGTCCTCGCCGAAGAGAAGAAGTGCAAACGATGACCTGTCGCGGGGTGCTCCTCGATGCTGTTCGCAGGACGCGCCTCGAGGGCCCTCGCCGAAGGGGAGCCGCGCACGCGCCCGAGCGATGCCAGGCCGGGCGCTGCCCCTGACCCTCGCCCCCTTCCGCGGGGGAGGCCGTGCCGTCCTGCTCGCAGAAGCACCGTACCAAGGGGTGCGCCTCGCTCCCCTCCGCGCTCGCCTGCGCGAGGACGGCGGCGGCGTAGCCTCCATCGGCCGGAGGGACACAGACAAGGCCTCTTTTTGTTGGCACGCCCCATATGGCGCAAAGGAATTCAACACGACGAACAATTAGCCAGGCGAAGGACCCAACCATATGCAGTTGCGAGTACCGCAATTGTGAATATCTTCTTCGGTGGAGCTTCCTATGGGGCCACGAAGCGCTGTACTGGGTGGGTGAAACGCAAGGAGCAAGGGCTGTGCTGGGTGGTGGCTGACGCACGCGGGCGGTGCCATTGACACCTTCGGTGGAGCTCCCTATGGAGCCACAGAACGCTGCACTGGGTGGGTGAAACGCAGGGAGCAATGGCTGCGCTGGGTGGTGGCGGACGCATGCGGGCGATGCCACTGGGACCTTCGCTGGACCCCCTAAGGGGCCACGAAGCGCTGTACTGGGTGGGTGAAGCGCCGGGAGCAAGGCCTGTGCTGGGTGGTGGCTGACGCATGCGGGCGGTGCCACTGGGACCTCCGGTGGAGCTCCCTATGGGGCCACGAAACGCTGTATTGGGTGGGTGAAACGCAGGGAGGAGGGGATGTGCTGGGCGGTGGCCGGCGCATGCGGGCGGTGCCAGTGGGACCTTCTCTGGAGCCCGCTATGGGGCCACGAAGCCTTGTACTGGGTGGGTGAAACGCAGGGAGGAGGGGGAGAGGGGGCCACGAAACGCTGTATTGGGAGGGGGGGACGCATGCGGACGGTAGACCTGGAACCTTCGGTGGGGCTCCCTATGGGGTCACGAAGCGCTGTACTGGGTGGGTGAAACGCAAGGAGGAGGGGGAGGAGGGCCACGAAACGCTGTACTGGGTGGGGGGGGACGCGTGCGGACGGTAGACCTGGAACCTTCGTTGGAGCTCCCTATGGGGCCACAGAGCGCTGTACTGGGTGGGTGAAACGCAGTTAGGAGGGGGAGGAGGGCCACGAAACGCTGTACTGGGTGGAGGGGACGCATGCGGACGGTAGACCTGGAACCTTCGGTGGAGCTCCCTATGGAGCCACGAAGCGCTGTACTGGGTGGGTGAAACGCAAGCAGGAGGGGGAGGAGGGCCACGAAACGCTGTACTGGGGGGGGGGACGCGTGCGGACGGTAGACCTGGAACCTTCGGTGGAGCTCCCCATGGGGCCACATAGCGCTGTACTGGGTGGGTGAAACGCAGGTAGGAGAGGGGGAGGGCCACGAAACGCTGTACTGGGTGGAGGGGACGCATGCGGACGGTAGACCTGGAACCTTCGGTGGAGCTCCCTATGGGGCCACGAAGCGCTGTACTGGGTGGGTGAAACGCAAGCAGGAGGGGGAGGAGGGCCACGAAACGCTGTACTGGGTGGGGGGGACGCATGCGGACGGTAGACCTGGAACCTTCGGTGGGGCTCCTTACGGGGCCACGAAGCGCTGTACTGGGTGGGTGAAGCGCAGGGAGGAGGGGGAGGAGGGCCACGAAACTCTGTACTGGGTGGAGGGGGCGCATGCGGACGGTAGACCTGGAACCTTCGGTGGGCTCCGTATGGGGCCACGAAACGCTGTACTGGGTGGGTGAAGCGCAAGGAAGAGGGGGAGGAGGGAGGAGGAGGGGGAGGAGGAGGAGAGGAGGAGGAGAGGGGGAGGAGGAGGAGGAACGAGGGGACCGTCTCTTCAAAACGAAGACCCAACCCTTCAGGATGGTTGGGAACAACGAAAAACAAATGCGTAAAACACGCGACGAAAAACACGACGAAAGCGAAACAAATCAGCAACTTAACGCAAGGCAATTTGCGTCGCAACGAACAAAAAACACCGATGCGGAACGGCGACTGGGTGCCCTCGGGGCGCCCACGAGCTGAGAGTCCGGAAGACGTTGCCCAATCCCTCACGAACTGGAAGAAAAAAAAACCCCTTATGGGACGCACAGAGACATACTGATGCTATGTGTCCTCCTTGGAGGCGCGCGTCCGATCCGAGCATACAGAACACCCATCTTGTAGCACATCGTTTCGCGAGCGGTGCGGCCAGGACGCGCCCGCCACGGCGCAGATGCCCGAAGATTTCTCGGTGCGCGCGTCGCCCCTGGGAGGGCAACGCGCATATCGTGTAAGTATGTTGGGGTGACGCTGACAGTCGGCCCGTGTCATAAGGATGCGCGATGAGGATGCGAGGGCCTTCGGCGCCCATCTCGAAGCTTCTCGAGAGGGGCGCGGGGCAACGGAAGTGGCGGAGGATGGACCGAGGAGGCACGGATGCAAGGGTGCCGTTGGGAAGCTTGCCCATCCGGACGATGCGGGTTGACTGTGCAGCAGACACGTGCGATAGCGCATACTGCTTGCAAGACATCTTGGGGCGCTTTCTTCGCCGATCTTTCAGGGTCCTCAGGTGCCCCAGACCTTCTGTGGGCCTCTGGGGCGATCTGGGAACGAGGGACTTCCAAAGGGCACCTGCCTGCAGGCCGCTTTGTTGCTTGACGTGCCCTTCGTGGCGCAAGCAGCGGGCGGCTCGAGCAGAACCGAGGCGGCCGCTGGATGTTTGAAGCTCAACTTCGGGTCCAGGGCCCCAAGGTGAAGCTCAACTTCGGGCCCAGGGCCCAAGGGCCGTCCAGGAGCCAGCTCGGGATGAAAAGCTCGTCCCGGAGACGGGGGAATGGGGCCGAAGTGCCTAGAGGGCCATGCTCAGCAGAAGTCGAGCCGCTAAAGGACTGCCGAGCATGTCAGCATCTCAAAGGCTATGTTGCTCCCATCGTTCTTGAGGACCACATCCTAGAAATAATTTTGAGCACCCGGAAAAGTGTCGAAACAGTGTCGAAGCAATGTCGAACACGTATCGCCTCCCCGGGCCCGACACGTGATAACCCTTCAATTTCGGTACTTTCCTGGTGCTCGAAACTCTTTCTGGTGATCAAGGCCAAAGTCTGTTGGAACATCATAAGCCCAGAGGGCCATGCTCAGAGGAAAAGTTGAGCCGCTGGGGGACCGCCGAGCAGCTCGGCATCTCCAGGGTAGGAAGGCACAATTTTCCGGGTGGGGTCTGGGCTTCTCCGGGGCGATTTCGGGGAGGGGGTGGGCACTGACCTGACCTGGGGACTCTTCAAAGTACCAAATATAGAGGGCAGACAATCCACCCCGATAATAACCACCCCGACACGCGAAGCCGTTTAGTAAACGCACCCAAATAAGGACTCAAACAGGGCAAGGCTGTTTAGTAAACGCCCAGGGCCGTTTAGTAAACGCCAATTGTCAGGTCTGCGTGGTTTTTCCTCTTTTGATCAAGTGCCCCCTGATATACCCTACAGCCGCGTGTCATCAGAGCTGCGGCCAAGAAGCATCAAGAAGCCAATGACAAGCTTAGCTGCCCGCCCACGCTGACGTGCTCAGCAAAGTGCATATCGGAGTGGTGGGGTGGATTGAAGTCCGCGGGGCACCACCGAGTCCCATAGAGGACTTCGACTCGACTGGACACAACCTCTGCTCGGAGCCAATGTGGTGCAAGCGCTGGTGCGCGCCTGTGTGCACGTTGCGTAGAGATCGCTCGGATGGCGAAGTCTACATGCGAGATGTGACCGCGGAGCCAATGCATCATGGCAGGATCTTGGCGTGCTGTGCAAAATATCCGCCGTGCACGTGGCAGACGACTTACCATAAGCGACCAACAATTCCTTGCAGGCTGCTTCCAGACAAACCTCATACGACCAAATACCCGGAGCAGCCCGCGACCCAAAAACTAAGGATCAGATGCCGAATTCTCATGAATGGACCGCCCATTTGCTGGCAACAGCCACTCTGAACACTCTGGCCATGTGGCGGGCTCGTCGTGCACAGCCGGCGCACGCGCACGCGCGACACTCGAGGCAACAGCGCCCCCTGCGGCAAGGACCTTCCCCCCAAAGACGCCCTCTGTATCCTTCGCTCTGGAGCTGCTGCCCTAAGCGATCAGCGCATGGGACGCGTTGCTCGAGCCTCTCGTCGTGAACTGCCCAGCGGGAAAGGTCCTGGCCCTTCCCGCGTCCGCCCTCCGCGCAGACGATGCCTGGCAACAGACACGCCTGCGCGCATCTCACGGACCACAAGGGAGCACCAGAATGCGCTCGAGGCTATGAGGACAGGATCCCACCAAAGATCCCACATAGTGACATAGTGCAATCTATGCTGCGGATTTGGGAAACCCTGAATCCAAAAACGTGTTCATCTCTTGGGGACACATTTTTCACTTCCGCCGCCTTCCGCCGAGCTTCCGCCGGCGGAAGCCGGCGGAACGGCCTCGTTTCACTTCCGCCGACCTTCCGCCGCCCTTTCGCCGCGGAAGAGATGACAACTCCTTCTATCCTCGCATACAAGGCCTTTTTGTTGAAACGCCCCATGTGGTGCCAAGCAATTCAACACGACGACGCACCACGCAGGGCAATATGCGCCTCGACGCAAGAAAAACAAAAACGAAATGGCGACTGGGTGCCCACGGGGCGCCCACGAGCCGAGAATCCGGAAGACGCTGCCCAATCCCTCGCAAACTGATAAAAAATAACCCATTCGTGCAAAAGACTTTTCGGACATAGCTCTGGAGGTAGGAAAGGGGTGTGGCATAAAGGGGTGTGGTGCCAATCGTGGAAATCGAGACGCTGTCTACGATAGATGACATCGCCAGACTCAGCATTGGCACCACACCCCTTTATTATGCCTCACCCCTTTCCCACCTCCAGAATAATAGCAGTGAGAATGCTAGTAGTGTCGCTGGCCAGGGCGACCGCAACGGTTGCGAACGGGCTCAAAATTTGGAAGCCGAAGCCAGTTCCTTATGAAACACATACGAGCTCCTTGTGCATGCGCTGTGCGGGAATATTGTACCACACAGGTGAACTTGCAAATTACACCATTTCTTGTAAATGCTGGGCTGCTCTAAGGAAGGGGCAGGATATCCTATGCCTTGGGGGTCCGAGGTGTCCGCTGTCGGGGCGGGATGACATCCTTCAAAGAGAAAGTAAAGTTCAATCAAACAAGTTGCAATGTTTGTGCAGAGTCAGCAAACATATCTGTCTTCTAAAGCTCAATCTTGGTGAGCTCTCTGAAACGTAAAGAACCGGTCATCGGTGGATTGCCATCGAACATTACAGACACATCGCAATGCCTCAGATGCGCAGGAGCCGGTCCAATCACCACGCCAACATCGCCGACATGCAAAGGTCGCGGTGTCCAACGAGGCATTGTGACCAAACTTTGAACACGCTGACCAATCTGGAAGTCTCCAAGGCGTCGCCGACCTTGCTCGATGCGCTCCTCAAACTGTTCAACCTTGCAGATATGATTGAAACGGAGCTTGCCCCGCATCGTTGGGTTGCCACCGAAATTTACCCACACTTCATGAGGTGGAGATGCTGGCCCAAGGATCTTGCCTTCGTCGCCAATGCTCAGCGGACGCGGTTCCCAATCGGGATATGCGACCAAACTCTTACACAATTGCCCAACTTGAAATCCACCAAGACGTTGTTCAAACTCAACAGATTTGCAAATTTGGTTGAAATCCGACACCGTGCCGAGAGGCATGAAGTGGAGTGTCCTCAGGTCGCATTGCGTCCTCTGTGCTCAATATGGCGATAACTTTTGAAAGTCCCACATCCCAAAGTTCGGGGCGCTCTGCGGCGCTCCAGGGGCTTCCCGGGTGATTTTTCCAGAGGGCCCCAAAACGGGCTAAGAGGGCCCCAAGTTGGTCCAACAAGGGGCCCCGAGATCGTTCAAGAGCGCCCCGAGACGCCTAGGATTGCTTCACGACTGCGCAATAAGTCCCCACGACACCACAAGAGGCCTTCGACGAGGGCCCCAAGAGGCAACTATACTGTACATCCCTTAGGTTTCTGAATGGTTTCAGCGTTCTCTCCTTTTCGGGTTGCCGACGCTCCAAGACGGCCCACGAGGCCCCCACAATCGCCCCAATACAGCCCGAGAGTCCCACAAGAGGGCCCCACGACGGCCCAAGATGGCTCAAGGCGGCTCAAGAGGTCCTCGAGACGGCCCAAGAAGGCCCCAAGATGAGTCCCAGAGGGGGAACTCGAATTGATATTTCGAGCCATCCGCCCCCCAATATGACCCATGAGACCGCCAGCAGGCCTCCAAGAAGCCCCCAAGAAGCCCCCGATAGCCCCCAAGATGCTCAAATGAGGCCCCGAGCAACCCCCAAGAGGCCCGAAGACACCCCAAACCCGATTCCAAGAGGCTTCCAGAGGCCTCCCCAGAGATCCCAACGGGCATCCAAGAGGCCTCTTACCTACAACCCAGGCACAATAGCAGGATGGGCCTAAGGCCACTAGATTCACCGCCCCCTGTGGTCTTACCAAAGGTATGCACAGTATGCTGAGGAGGCAGTTTTGTTTTTTGTTCTAAAATTACTAGTGGGCATTCGGCCCAATCCGCTGGCCACTCAGCAAGCCTCCGAAAACCCAAATCCATATGCCCAGTCGCCTCCAAGACGGCCCAGGTGGCTCAAAATGGCATCCAAGATGCCCCTAGGACGGCGCAAGATGGCCCCGATATAGCCCAAGATGGAGGCAATGTGTCTCCAAGGCGGCCAAAGATACAGCCACGATATCTCCAAGACGGCCCAGGATACATCCAAGAGGTTCCCCAAAGGCCCCAAGACGGCCCAAGAGGCCTCCAAGAGATCCTCCAGGAAGGCCCGCAGAGGCCAAACGCATTGATTCTCTCAAGGTTTTCGCCGGATGCTGGCATTTGCTTATTTTCGGCCTTCCGACGGCCCAGAGGCCCAAGAGGCTCCCAAGATGGCCCCAATAGCGCCCAAGATGCATCCAAGATGGCCCCATGACTGTCCAAGAGGCCCCAAGACGGCCCAGGAGACCTTAAAGACGGTCAACATGGCCTCCAGGATGGCACGGAAACGCCGAAGATGGCCCAAAGTCGGCCAAGAGAGGCCCCGAAACGGCTTCCAACTGCGTCAGACGGGCCAGGAACGTCCAAAACGAGCGGAAATCGCACAACGCCCGCCTTCAAGAGGCCCAAGGAGGGTTCTAAGAGGTTTCCAGGAGGCCCCAAGAGTTCTTCAAACGCTCCCAAGAGGCCTCCTCCTCCTCCTCCTTGTTCCTCCCTCGCGTCTTCTTCCTTTTCCTCCCCGAAGTGTTCCCTGAAGGGTTCCCACAACGGCTGCGGGTACACACAGTCCGGTCCGATAGCGTGGCCGAGCTCTGGCCATAACGTTCGAACTCGTAGGCGCTTCCAGAAGGTAGGAGGCGGCGGTGATTCGCCCCAGGCGCCTTCGTTCCGCCGTCCCATGTTAGCTTGCCACGGGGGTGCACGGCGTGCCAGACTTCAGGTTGGCATTTTTTTTTTTTTTTTTTTTTTTTTTTTTTTTTTTTTTTTTTTTTTTTTTTTTTTTTTAAACAAAAAAAAAAACGCCCCTGTGGGATTTCGGCCCATCGCGCGGGCCACCCGGAAGCCGCCCAATTTTCGTATCCTACCGGTCCGCCAGCACCAGGAGGGCCTGCATGCCTGCTAACATTGCATCCAAGATGGGTCAGATGGCCCCAAGAGGGCCCAAGATGGCCCCAAGATGTCTCCAAGACGGCCTAAGATGCGCCCACGACGGCCCAAGAGGCCTTCAATAGGCCCCCAAAGCAATAATTTATGTTTTTTAGGATTTGCATGATTTTAGCGTTCTCGCCTGTTTTGGCCGTCCGATGTCCCAAAGATGGCCGCAAGACGGCCCAAGAGGGCCCCAAGACGGCCCAAGAGGCCCCCGAGACGGCCCCAGAGATCTCCAAGGTGGCCCTCAAGCGCCCAGAGAGAAACCCACGACTGCCCAGAGGGAGCCCAGGACGGCCTCGGAAGGCCAAGAGGTCCCTTATAGCCTTCGAGGCTGGCCCCCAACAGACCCGCAGGAGGCCCCAAGATGACTCCTCAGAGGCCCCTCGAAGGCCCCCACGAGGCCCCCACGAGGCCCCCAGATGCTCCCAAGAGGCCCGCAAGAGGTCCCCTAAGGGGCCCTCTACGAGGCCCCTCAGAGACCCTCAGGTGTGTATCGTGGTGGCGTTGGCCGCGACCTGGGCCCTGAGCCCCATCACGCACGCCCAAACAATCTCTGCATAGGTGGTGGGAGCCCACGCCATCTTGATGGCTAGGGCCGTCGCCACGCCAGCCTTCCCGGCAGGAGGCTCCAACGATGCGGACGTCTGCAACGTGTGTTGCTTCAAACGCCAGCGGTGCACCTGCCGCTGCGGCGCGGCACGGTCGAGGAACCCGGGGCCTCCTCAAGGATCCCAGCAGCAACCTCCGGGGGCGCCTCCTCGTCGGCCGCTCCTGTGCGGATTGAGAGCAACCTTCCCTGGCAAAGCGTTTCTGTGCACAACCACCTTCGCTGAGACTGGCCGGGCCCAGCCCCAGGCCGAGCGCTTCGACGCAACTGCCCCGAGGGTGACGAGCCGGATGCGCGTCTGGAGATCCGCACGCGAGAGCTGCAACGACGTGGAACGGGAGATGCATGTCGATGCCGGCGTCCCGCTGGCGGAGCAACAACGACAACAAGAGCGGCCAGCAGCGGGTGCTGCAGACGCGGCGCCGCCGGGGGGGGGCCCGCCAGCGGACGATCACGCTACCGCCGGCAGCCGCTGCACCCGGCCCGCCGCCCGCGATTGCCCCGCGCTCGGGTGCCGCGGGGCCTGGGGGACAGGCCCCGCCGCCGCCAGCCCTTGCCGACGACGCTCCCGCTCCTCCGCAGAGGCGCGCCCGGCGTGCCAGGGTCGGTTGCTATGCAGGTTGCTCGCGTGTTGACATGGGCGAACACAATCTGTCGCAAAATTCGGTGTGCCAGCGATAACTACCTCCACTCCCGCTATGAACGCGCGCGCCCGGGGTGCAGCCCCACTGCGCGTGCTTCCGCTGCAGAGGCTGCGCCAGCAGCCTGGCCGCGCGGCTTGCCCACCTGGCAGGAGGTCTCTCCCGACGAGCGAACACAAAACACTGCGTGCCCAAGGGGGCGCGGGTCCTGTGGGCCCACTGCCTGGCGCAACCGGCGGCGCCCGCCGTGCGCCAAAACACGGGGGAGGCGTGGCTCCAGTTCTCCGCCCGCCCGCGCGCGCGCGGGGCCGCGGCAGGGAGAGCGCGCTTCGCTTCGGGCAGAAACCGCAGACTGGCGAGCCGCCGCGAAATCCTCCGGCGCGACCCAGAGAGCGCAGCGCTGCCTGGAGCTCGCGGCGGACGCGCAGTACTCCAAAAGCTTCGCGGCGCTCACCATCGAACCCCCGCGGAGGTCACTGCAGCAGTGCTGGAGCAGTTGCGCCAGAAGCACCCGTGCAGCCAGCGACCAGTGGACGCCGCCAGCCTTCCCGCTGTCAACGCGGCGGCGGCGCCTCAGCTATACGCTGCTTCGCTCGAACGCGAGGTGTGGGCCTTCCCCCAGGGTTGCGTTCTGGGCACCCTTGGCTTGCGACCGCAAAACCAGAATGACGCGTTGCAGACGGCAACACACCGCGACGAGGTGCTACAGCAGCTTCTCGGCCTCGCCAACCTCCTCTCGAAGGGCCAAGCTCCCCCGGGCGTGGCGGACTACTTGGCTGGCGTCTCGCTGGTGGCCCGGCCCATGAAGGACGGCGGCCTTCAACCGTGGGCCGCGGGGGAAGCCGTGCGGCGCTCGGTGGCGAAGCCTGCAGCCAGGTCTCCGACACCGCCCGAGACCGCCTCGCCCCCTTGGAGGTGGGCGTCGCCCTCCTGGGCGGCCGTGAGGCGGCGGTCCACGTGTCCCGACAATGGTTCGCGCGCCACAGTGGCAGCAGACAGAAGGTGTTTGTTAAGCTTGACCTGAGCAGCGCCATCAACACGCTCGACCGCCAAGCCCTCCTGCAAGCAGTGCACGAGGAGTTGCCCGCCTTTGCGCCCTGGGCTTCCTGGTGCTACAGGGCCCTTTCCTTGCCCTGGTTCGGCTGGCACTCGGTCCGCCCGGAATGCGGCGCGCAGCATGGATACCCCTTGGGACCGCTGCTTTTCTCCTGAGCGCTGCAGCGCGCTGCTGCGAAGGCCCTACGTCAGCCTGTCCTGCGGCCGACCTTCTGACCTGACCTTCTTCTTCCTTGACGACGGCACCCTGGCGGGCGATTGCTCGCCGTGGCGCGCCTTTTCCACCTGCCAGTACGAGAACTGGTAGCCGTGGGGCTCCGCCAGAGCACGGGGCCTGGGAAATGCGAGGTGGTCCCTATTGGCGGCAGCGACATCGAGGTGGAACTGCAGGCCTTCGCCCTGGGCTTCAGCCTGCGCGCAGACGGCTGCTTCGGACTCCTGGGCGCACCAGTCGGCAGCGACGCCTTCTGCCGCGAGCACGCCTAGCAAGGAGTCGACAAGACCACCGAACTCCTCGAAGCACTCGGCGCTCTCGATAACGCCCAAGTTACGCCCCACCTGTTGCGACAATGCGCTGGTTTCTGCAGACTCGTTTGCTCAGCGTGGGTTGCCGCGCCCACCGTGCAAACGGAACGTTGGTTGCGCTCGACAGCGCAGTGCGCGCCAACCTCGAGCAGCTGACCAGAAGCTCCCCCGCGGACGACTGCTGAGCGGTGCAGCTCGCCCTCAAAGCAGGCGGTGCGTGGCTGCGCTCAGCGGATCGCCGCGCGCCCGCCGCCTAAATACCTGGTTTCCCGCGCGGCCTGCTCTGCGTTTTGCCACCGGCTCTCGGCGAGCTACTCCGACGACGACACAAGCGCCGACGGCGCTCTGGGCGCTGCCGAAATGTCTTGCGACGTCCAGCTCCCGGAGGCGGACAATATAACGTTCGACGCCGGCCACCACGGCGACCAGCAGGGACGATCTGTCAAGCTGGGCGCAGCCACTAAGGCCGAACTCTGGGAGCGAGGCTGGCGCGCCACCAGGGCTCGCCTCTCGCTGTTGAACGCCCCTGGTGCCAGCGGCTGGCTGCAAGCGCGGCCCCAGGCCGAGGTCGGCAAGGACTTCCTGCATGGCTTAAAGCAGATCGCCCTTCAGAAACGCCTGCGGGTGCAGCTGGCGGGTGAAGAAACTTCAAGCCCAGCCTGTGGCGGCATCGCCGGCGTCTACGGTGACCACGCGTTGGTGTGCCCCTGGTGCGGGGACCGCGTGAAACGGCACAACGCCCTGCTCGACCGAAAATTCTGCGCTGCGCAATCCGCGGGCTTCCCCGGAACCGAGCTCGAGCGGCCGGGCCTGCTGCAGCCCCGCGAGCGAAGGGAGGGCACGCCCAGAACGGAGGCCGACGGCGGCGAGCTTGACGAGAGCGGCCTGCGCCCAGCGGATGTGTACATCCACCGCTGGCGCAACGGCGTCCTAGCCGCCCTGAACTTCGTGGTCACCTCTGGGCTGGGGGGCGACCTTCTGGCAGCCTCGACCGCCGCGCCCGGCACCGCCGCCGAGCGCTGCGAGGATCACAAGCACCAGCATCTCGACAAGGCGCGCAGCTGCAGCGCGGCCAGCGTCACCTTCGCCCCCGTGGCGATGGAGGCGCAGGGCGACGCATGGGGCAAGGAGGCGCTCCGCGCGTTAGCCACCAGGGCGAAGCCACAGGGAAGGACCACAGGGAAGGACGACGTCTTCGTGGCGGCGGAGCACGCCCAGCGACTCTCGCGCTACTGTTGCGCAAAGAATGTTGGGGCCGTGTTCCGCGGGCAGCAGGCGCCGCTCGGCGCGCCCGCGGCCTGGCTGGCCGCGGCAACGGCAGCGCGCGCGGCGGACGTTGCGTGCGGGGCCACCTTGCTACGCCCCCCGCCCCGCCTGCCCCGTCCGCCCCTTCCAGGGGCCTGACCGATGGACGCCCACCAACCTTCGACCACGAATTGCCGACGACAGCCCGCGCCCGCCCCCCGGCCGCCCCATTGCGCCTGATTGCTTCGCGCTGCCCCTGCCGCTCCCCTCCCTCCTCTTTGCCCGCGTCTGTTCGCTGCGCTCTTCTTTTCTTTCCTTTCCCCGTTCTCTTCCTCCTCTTCCTCCTGCTCTCCTCCTCCCCCTCCCCCTCCTCATCCCCCTCCTCCTCCTCCTCCTCCGCCTCCTCCTCCTCCTCCTCCACGACGACGACGACGAGGGCCAACCCAGCGGTTTTTGGCAGCTTGGCGCGGCCCGTCGGCCTCTCAGTAGCCCGCAGGGGGCCGGGGACACACGCCTCCTGTCGTCTCTCCTCCTCCTCCTCCTCCTCCTCCTCCTCCTCCTCTTCCCCATGCTCCTTTTCCTCCTCCTCCTGTCTGCACGGCGCCGTGCCCTTGCACGCGCCCACCGCCCTGCCCTGGCAACGCGAAGACGGCAAGGAGCGGCCGTCGCGTGTTTGTTTCCCTTCTTGTGTGTGTGTGTGTGCGTGTGCTAGGTGCTGCGGCTCGCAGGCCGGAGGGGAGGGGCCAACTGTGTTTCTTGTATAAGCACGCTGACGCAGGCTTAAGACGCTTCTGTTAAGCCCCCCCGGAGGGCCCAAGAGGACCTCAAGAAGCCTCCTCGTCTTCCTCTTCCATTCCTTTTCCTTCTCGGTAACTGCTCCCTGTCGCGCCCCGTGGCCAGTCGAAAGGGAGAGCCGGGCGATTTGCCTGAGACTTCCTCACCACCTATGACCCAAAAGCTTAAACTTGGCAGCAATTTCGCAAATGGAGAGCGAGTGGTTGTCAAACAGTGGCTATCGTCTCAGCACCGCGCACATACCTTTTAACGACTGCAGAAGCTTCAAGGATTGATGGCGGGCCGTTTTCAAAATGTGGCTCTCGCCGTAGTGCCGCGCGCGCTCGTTCTAAATATTTGCAGAAAGTTCACGGATCGAGGGCGGGTGGTTTTCAACATGTGGCTCTCGGCTTAGCGCTGGGCACATTTGTTCGAAAGAATCAAGGATTGAGGGAGGGTCGTTTTCAATATGTAGCCCTCGCCTTAGCGCTGCGCACATTATGTTGAAACATGTGCAAGAGATTCGCGGAGTGAGGGCGGGTCGCTTTCAACATGTGACTCTCGCGTTAGCGCTGCGCACATTCGTTCGAAACATTTGCAACAGCTTCAAGGATCGAGGGCGGTTCCTTTTAAAACTGTAGCCCTCGCCTTCGCGCCGCGCGCTTTCTGTTGTCACGAACTTCACGCATTGAGGACGGGTAGTTTTAAAACGTGGCTCTCGCCTTGACGCTGCGCCCACTCGTTCGAACAAGTTCCAATCATTTGACGGATCGAGGGTGGTTCCTTTTCAAAATGTGGCTCTCGCTTCAGCGCCGCGCACACTCGCCTTGACTGTTTGCAAGAGTTCCACGGGTTCCAATGGCCAGCGTGCCAGAAATGGTGTTCTGGAAAGAGTCAGGATTGTGAGGGCGCAACAGATTTATGGATTCGTGGTGTCGAAGTCCCAGGAATGGTGTTCTGGCCAAATTCCGGATCGTCAAGACGCAACAATCATGTTGACTCGTGGCGTTGGGGTCCTGAGAATAGTGTCTTGGCGCGCTTCGGGGTCTTTCAACGGTTGTCCCCCAACGGGGCAGTTCCCTCCGTGGAAATAACCCTCGTAGGGGCCTGTGAAGAGGGAGCTTGGAGGGAGGATTCACTCCAACATCGTTAATGCGTCTTGCGTTTGCACTGGTCCTCCTCCTCCTCCTCCTCGTCGTCCTCATGCTCCTCCCTCTGCTCCTCTTTGCTCTTCCTCTCCCGAATTGTCCTCCGAGGGGTTCACAACGGCTGGGGAACACATGTCTTCCAGTCTTTGGCCCAACGCTTGGCCGCATGGGGGTTTCCAGAATGCATGGGGCGGCGGAGATTCGCCGTAGGCGTCTTCGATCCGCTGGCCCTTGCTGATTTATAATAAGATTGCAGGCGTGCTGAACACTTGAAGTTTTGCAGATTTGAGCAACTTTCAAAGGTTCCCAATGGCATTCGTTTTGGCCCGCGGGCCACTTAGAAAGACCCGGGCGAACTCGACGACATCGGCCCAAAACAGTTCGCTCGCCTGAAACGTCCTCACGCGATGGAGATGTTGGCCCAAGACGGCTCACGATGGCCTCAAAGGCAGCCCAAGAGGGCCCAAAAGGCCTCCGAATTCGCCCAAGATGTCTACAAGATGGCCCAAATGGCTTCAAGAGGCCCTCCAAGAGAGCCCAAAGATGACGAGATCATTGCATGCCCTCCGGTGCTTGAGGGATTGTCGCGTTCTTGCCTTCTGGGGCTTCCTGCAACCGAAGACAGACACGGAGGCCTCCGAGATTGCCCGAAAACTTACCAAAGAGCCCCCCCATAGGGCTTCAATACGGGCCACAACGGCCCCAAGGCTGCCCCAAAGCGACCCCAAAACGGCCCCGCGACTGCCCGGAGAGGCCCCCAAGACGGCCTCCCCAGCCCCAGGAGGCTCTCCAGAGGTCTCAAGAGGTCCCTTCCTCTTGCTCGTCGTCGTCGTCGTCGTCGTCGTCCTCCTCCTCCTTCGCTTCACTCTCCTCATCCACTCTCTTCCTTCCCCAAATGTTCCTCCCAAGGGTTTCCACAACGACAGGGGGAATCCATATTCCAATAGATTGGCCAAGCTTTGGGCCAACGGTCACATAGGCGTTTGTAAAAATGCAAGGCGCGGCGGTGGTTTGCCGTAGGCATCTTTGATCCGCCGCCCGTGTGGTCTGCCCACCACAATTCTTGGCGCGCTGGACATTATTTTACTGCTGTGACCCACCACAATTCTTGGCGCGCTGGACATTATTTTACTGCTGTGAATCCGTGCAACAAGTTCCCAATGGTTTAGCCCGCTGGCCATCCAGAAAGACCCAGGCGGACCATAACATCAAGAACACTTGTTTCCAAGATAGCCAAGATGAGCCGAGATGGCCTCCAAGACGGTCCCAATATGCCTCCAAGACGGCCAGATGGACCCAAGACGACCCAACATGGACTGAGGATGGCCCGAGAGGCCCCCAAGACGCCCCAAGAGGGCTCCAAGAGGACCTCCAGGAGGGAGGCCCGAGTCACTGGTCCCCATCTGATTTTTGAAAAGCGTCGAACTCTCGACGTTTCGGGCTTCTGGCGGCCGCAGGCGGCCCCGGAGGCCCCCAAGACAGCCCGAAGACGGCCTCAAGGCGGCTCCAGGCCCACAAGACGACCCCATGGGGAACCCAAGGCGGCCCAGAGACCTCGAGGACGGCCCGAAAGCATCCCTGGAGGGCCTCTTAACGGCCCAATGAAGCCTCAAAGACTGCCTCCGAAGACCTAGCGGCCCAAGGAGGCCCCGAGGGCCCCCCAGAGGCCCCGACAGGCTCCCAAGAGGCCCCCCCACCCAGGAGGCCACGAGAGGTCTCCAGGAGGCCTCCTTTTCCTCCTCCTCCTCCTCGTCCTCCCTCTCTTCCTTGTCCTCCCTCTCCTCCCCTCTCTTCCTCCCACAAGTGTTCCACCACTGGCTCCCACAAGGGCCGAGGGAACGCGTAGTCCCATAGCTTGGAGCTGCGGTGGCCCAGCGCCTGGCCGCACAAGCGTCTCCAAGAGGCAGTGGGGGCGGCGGTGGCTCGCCGCAGCAGGCGGCTTCGATACAGCTTCCCCTCCAGCGGTGGATCTCCTCCGAAGTTCACCCTCACCTCATGGGGCGGAGGTGCCGGTCCCACGATTCTCCCTTCCTCGAACAGGTTCAGAGGGCGCGGTTGCCAGTCGGGGTATGCCACCAAACTCTTGCAAGATTGCCCAACATGAAATCCGCCGAGACGTTCATCGAATTCCTCCGCCTTGCAGATTTGATTTAAGTACAGCTTCCCCTGCAACGGTGGATCTCCTCCGAAGTCTACCTTCACTTCATGGGGGGGAGGTGCTGGCCCAACTATCTTACCTTCGTCGAACAAGTTTAAAGGACGCGGTTGCCAATCAGGATATGCTACCAAACTCTTGCACACTTGCCCAACATGAAATCCACCGAGACGTTCATCAAATTCCTCCGACTTGCAGATTTGGTTGAAATACATGTTTCCCTGCAGCGGTGGATCTCCTCCGAAGTTTACCCTCACTTCATGAGGCGGAGGTGCTGGCCCAAGGATCTTGCCCTCATCGCCAATCTTCAATGGGCGCGGCTTCCAATTGTGTTCTGCTGTCAAACTCTTGCATCGTTGACCTATCCGAAGTCCTTCTGGAAATGCCTTGCACAATTCATTTGAAGCAAGGGTCAACACCTTGTCGTCTGGTGGAAAACAACACACGACACACCGTGAATGGATCGCGGCAAGACCAGGTGCCGGGCCCAAAACAATACCTTCGTCCCCCCTCCTGATTGATTTATCTCGCTGGCTAGCATCGACTCTGCTCATGACTTTTGAGCCACGCTGGTACCCATCGGGGCAAGAGAGCAACTCGTCCAAATTCTTTTCTTCATGTGCCGCCTCTTCCACCAATGTCTTGAAGCGCTCGCCAAGTGCCGCCTCATGCAAACACTGCAATGCAAAATTCACGGCAGGGACTTCCATTTGCAAGTGCCTGCCGCAATGACATTTCGGCGCCACCCAATCTGCTGCTTGTGGTAACCATGCTCTCTTAAAACAGACACGACAAAGGGAATGACCACATGTCAATGTGACTGGGTTGACAAATGGAGCGAGGCAAACTGAACAATTCTCCACCATGAGTTTGTCGTCCGCGTTCGTCTTAACGTGGGGAGCCTGCAGAAAGATGCTCCCAGCAGCCATGCTCGAAACAGACACAAGCAACACAAGCAGGGTCGTCAGACCCAGCGACAACACTGAACCCTGGACCATACCAAGATGCAGCGCTTCGCTCGCGTGTCCACCAGGGTCTTTAACGAATTGCCCAATCGCTTCGCGCAGTGCCGCCAATGAGGTGTTCGTGATGTCTTGGTGCATTGCTACCACGTTGCCTTCTTTTCGTGCTGCCTTTACCTCAAATGCTGCTGGGCCACTCACTGATGATGCACGGAAATTGACATCGTGTTTGAACAACGCCACAAGCAAATACCAATCCAACGGCACTTCGGACCGGTTCCACCACATATGTACGTGTAACGCTACCAACTCGTCCTCAAATTCCTGGTCAGAGGCACCCGGGACAGCACCAGGAAATATCTTTGCAAAGGCCATCCGCAGAGAATTTGAATATTGCCGTGGATCATCAAAGTTGCCAGCCAGCTTCACTCCACGCCCGCCGTGGCCTGGATACAAGACGAAACAATCCCTGGCAATATTACTCCGACGGCAAGAATCTGGAAACTGAGCGCAATCAAACGGGAACAACGGCAACTGAGGCACTTCCAAAGCGAAAGGCTCCAAATTGGGAGCAAAAGAATCATCACCTCCAACGTTGTATAGAAAACGAATGACCGCAGGCCCCATCAACTCGGATTTCAACATGGACTCAAGAAAATCTGGCGGTGTTGACGACCGAGCATCACGGAAAACGGGAAACCCTAGAAACGAAAATTTGTCTAGCGGCGTGGAGAGTTGAATCCAGGGCCCACGTAGCTGAAGGCGAGCGAAACACGTCGACGAACGAGCTGGGCCCGTAGAACAAACGGGCTGGCCAAGAACCGCATCGAGCCACCAGTACCCGCGGAAAGCCAGTAACACTGGCAGTGCAGATGTGCATGCGCAGAGAGAAAAGATGACGCTGCGCCGCGCACCAAGGGGCATGTGCACGGTTCATGCAGCAACGGCGAATGCGACCAGGATCGACTTGAGCCCCCACTTGAGCTCAAGTGCCACGAGCCAAAAGCAACAATCCCCTGTGTGTTCGCGCGCGTCCCAAATCACATGTGACGTTGGAGGCTGTGTGCTGGCCTCAACCATATCAACTCATACGTACCCTTTTCATGACGTCGGCCCCCAGATGCCTCGACCCATTCGGTTGTTCTTCCGGAGCCGTTTTTGTGGCGGCGGCCCTGAGGCCTGGTACGGGCCCCTGGAGGCCGAACATAATGAAAACGCTTCCGTCGTGTCTTCCTCATGACTGGAGGGGAGCTGTGGACATGCGCAGCCCCACCAATGCACCCTGGGATCTTTCTCGGGTCGGCTCCGGGCATCTTCCGAGGGATGGCGCGCGTGAGGGCGGGGTACCTCTGGCCCGGAGGTGCCTCCCATGCGCGGCCCTATCCAGTCAGAGCTCGCGCGGCCCAACCCGCGCCAACGCGAGCTCGACGAAGTCGGCGATATTCCGGCCCACGCAGGCCGGGCAGCCGGGGCCGGCACCTCGGGATGCCAGCCGCCCGGCCCCGCGCCTCGCGCCCGGCGTCGCGCGACGGGCTCTCCCGCGCGGCTGCCCTTCGCGCTCCCGCGCGGCCCCCATTGGAGGCGGCCGCGGGGCCTGAGCGTGCTGGGCCCCGAGAAGAGCGGTGAAGAGGGGGGGCGAGGGCAAATGCTGACAGCATCGGTCCTCAGACCCCCTTCAGGGGTTGAAGCTGACTCGTTCTTCGAGGCGCGTCCGGCCGTGGCGAAGCGGCGGCCCCTTCCTCCACCCATCCTGCTGGCCGAAACCAGCTCTGGGCCGCCTCACCCCCCCCCAGCTGGCTCCCACTGCAAGCCGTGACCTTCTCCCCCCGCGCCCCTGTGGCTGACCCAGTGGCCCTCCCCTGGCAGCCTGCCCGATGTCCATCGGCTGCACGCGGGCCAAACCCGAGCAGTCCAAGCGCGCCAGCCCACTAGCTGGCTCCAACCGCCGCCGAGGGCCCCCCGCCCCCTTGCTTCCTTTCCCGCCAAGTCTCGCGCATGGGTGCAGGCGGGGGGCTTCCATTAGTTCCCCCGCCGAACACAGCAATCGAGGATGCATCGCCCATTCATGGCCCATAAAGACATCGTTGCCGGGACCCTGCGGCCGACCCCCACTTTCACCCTCCAAGCCGAGCGCCCGATCAATCTCGCTTGGAGCCCGGCGGCGGCGGCGGCCGAGCCTACGAGCTCGGCGCCCTGCAGCGACGGCCCCAGCGGGCACTCCGGGGCGCCCAGGGCGCCGCCGGCTTCGGAGTGGTCGGGGCTCCTGGGCAGAACCCGAGGCGAGAAGAGGGGCTGAAGCATCGGGAATCGGGCGCAGCAGCACACTTCGCGGGGGTGGCGAGAGAGAGAGAGAGGCCCAGGCGTGATCAGGCGAGACGGGAGGCCTGCTCATGATGCGTGACTTCACGTGGGGGGGGGCATTGCGGGGGCAGAGGTGAGGTGGAGGTGGGGGTGGAGCGGGCGTTGGAAGCGGGGGGTGTGAGGAGCTCTTGGTCTTCCATCCCTCCCTCCTTTGCCTTTCCCTCCAGCCCCCCCTCTCCCCCCCCTCGACCTCCAGCCTCCTCTTCTTCCTGCCCCTCTTCCTCCGTCGTGCTCGTCCTCCCACCACTGATCTCATTCCCTCCCTCTTGCTAGCCCATCTGCCCAGGTCCCGAGGTGCCATGTGCACCTTCGACTTTCGGCAGAGGACGTCTTCGGATGTTCCCTGGTGAACGGGAGGCGGAGGAATACGAAGGGCAAGGCGATGAAGGCGCTACAAGTATGGGTGCGAGTTGTCGGACCCCGAGGGGGGCTCCCGTTCGAGCGGGGACCCCATCCGACAGCACACACTCATATCCCCCCCTGGAGTTCCACACCTCATCTGGGGGTCGGACAGGTATGGGTGCTGATTGTCAGCTCATGTTCTAAACCCAGCAGCCCTCTGGGCCAGGATGGCCCACGACGGCTCCAAGATGGCCCATGCGAGTCCAAGATGAGCTCCAAGATGGCTCAAGACAGCTCCCAAGATGGCTCCCGAGATGCTCCGAAGAGGCCCCGAGAACGTTCCAAGACGGCTCCAGGAGGCGCCCGAGACCTCCAGGGGGAGGCCCCCCAAGTCCTCAATCGGACAAACACCCAAGGGGAATCAATTATTTTTGCGTCCTCGCCTTTTCGCTTCCGATGGCCCTCCGAGTCGGCGGTGGACAAGCCTCCCTTTAGCAAACCTCCCCTTAACGAAAACGGCCTAGGACCGAAACCGACGGACCTGGACCCGCAAAAATGACGGCCGCGACGCCCTCTCGCGAACCGAAAACGGCCAATGCCTTAATCGACGCGTCAGAATAGGAGGTCTATCAACCTCCGACCGAGGCCTCAAGGTGGCTCCAAGATGGCCCAAGAATGCCCTAGGAGAGGCCCAACAGAGCCCCAAGACGACCCCCAGAAGCGCCCCACAACGCCCCAAGAGAGCGCTCCAAGAGGGGTCCAGGAGAAGCCATTTTCGGTGCTCCTGAGTGGAAGTTCCCCTCTATTTTGATCGCTGTCCTCCAAGATGGCCCAAAGAGCGCCCCTAAAGCTGCCGAGACCGGGCCCAGGAGGGCCCCGAGAGGCGCCCAGGCAGCCCCAAGAGGCGCCCACGGGGCCTGGAGGAGACCCCATGCGAGGCCTCAAGAGGATCCCCGACTCTCCCTCCTTCTCCTCCTTCTCCTTCTCGTCATCCTCGTCCCCGCCCTGCTCCACCTCTCATCCGCCGCCCGCTCCTCTGAATCGAAAACATGGTCCCCAGACTATCCTTCACACTACTCTTGAATACTCCGCCCTGCAGAGGGGCACGCCCGACGTGACGACAGGCACCCGACATGCGGAGCAGCACGTTTTTTGGGGCGGGGCGGGCTAAGTGGAGCCCCGGTCGGCCGCGGGATGGGCGAGCGGAGGCCGAGGAAGCTCCACCCCCTGCCAAGGGCGCCCTGCAAGGACGCACACACGAGCAGATACGCACAAATCCAAGGATCCCCGATGTTTTTCTGCCGATGTTCTGGATGTTCGCCTTCCCCCCCCCGCCCCTTCCCAGATTCTCCCCAGCTCTTCCTGGGGGTCGACGATCCACCGTGTCCGTGTTTTTGTTTCCCCTCCTGACCAGGAGGAGGAGGAGGAGGAGGAGGAGGAGGAGGAGGAGGAGGAGGAGGAGGAGGAGGAGGAGGAGGAGGAGGAGGAGGAGGTGGGCCAGTCCCCCTGACGTTGCCCCCGATGGTCGTAGGGCAGCGCCGAGAGGGCGGGCCGCCCGAGAACAGGCCAAGGGGCACCAGAGCCGAGTCGGTCTTCCGACGGCTGGGTGAGCCCGGCCCCCCGAGCCTCAGACCTTATGCCCTGAGTCTTGAACCAATGGTTCAAGACTCAGGAGGTGGCCCCTCCTCCTCCTCCTCCGCCTCCTCGCGATCCGTCTGGCCCCTATGGGCCGCCAGGCGTGACAGAAAACCGAAACCCCGACACAAACTGAATCCATAGTTTCTCTGATCATGAGCTGTAAGCACTCATCAACCAAGCTTGAACCAGACCGTCGGAGCCCTGAGTCCGAACCCAGGCGCCAAGCTGATGAACGCTGCAGCCAGTGAGGTCTTCCGACGAGGCCTGCCACGGTCGGGGTGCATGCGAGAGGGCACGCGACAGGACACGAGACTCTTCCGACAGCAACGTCGCCTCCAACAGCCTCGGGACACAAGGGCACCCTTGGTCCGAACGTGCAGAGGACACAAGAAGGGATGGACAGGACACAAGACAAAAGCTTAGCTGCCCCGATACTCAACACGCAACACGTACCTATTGATACGGAGCTCAACACGTAGGCTGAAAACGTAGGTCCGACGCGATACGTTCGCCAAAAGCGTGGTCCAATATACGTGGAGCCAACACGCAACGTTACTGACACGGACGTCTCGAACGCGGGACGTGCTGCGCTCCAAAATGGGCGTATCGAGGCAACGAAGGACACAAGAGTACCCTTGTTTTTGCAGGGCCGACCTGCCAGTGCACACCCCGACTGCAGGCTGCCCGAGTGCTCGAGGCCGTTCCCCGTCCTACCACGCCGGGCAGGCAAAGCGCTTGGCGGCAGCGGTCGATCGACGAAGCGATATGAGATCCCGACCTCCTCCTCTTCCTCCTCCGTTGCGACTGGCTGCTGCTTGTCAAGCCTTATGTTGCTCCCATCGTAATTACTTAAAGACCACATCCCAGAAATAATCTCGAGCACCCGGAAAAATGTCGAAGCAGTGTCGAACGAGTGTGTCCCAGGGCCCGACAGGTGAAGACCCTCTCGAGTTTCGGTACTCTCTTGGTGCTCGAGATTCTTTCTGGTGGTCAAGGCTAAAGTAGGTTGGAACATCATAAGTCAAGCCAACGACCCAGACTCCCGCCGCCATGATACTTCCAAGACTTCGACCCCAGAGCTCCTGACCCATTCCACGGGACCGGCTTTTCATCCCCGGTCGGTGCTTGCCGGTCCCGAGGCTCGGCACAAGGGCCCCCAGAGGCCGAGAACAAAGGAAAACCTCCGTCGTGATGTTGCATGAGTCTGTGGGCATGCGCAGCCCCGCTGGCGTACATTCTGGCCAGCGCGGACCAGGCACTCGGGGCCGACCCTTCGGGATCCAGGCCACCTGACCTCACCAGGGGAACAAAACGTCACATAAACATATAAAAACTCGGAGGCCCGCGCGGATTCCTCGGATCGGCGCTGGACCCCCCTCCCTGGCGCGCGGAGCGCGCCAGGGGCGGCGCCGGAGGCGGCGCCGGGGGGCCCCGTGCGCCGATCCGAGCAATCCGCGCGGGCCTCCGAGTTTGTATGCTTATGCCACTTTTTTGTTGCTCCCCTACCCACGCCCCGCGCCTCGCGCCCCGCGCCCCGCGCCGCGCTCCCGCGCGGCTGCCGTCGCGCTCCCGCGCGGCCCCCACGGAAGAGGACACCTCCCCGATCGAGGCTGCGCGCTCGGAGGCGGTCGTGGGGGTCTGCAGCTCGAGGAGCCCCGAGGAGCTCAAGCCCTTCCCTGGAGGGATGAGAAAACGGCCCTGCCCTGGGTTACGAGTGCGTGGTCTGTAAACCTCCCGGGACCCCCCAAAGGCTAGAGCCGCCAGGACGCGGCACATCACGCAGGGTTTACCCTGCCTGCCCACAGGAGTTTCAGCGCACAGCGCCTCGTAGACCAGGGTAGGGGCGTTTGCTATGCCCTTGAATCCCGGGGTCGAACCCGACTCCTTTTTCGAGCCGCGTCCGGCCGTGGCGCAGCGGCGGCCCCTTTCTCCCCCCATCCTGCTGGCCGAAGCCAACTCTGGGGCGGGCCTGTCCCCCATACGGGCGGATTTGGGATGCAAAAGAAGAAGTACTCAAACAACACTCCAATAATGCTATAAAATGGTCGACAAATCGTCCCCGTACTATGTTTTTTGCTATGTTTGAACTTCCCTCCTATGGAGGGACACGCCCGACTTGAAGCCAATCCTGGGTCACCTCCGCTCTCTCCGCGCGGCCCTGCGGCTGACCGACTGGCTCGCCCCTGCTGACAGCCTGCCCGACGTCCACTGGCTGCACGCAGAGAGGTGGTCCCAGACAGAGGTGACCTTTGGTGCGCGGCTCCACCGGGGCCGCGGAGCGGAGCGCGCTGAGTCCGCCGGCCGGCCGGCGGGCCCCTTAGGAGCAGCGCGGGTGGGCCGGAGCCCGCTTACTGAATGTGGTAAAGGAAGTCGTCTTCCCAACTGTCCCAACGTATCTGATCACATGCATAGTCCAGCCAATGCTGAGCGATTCGCCCAATTCGACTCTGTACAAATCGGGACATGTCGTCGCACCACCGCTTGCGTGGTCTTCCATGCCTGCGCTATGCTGTCCGAGTGTCGCGGGGGCCGCGGGGCAGGCCTGCGTGGTCTTCCACCGGGGCCGCGGGGCAGGCCAAATCCAGGCACTCCAAGCGCGCCAGCCAACGCCAGGAGAGCCCAGGACCGAATCGAGACGTCGGATCTCGGCGATCAACATGAGTCGGGTCGGCAGAAATCGGCGGCCAAGTCGGGCGAAGTCGAATCGGCAGAACTCGGCAGGCTAAAAAACCTCCGTGGAGGAATCGGCATCGAAATCGGAATCCGGAGTCGAATCGAATCGGAATCGGAGGACATCGAAATCGAATCGAATCGAGCTGGAGGAATCGAAATGAGCCCCGAATGCTGGTGGGACCCCTGCGTGCCCGCACCGAAGGGCACTCCCGCGAATGGCCACTCGTAGTCCGGGAGGCACCCCCGTTTGGGAAGCAGCCCAGGGCACGCGCTCGTCCACGCCACCGCCCCGCCAGGCTCTGCGACCTGGGGGCGGCGCCCGGCGAGCGAGAAGGAAGCAGGCATACACAGTCGTGAAGGGATCCTGGGACTCACACGAATAGATTGACACAAGTCCCAGGATCCCCTATCTTTTCCCCATATTTTCAGGGTTTTTGTCTTCCCCCCACTTCCCATAGTTTCCTGTATTGTCTTGGGAGTCGACGATGGATTCTGTTTGTTTGTTTGTCTGTCTGTCTGTGTGTGTTTCCCCTCCTGAAGTCAAGCTACTGCAAGGAGGAGCGCAAGATAAGGAACGAACATCCTTTTTGGCAACGAAAGAGCCTGGGCCCACGATGAGGGCCGGAGGAGCAACTACGGAATGACCTAAAGAACAGCAAGCCCATTCCGAACCCTCAGCGGTCCTTGTTTCAGCATCCTGACTGTACACATCAACTCCCCATCCTCCTTCTCATCCTGATACCGCTTTTTCTCCTCCTCCTTCTCCTCCTCCTCCTCCTCCTGTGATGGCAATATTTTTCTAATCCCCTCGGTTCTCCTTCGCTTTCAGCTCCTGGGGTCGGGCCTTAGATGGCCAGCAACCCTGGACCCGGGATGAAAAAGTGCCCCGAGGAAGGGGTCGAGACCTCTGGGGCCGCAGACTGACAAAGTAATCTCAGCGGATGTCTGGTGTTCCAGGGGGAACGGCAGCGGGAATTTGCGAATTGGCTCAGGGGGGGGAGCATCGAGCTGGAATCGGCGATGCATCGGCGACAGATCGGCGACAGGCACCCGATCGCGGAACAGCACGCTTCTGGGCGGGGTGGGCTATGAGGCCCCTGTCGGCGATGAGTGGCCGCACGATCCTGGGCGGGGTGGGCTATTGGGCTTCCTACCGGCGATTACAATGGGCGACTGGGGGTCGATGCATCCCCATCCTGATCCTATGCCCCCCTGGCGTTGCCCCTGATCCTCCTCCTCCTTCGGAGGGGGAGGAGGAGGGGGAGGATGAGGAGGATGAGGAGGAGGAGGAGGAGGAGGAGGAGGAGGAGGAGGAGGAGGAGGAGGAGGAGGAGGAGGAGGGGGAGGGGGAGGAGGGAGGAGGAGGAGGGGGAGGAGGAGAAGTAGGAGGGAGGAGGAGGAGGAGGGAGGAGGAGGAGGATGCACTGCGGCCCTCTGGAGCACCGCGTCAGACACGTCCA
>CAUYUJ010018087.1:77478-89978 GCA_963575745.1 Prorocentrum cordatum | reverse complement strand
ATGGTCGCATGCTTCGTGTGGAAACATCGCGCATGAGGGTAAACTGATTGCTATTGTTGTTGTCGTTGAACTCTCCTCTCTAAAAGAACAACTATCGCTGATCCCCCCTGCCCGGTGACCATTGAAATTGATGATATCAATGCTTCTCGGGGGGTTCGACATGTTTTCTTATTGGGGGTATGTTGTT
Source organism: Prorocentrum cordatum (assembly GCA_963575745.1). NCBI lineage: Eukaryota > Dinophyceae > Prorocentrales > Prorocentraceae > Prorocentrum > Prorocentrum cordatum. The sequence goes on along the minus strand of CAUYUJ010018087.1, from coordinate 89,791 downwards.
CCTTCCAAGGGAAGCGAGGTGTCACCAAACTGGGTTGTTGGCCCCCCGGTTAACAATAACAGCGGCTTCCGCCTGAAAGTTCTTCACGATTTATTCCCAAATCGCGCGTTCGCGCGGGACTTCCTCACAAAGTATACAGGCATCGCGCGTTCGCGTGGGACTTCCTCGCAATTTATTCAGACGCCGCGCCCTCGACACTCAGGAATCACGCTCTCGCTGTGGATTTCCTCGTGATTTCCGTGGGAATCGCCAATCGCTCGAGACGTCCTCGCGATTCATGCAGGACGCGCGCTTCAGCAACCCGCCTGCCCCTTGTCCCTTCCTTCCGCCCGTCCTCTCTTCCACTGCCTTATGCCTTAGGGGCTGCACGAATACGCGCTGCAGTTAAGAAAGACATACCTCTAAGGGGGGAAGATCGAAGACGAAGAGGGCGGGTATCAAGGGTTTGGGGTATACGTGTTGAATGGCACGGACGCAGATGAGAGCGAACAGTCTCAAACTGATTATTGCTCTTGTTGTTTATGTTGTTCTTGTTGTTAGTGTTTTCGGTGTTGGTGTTGGTGTTGTTGTGGTGTTGTTTGTGTTGTTGGTGTTGGTGTTGGTGTTGTTGTGGTGTTGTTTGTGTCATTGTTGTTGTTGGTGTTGTTGTTGTTGTTGTTATTGTGGTTGTGGTTGTTGTTGTTGATGTTGTTGTTGTTGTTGATGTTGTTGTTGTTGTTGTCCTCTCTCTCTTTCTCTCTCCCCCTCTCCAGCCCCCCGCTGTAGCTCGAGCCGCGGGGCGACGGACATACGCCAACTCCTGCAAGCGCGCGTGCTTCGCAGCACTCCAACCCGGCCGCGTAGCCGAAAGACTGTGCGTAGTCAAAACGTGTCACTGCACCGACCTTGCAGACGTGGTGCAGGGGATTTTTGCGTGGATTCCAGTCAATACAGAACCCCGAAACGACGCGCGAAAAACGAAACGAATTTCACGTGGATGTTTTTTTGTCTGCATTCCTGGCCAAAAAAAAGATCCGCACGGCATTCACCTCGAAATCGAAATCCGGAACGGCATTCTCCAGGACACTCCGGGCCCATCCTATCGTTCTGCGATGTTGGCGCCATGAAAAATGTGCAGCTTTAGGTCGGACATGTCCCCCTACAGGCGGATCTGGGTCGAAACATAAAACATAATCACAACTATTCAAAACATGCTCAAACACAGACCAAAACCCGTCCACTGACTTTTTTCGGACTGTTTTTGCATCTTCCTCCTGTAGAGGGACGTGCCCGACTTAAGTGTAGCTTTATGTCGGGCGTGTCCCCCTACAGGGGGATTTTCGACGAAAAATTAAAAATAATCAAAAAATGCCCCCAAAAGGTCAACAAATGCTACAAACATAGTCCCCAGACCATTTTTGACTATTGATTACTTCTGGAGTATGCTTAATTTTTGTTGAGAATCCCCCTGTAGGGGGACAGGCCCGACTTAAGTGTACATGGGATTTTCAAAAGCATAAGATTTTAATACATGGCTAATTTAGGAATACATGTATGCACGAACTCCTCGTTGTTTTTAATACTAAATCTCTGCATTTTTTAATACATTAGCCGCACGCGGAACATGTATTGAAAACGGCACGGTACGGGAAACATTTGGCACAATGCCCAACGACGAGTGATGTCCCAAACCAACAACGGCCGCTGTTGGGCAGGCGGCCTCCTGTCCCAAATGGGCGCAGGCCGCTGCGGCGCGGACAGCGGGTCCTGGTCAAAATGAACAGGAACTACGGTTGGGCAGTGTACCCATTCTTTCCGCACCCATTACGTTCGTGCCGAGCTTATGTTGCCCCCATCGTACTTACGGGCCACATCCCAGGAATCATTTCGAGCACCCGGAGAAGTGTCGAAGCAGTGTCGAAGCAGTGTCGAGAACGAGTGTGTCCCAGGGCCCGACACGTGAAAGCCCTAGACCTTCGGTACTTTCTTGGTGCTCGAAATTCTTTCTGGTGGCTCAGGATAAAGTAGTTTGGAACATCATAGCGCTATGCCTTGCAATCGGATGGCGTGTCGCTCCGCCTCACGGGGCAGGAGGTCCGAAAGGCTCGGGACATTGACGCTCGGGGACTGGGATTGAGTCGGGCATGTCCCTCTACAGGAGGAATGTTCAAAGATAGTCAGAAAATGCTCTGGGGACGATTGTTTGACAAATCTTGACTATCTGGAATACGTTTTGATACATGTTCTTTTTTGTCGCCCAGAATCCGCCTGTAGGAGGACATGCCCGACCTAAGATTGGGACGCGGTTGGCGCGTCGCGCCGAGGCGTGGTGGGCCAGGACTGGCGGCGCGACATGCTCAGCAACAGTTCCCGACCGCAGCGTTGAGTCTATGAGTGCCCGAGCAGCGGGAGCTCCTCCAACACGCCCACGCTCGATCTTTCTGCACAACGCATAACTCTCGTTACTCTCTCAGTCTCTCTTCCTCCCAGCTCCTGGCCTCGGCCCTTGAGAACTATGCCGCGCGGGAAATCAGAAGGTGGAGGTAGGGGGCCCTCCCCAGAGCCCAGATGTCCTAACTACTTGGCAGCGTAGCCCCCCCGAGGTCTCGACCCCTTCCCGGGGGACTGGCTTCTCACCCAGGGCCACTTGTTTTAGTTCGGGGGGTTTTTGGACAACAAATGAAAAATACATATAAAAAATACACCAAAATGGTCAAGACATGCTCAACAAATCGTCCCATACTATTTTTGATTATTTTTGATTAGTCCTCCTGTAGAGGGACACGCCCGACTTCACGCTTGTGGACAGTCCTGGGGCCGAACAACTTCCCCAGAGGCGAAGAACGAAGAGAACCCTCCGTCTCGACTTCTCCAATACGCTGGAGGTCCGGGTCCTCCCATCACTCATTGCACCGGCCTTGCAGACATGCTGCTGCGGATTTCTGCGGGGATTTCTGCCCGAAGCGGCAAGCGAAAAACGAAGTGAATTTCGCGTGGATTCCTTTGGGTCTTCACTCCTGGTCGAAAGAAGAAATCCGCACGAAAGTCACCTTGAAATCGAGAACGACATTCCCCAGGACACTCTGGGCCCGTCCTATCGTTTTCCGAACGAAATCCGCTCTGCGATGTTGGCGCCATGTTGAGCAGGGACCGACCGTCCCGGCATTCCGATTGTCCTACCACGAAATGTTCTCAGAACCCAAAACTGTTCTAAGAACAAAAGCAATGTTCTTATAATGTAAACCCGATGTGCTAAAACAAAGCAGTCCCAGCCAGACATGTTCTAAGAACATTTCGTGGGAACCACAAAGGGTGCTCAGAACACTGTTGGGTGGGGCTGTAGGCGCGCCAGGACCCTTCGCGACTGCTTGACCATGACATCACACCCCCGCGGGTCTCTCCCGCGGTGCGGGCTCTCGAAGGGCATCCCCCTCCGCGGCGGCGGCGGCGCCCCGGGAGGCCCCAAACCAAACGGCGCCGCGGCGTGCAGAGAAGCCTCGGCGCCTCGATCGTCCGGCCCGAGGGCCTCCCCCTCCGCCTCTTCGACCTGCCGCGTCCTCACAGGTCGTGGGGCGCCAAAGGAGCTGATGCAGAGGGCAAAAAGAAAAATCCCCCCCAGAGTAACCACCCCGACGAGCGAAGCCGCCTCGTAAGCGCACCCGAAGGAGGAGTCGAACAGGGTATGGGGCTGCTTGGTGAGAGCCCCGGGCCGTGCAGGTCAACGCCAAGTATCGGGTCCGGGTGGTTTCTCTTCCCTTGATTCTGTGCGACCCTTAGCTGCCCCGACGCGCAACACGCAACACGCAGCGTTTCGATAATTACGGAGCTCAGCACGCGGACTGAAAACCTAGGTCTGACGCGATACGTTCGCCAGAACGCGGTCCAATACGTCGAGCCAACACGCAGCGTATCGACACGGACGTCTGGAGCACGGCACGTGCTGCGTACCAAGACGGGCGTGCCGAAGCAGCCAAGGTGCGGCCTCTTGCCTTGACCTGCCTTCCTTCCCCCCTGGCGCGCGGCCGAGGCCGATGGCCCCCGTGAGCGGGGCGGGCCTGTCTCGAGGGCAGGTCCGCCACGGCCCAGCAGGCGGCCGCCGGGTCGGCGAGCGCGTCGGGAACCACCTGCCCCGAGCGGGCCCTCGCCGCCGCCGCCGCCGCTCGCCGTCGTTGCAGCTGCAGTCGCCGAGGGGCGCCGCCGCAGAGGGCGGCGCTCCCGAGGAGGAGGGGGGAGGGCAGAGGAGGGAGGAGGGAAGGCCCTGGAAGGTCGTCTTGCTCTGGGGAGGAAGATCCTGGAACATCCACACCGAGGAAGATCCCGAGGAGGGGGGGACATCGTCTTGCTCTGGACGAAGATCCCGAGGAAGGGCGGGAGGAAGATCCCGAGGAGGAGGGGGGAGGGCAGAGGAGGGAGGAAGATCGTCTTGCTCTGGGGAGGGAGGTCCCCGAAGATCCTGGAATAATCCACACTCCGCGTGGCTCAATGCCACCGCGGTCAAGCACTCTTCTGCCCACCGCGCCCAGGCGGCGGCACCGGCGACTGCAGAGCGCTGTGCCTGGCGAGAGCGCATACAGTCGAGGCGTTGACCTAAGGAACCCTAAATAAGGAACGAGGCCCCTATTTTCCATAAATCCCACCAGCCCTCTGGGCGTAGGTGGTCTAGAGCAGATCCTCTTCCACCCCTCCCTCTTCCCCCTTGGGGAGGGGTTTACCCCTCCCCCTACCCTCTCCCCTGGACCTGGACGGGGGGGGCCGCGGGTAGTTAGAGCGTCCAAGATGGCCCAAGACGGCTCCAAGAGCGCCTCAGAGAACCCAAGATGAGCTCCAAGATGGCTCAAGATAGCGCAAGATCGCTCACGATGGCTCCTAAGATGGTTCCAAGAAGCCCAAAGACGGCCCCAAGATAACTCCAAGTGGCCAAACAGCTCCCCAAGGAGGCCCCGAAGAGGCCAAAATCGTCCCAAAACCTAAGGAAAATCAATGATTTTTGCTTTCTCGCCTTTTCGCTTCCGATGGCCATCCGAGGCCTGGAGATGGCTCCAAGATGGCCCAAGAGGGCCCCAAGAGAGCCCCAAAAGAGCCCCAAGACGGCCCCAAGAGCGCCCAAGAGCACTCCAAGAGCGTTCCAAGAGGGGTCCAAGAGGCGATTTTAGGGGCTTCCGAGGGGGGGCGCTAATTAAACCCCCCCTCTTGTTTGATCGACTCCCTCCAAGATGGCCCCAAAAGCGCCCCGAAGGCTCCCCAGAGCGCCTCAAGAGGGTCCCAAGAGGCGCCCAAGATGCCCCAAGGCGCCCAAAAAGCCCTCCAAGAGGCCCTCAAAAGACCCCCAAGAAGCTCCTTCCCCTCCTCCTCCTCCTCCTCCGATTCTTCCTCCTTCTCCGTCCTCCTCCTCCTCCTCCTCCTCCTCCTCTTCCCCCTCCTCCTCCTCCTCGACGACGACGACGACGACGACGACTCCTCTTCCATCCTCCCCCTCTCGGGGTCTGTGACAGCTTCCCCCGCCCTTTGTTATTCTGCATGCTCCCCGACTTCCCTGATCACCTCAACTCCCCTGAGCATCGTTTCTGGATGGGCTGGTGGGGATACGCGAAGCGTCAACAATTGAACTTCGATTTCGTATCGAAAACCTAAGGAAAATCCAAGGCGAGCTGCGAAACAATTAAGGAACACGGAGCCCCTCCCCAACGAAAAGGGTTCCTTCTTCAGGGCCCCGACTGTAGTCGCGCCGCCTCGCCCCGCGGGGCGGGAGGGCTGGCAGAAGCTCGGGACGTGGATGCCTGTAAGCTGGGGCGCGGTTGGCATGGCGCGCCGAGGCGCGGTGGGCCAGAATCCGGCGGCGCGACACGCGAAGCCAGAGCCTGACCGTATGTCGTCGAATCTCACAGTCAAAAATATGATTAAGAAAATGATCAATTAACAAAGCTGGGCCAGCGTTTCGGCAATTTCTTAAGAAAACGCTGGGCCAGCTTTTGGGAGCCAGGAACGTACACTACTCATTTCTAGGATCGAAAGCTACCGATCCCCTTAAGAAGCTGAGCCAGCTTTCCGGCAAGTTGGTTAAGAAATGCTGGGTCAGCTTTTCGGGGGGAGGCTTCTTAATCATAAGCGGGACCGTACTCCAGGAGCCAGCCCTGACTACGGGGGCTGCTGGACCCCTGCGGCTTGGAAAGAGACCATTCCGAGTCCGCGCCACATTCGCATGCCCTGACCTGGAAATTCGCCGGCCCAACGGGCCAGAGGCGTGCTAAGATCTCCGGTAACTGCTAAATAATACTTCTACTTCGCGCGCGCGGGGCGGCCCCTGGGGGTCCCCGGACGAAAAGTACCCCGGGCGATCCCCGGCAGACTCGGGTCAGAGATGGTTTTCCTCCTGGGCGCCGCCCCCGTGGCCCTCCAGAGAGCCCCAAGAAGGGCCACGAGGCCGCCAAGAGCCCTCCAAGATGGTTCAAGAGTGCTCCGAGATGCCACACGATCGTTCCAAGACGCCCAAGATGGCCCCCAGATGCCCCAAGAGGCTTCCAAGAGCACTCCCCAGAGGGCCCCAAGAGGCAAAATTCATTACTTTTCCCTAGGTTTTGGGCAGATTTTGGCGTGTCCATCTTTTCGGCTTCCCGACGCCCCAAGACGACCCAAGAGGCCCCCAAGATCGCCCCAAGAGGGCCCAAGAAGCTCCCAAGAAGGCCCCAAGATGGCCCAAGAGGGCTCCAAGACGGCCTCAGAGGCATCCAAGACGGCCCAAGAGGGGCCCAAGAGGGCCCCAAGCGATGCCCCAAAGGGGGAACACAAAATAAAACTTCGAGCCCTCGGCCTTAAGAAGCCCCCAGGAGGCCTCAAGAGGCCCCTGAGAGGCCCCCAAAGCCCCCAAGAGGCCCTCAGGAGGCCCCCAAGCGACGCTGAAGAGGCCCCCCAGCGGCCCCAAGAGGCTCAGTCATGCGAAATGGGCCGGCGGAATGAGCGAAGCGATTCAATAAAAATGGTACGCTCGCCATCAAGCTGTCTGGGGTCGAACGAGATCGTTTTCTTAGAAGCGCTGAAAACGTAAAGCGAGTGCTTCGGCCTAAACTGCAACTACTGCCTTCCATGGGGCGGCACTCCTCCCGTCGTCGCCAGACCGAGAAGAGGGGGAAGGAGAAGGGGAAGGGCGATGCTGATGCTGCTGCTGATGATGGTGGTGGTGATGATGATGGTGATGATGGTGGTGGTGATGATGATGATGATGCTGATGATGTTGATGATGATGATGATGCTGCTGATGATGATGAGGAAGGAGAGCATAGTCTGGGACAATCTGGGAGGGCACCGTGCGTGCATCAGCCGCCACTGCTGCAGTCGGGCCCGGCACGAGGCTTCGCCTCGTACCCATCCTCGGGGGCCCCGCCGAACACGTGCCGAGGACGAAGGTGGTGGGGAGGAAGACTGCCCAACAGCGCATCATCGCCTACGAGGATGGACGAAGACGAGGAGGAGGAGGAGGAGGAGGAGGAGGAGGAGGAGGGAAGAGGAGGAGGGAGGAGGGAGGAGGAGGGTCCTTCTACCCACTCTCCTTCTGCCCGCTCTGGCGCGTGGAAGGGTATCGTACAGGTGCCAGGCTGCCAGCGGCGGCAGCGGGCGCCACAATCGCCGAGGGACGCCGTAAGGCGGTGCAACATGGAGAGGAAGATCGAGGATAGATTTGGTGCTGGGTTCGGGAAACCGTGGATCCGAAGGGGAACAAACAATGGTATAAACATAAACTGTTGGAGGTCCGCGCGGATTTCTGGGACTGGCGCTGGAGCCCCCTGGCGGCTCCTCCGGTGCCGCCCCCGGCGCGCTCCTCGCGCCGCGCGGACCTCCGAAATCATATGTTTATGTTGTTGTTTGTTCCCCGAAAACAAGCCAGGCGAAAAATCCAACCACATGCAGTCGTGAGTACCGCAGTTGTGAGTATCGTCTTCGGTGGAGCTCCCTATGGGTGGTATGGGGCCACGAATCTTGTGAGGGGTGTGCCGAAGTGGCTGGGCAACCGCATGTGGCTGCACCAACTGGGGCCTTAAGTAGAGCGGCGTCCCTTGGGGCCACGAAACGTGTGAGCGCTTGGGGTCTTGCGTGGAGCTCCCCAGGGGGCTACGAAACGTGTGAGCGGCGTGCCGAAACGAAGCTGACGCCCACACGCCAACGTCGCCACGGGGGCCTTGGGTGGAGCTCCCTATGAGGCCACGGAACGTGTGAGCGGTGTACCGAAACGGAGGTGACGCCCACATGCCAACGTCGCCACGGGGGCCTTGGGTGGAGCTCCCTATGAGGCCACGAAACGTGTGAGCGGTGTACCGAAACGGAGGTGACGCCCACATGCCAACGTCGCCACTGGGGCCTCAGATGGAGCTCCTTCTGAGGCCACGAAGCGTGTGAGCGGTGTACCGAAACGGGCGTGACGCCCACATGCCAACGCCGCCGCTGGGGCCTTAGGTGGAACTCCCTATGGGGCTACGTAGCGTGCGAGGGGTGTGATGAAATGGGCGTGACGCCCACATGCGAACGGGGCCTTAGGCGCAGTTCCCGTGCGTGTGAGGGGAGTGCCAGAATGTTTTTTCTAGCCCTGGCTACGCTCATCAGCACGGAGCGCACCCTCGCTTGTCGATGCGCACATGCACACATGTCTACAATGCTTGGCGGCTTATGCACCACGCGTGGACTCAACCTGTCCCAATGCTACGACCGTGTGCCCAACGCTGTCACGGAGAAAACCGCCTCCAAAAACTGAGCCCGCCGACATGTCCGTCCCATCCCAGAAAGAAACGCCGGTCGAGAGATACGTGCAGGACGGGTCCAGTCGCTGTGAAAGCGAACGTGAAGATGAGCCCATTTCCCAACTGATGCTGCTCGACACAGTGTGCGCTACAGCGTTGTCGCGAGCAACTGATCAATTTGTCACGAGAGTGCCATCAAGCGCGCGCCGTTTCTGCGGCAGAGCTGTACCTAAAAGTAAAACTCCTCTCCCCCTCCATCCAACGCCCCCCCCTTCTCTAATTCCCCTCCCCCCACTTCCCCTTCCTCTCCTCACCGACAGACGCGCACTTAAAAAACTGTATCAGAACCGGTCGCTCCGCGCCGGCGTGGGAATCAGCCCACTTGGATTTCCGACGAGCACCAACGGGGCTTCGCCGGGCTTGGCGCTGAATTGTGCAGCCTTTTGAAGATCCTCCCCCCCCACCCCCCTCATAGAGCAGCGCCTGAACTTGAATAGATTGCGTGCGGGGAATGAAAAAATAGCCCCCCATGGCAGATGTGGACCTTATTTGAGGTCGCTCTTAGGCGTGGCGGGTGTGAACCCTACCAGCGGAGCTTGACATTCTCATCTCGAGGATGCTGTCAGACGTGGTGGGTGTAAACCCTACCAGCGGGTGTGGACCTTCTCAGTCTGAGGTCGCTGCCAGACGTGGCGGCTGTGACGCTACCAGCGGGTGCGGGCAAGTCTGAAGATATCGGGAACCCCTAAGTCGATTCCTCGCGTACGTACGTGATCGCAACTGCTCGTCACCAGGCGCACGCTATCAACAGAAACTAAATGCGTGAAGCCTCTAGCCCCACGATGGCGAATTGGCGTGCGCGCGTGACATCACGGCTCCCATTGCGTCACCAGGGTGAGGAAGAGGAGGACAAATGTAGGGACGAATCTGGCAAGGGCAGCCGAAGCGAGGCACCCAGTCAACCCTTTACTCATCAACCGATGTTTGTGTGACAATGCTCTGCCTCTCTCTGTGTCACTCGCTCGGGCCTCCCAAGTCGCTGCACCGCGCAAGTACGGTAGCATTCAATATAGCTCTACTTGGCAAAAACGGCGGATGCTTCGCGCGCGCGCGCGCTTGAAATCGCGCTGGCAGCCCCCCGGGATGCTGGGCCGTCGGCGACTCACATGGCTGGGTTGCGCCACTGCCAAATGGCTGGACCCGGGAACGCCTGCGCTCCCTGCTGCCTGGCCTGGAGCTGGCAGGAGCTGCCCGGCCAGAACATGGCAGGATGGGCGTGGTGCTGCCAGGCGTGGTGCTGGCTCCTGGACGTCTGCGGGCGAGCGCCCGCGGGCGCCGCGAAGAATCTGCCCGGCGGCTTCGGCAGCGCCGTCTGTGGGCCGGCCCCCTCCGCGAGGCCACCGGATGGCGGAGGTGCTGCTGGGAGCCCAGCGGCTGGCGGGGCAGCTGGCGGTGGCTGTCCCAGGCCCAGGCTGCAGCGATCGGGGTCGCTCTTGCTTATGACGAGCCGGCGGAAGTTCGGATTTCGGATGACGCCAGCGGTCTGCAGCATCGCAATGTTGGCCTCGTACCCCTGGATGTGCGCAGCAGTCACCTGCAAAGAACGGCTGTCGGGATGGTTTGGGAATCGCGAGCGACCGTGCCACGTCTCCTTGAAGGACCTCGTGACGGCTGGAGTCTTGAAATTCACGAACACGTACCCGTTGTTCTGCCCGGAGTCGAAATCGCACGGCATGTAGCAGAAATCGTAGCAGCCCTCGAAGCCGGACCTGTCCAGCTCGCCCACCACCTCGCCCTGCGTGCACCTGGCCGGCAGGTTGCGCACCATTACCGTGGTGATGCTCTCGGGGTCGCTCGTGCCCGCGACCTCCTTGATCATGCTGGCCTGCTTCACTCGCTTCTTGCGGCCGCGGACCTTGGCACCCAGCGCGGCGGCGGGCAGCCCCTGAGGCCCGTGCCCGCGGGCCGAGCCCTGCGGCGCGCGGGGGCCATCCGGCGCGCGAGCCACGGCGCCGCCCGCCGGCGGGGGCACGTGCTGCTCGTCTGCGCTGCTGCGTCAAGTCGGGCGTGTCCCCCACAGGGGGATTTTCGACGAAACATAAGAACTATCCCACAGATGCCCCAAGAGGGTCAGAAGATGGTTAACAACATAGTCCCCAGACTCTTCTTGGACTATTGTTGGATTATTTTTTGGTATTTTTCATTTTTCGTCGAAGATCCCCCTGTAGGGGGACAGGCCCGACTTAACTGTTGCGCCAGGTGTCGCAGACGGCGGTGTAGTCGCCGAACTCGCTGTCGGTGTCGGGATAGGTGATCGCAGTGGACTCGCAGTCCTGGGCCTGGGGCTCAGCGCTGCAGCCGATCGGCTCCTCGTCCATCGCTCCCCTCTTGGCAAACTGCTCGGAGGACATCGCCGAGTGGCAGGCGCCCGCGCGATGAGCCACAGAGATCTTGAAGGGGCGCGCGCGAATGGAAGAACCAGAGATAAGGCCCAGCTGGTTACGGAAGGGGCGTGCCAGAACCATCAGATCAGATCAGAGCCCATGGAGTCCTCTGGGGGTCATGCTGCTGAAGCCTTGAGACCACTAGAACTCTGGGGGCTGCCGCGCAAGCAGCTGCCCAATCACTCTCAAACCGGATCCGACCACACTCTGCACGAGGCAGCACCGGCCCATAGGCCGAGGCGGCTCCCCCTGGCGCGGGCGCGCAGCCAGGGATCGGAGCTCTCGGCACTCGGGCGCCAGGCTCCCCCCTCCTCCCACGACCCGACCCCCTCCCCCTGCGACTGCTTACCGCCCCGACCCTTCCCTCTGCAGGGCTGCTGCCTCTTGGCAGCAGAACGACCGGCGTGCGCGACGACGAGGGCGACGATGCTGAGGGCAAGGGCAGGGATGGGACGAGAGGGGAGGAGGGGGGGGGAAGAGAGGAGGAGGGGAAGGAAGAGAGGAGGGGGAGGACGAGAGGCGGAGGGGGAGGAAGAGAGGGAGGCAGAGAGGAGGAGGGGGAGGAAGAGGGGGAGGAAGAGAGGAGGAGGGGAGGGGACGAGAGGGGAGGAGGGGGAGGAATGAGAGGAGGGCGCGGGGCGGGGCGCTGCCCCTGCAAAACACGGAGACCCCACACTCCGCAAGACGGCTCGGGAGGCACGTCGCCACCTCTCCCTGGAGGGCCGTGCCTGCCTCCGCCGCCCTTCCGCCGCCCTGCCGCCGAGGACGAGATGCCCTGGGCCCCATCGATCCTTCGCAGGCGAGGGCGGGGCCCTCCGTGGAGCGCCCCCGCGTGCTCTTCGTGCCATTCTCGGGCCCCCTCTGGACCTCTGCACCTCGCGCTCCCCCCCCCCTCCTGGAGGCTCGGCCTGGAGCCTCGGGCACAGTTCCCGACGAGACCTCCGGAGGACGCTCGAAGAGCGTGAGAGAGATCGCGAGGACCTCCGAACACCTCCCTGCTGCCAACTTCTCCTCCTCCTCCTCCTCCTCCCGCTTCTTCTGTTTCTTCCTATGCTTCTTCTTCTTCTTCTTCTCATGCTTGTTATTATTCGTCTCCTCATTCTCAGGGGCGGCAGGGGATGGTCAGCTCAGGGGGCGAGCCCAAGGCCTGACATCGCCAATACA
>CAUYUJ010018087.1:64978-72478 GCA_963575745.1 Prorocentrum cordatum | reverse complement strand
GAGCCTGGGTAGGGAAATACACTCCAAATTGTCCAAAAATAATACAAAAATGCTCTGGGGACTATTTTTTTTGCATTTTGTTGCCCTGTTGGAATATTTGTTGAATCTTTTTTATTCTTCGTCGAAAATCCCCCTGTAGGGGGACACGCCCGACGTAAACCTGGCCCACGGCTGGCCCACGGAGCCAGCAGAGGCATCCGGCCCACCGGGAGGGGCGCCTGCACCCCGCGGGGGCCGAGGCGCACGGCCCACGGCTGGCCCGCCGGAGCAGGGACCGACCGCCCCGGCATTCCCATAGGCCTACCACGACATGTTCTTAGAACCCCAAAATTGAAGGGGCCCTGACACACACAAATAAATAACCAGATGCCGCGGAGAATAAACACACAGGGATAATAAAGTTCGGGGTTTTCGGGGAGATAATAAAAGTTGCCCGCCAGAGCCAGCATAAAGAGATACCAAGAGGAAAAAGCCAAAGATATCTTGAGGATCCTTGGTCTTTGGTCCTCTATGAGACATCCTCAACAAGAAATACAGAGAGCTAAATAGAAATATAGAAAGAGAAGAAGAGGAAGGGGAGGCAGAGGAGGAAGAGGAGGAAGAGGATGAGGAAGAGGAGAAAGAGCAAGAGGAGGAGAGAACAAGGAGGAAGCAAGAATCCAAAGTTCAAAACTTCTTACATTTAAATTTGGAAACGCTTAATGATAGCTCATGTGCTTAGTTTTCCCAGGATAATCAACCCCAGCGATAAACAAGTTCAGGGGGGTAGGGAGACGAGAAGAAAAATACATAAAAAGAGAAGAAGAGGAAGAGGAGGTAGAGGAGGAAGAGGAGGAAGAGGATGAGAAGGAGGAGAAAGAGCAAGAGGAGGAGAGAAGACCGAGGAAGCAAAAATCCAAAGTTCAAAACTTATTATATTTAATTTGTAAACGCTTAATGAAAATTCAACTTTTCATCTGCTCGTGTAGGGGTAGCTCATGTGCTTAGTTTTCCCAGGAGAATCAACCCCAGCGATAAACACGTTCAGGGGGCCAGGGCGACAAGAAGAAAAATAACTAGAACGAGAAGTATAAAGAAAGAAGAAAAGGAAGAGGATAAGGATGAGAAGGAGGAAGAGCAGGAGAAGCTGAGCAGGAGGTAGAAGCAAAAACCCAAAGTCGAACACTTACTAGATTTACTTCGTAAGCGCTTAATGACAATTAAAATGTTCATCTGCTCGTGTAGGGTAGCTCATGTGCTTAGTTTTCCCAGGATAATCAACCCCAGCGATAAACAAGTTCAGGGCGCCAGAGGGAGGAGGAGAAAGAAATACATCCTCGAACAAATCTCTCGTTTCGTTTGAAACATCCTCGACACATCTCTCATGTCGCTTGAGACATCCTCGAGTAGATGCTTGTTTCGCTTGAGACATCCTCGACAAGTTTTCGCTTCGCTTGAGACATTCTCAAATAATTGCTGGTTCCGCTTGAGACATCCTTGAAATATTGATCGTTTGGTTTTAGACTGCCTCCCAAAATTATTGGTTTCGCTTGAGACATCCTGAAAAAACGTGTTCGCTTCGCTTGATGTTGTTATCTCAACATAAGAAGGAAGTAACCTCGATGGCGAACTTTCCCAGTGATAATGAAGAACGGCCTCCGCGCCCTCCGCCTATACCGCCTATATTTGAAACCCTTCTAGGCCGACGATAAAAGACTCTAACGACTTAAGGGGGGGGGGTACTTTATTATCCTCGGCATGGGATTACGCACAAATAACATGGTTCCCCATATTTTCCCATATTTTCTTGGTTGTTGTCTTCGCCCCCACTCCCCATATTTTCCAATATTTTCCGTGGAATCGGCGATTAATAGTATCTGTGTGTTTTTTCCCCTCCTGAAAAATGCTCGAAGAGCAGAAACAGTGCTGTTAGAACATCAGCCCGATGTGCAAAAAACAAGACTGACTCCGCCAGAAAGGTTCTGATAAGAGTTCGTGCAAACCACAGGCGGTTCTTAGAACATTCTCTGGTGGGCCTGTAGGCGAGCCAGGGCGCTTCGCCACTGCTTGATCCATAGAGCCGGCAGAGGCCTCCAGCCCCGCCAGGAGCGGCTCCCTTCCCGACGCGCAAGCGCACGGCACATGTCGCCCCGCCGGTGCCACGCGCGCGCGCGCCCAGGCAGGAGGCCCTGCCGAGCTCGCCGCCCGGCTCGCGGCGGAGGGGCCGGCGCTGAGCGCCGTGCGCGAGGCCGCTATGGTTCGGTCGGGCACGTCCTCCTAGAGGCAGATCTTCGAACAAAAACTTAGAATGGTCAAAAGATAGCCCAACGCAGTCTGCAAAGTCGTCCCCATGCAGGCTATGCTTTGTCTATTTCTGGATCTTCCTCCTGTAGAGGGACACGCCCGACACAACGCTGTGGTAACCCGTCGTTGCTGCTGAGAGCCTGCGGAGCCGAAGGGAGCACCGCTCGCCCAAGCGGCGCCCGCTCTCTGGGCAGGAGCCAGTCACTGCATGGACACGTTGGGATCAGGAGCTGCTGCTTGGCGTGGCGCGGCGGCGGCCCCAGCGGCACGCTGTGCCCTGCGAGCGGATGGCGTGTCGCTCCGCTCCGCAGGGCGGGGTGATGGGCAAGGCTCGGGACGTTGCTGCTCAGGCTCTGGGACGTAGCTAGCGCCCCGCGCCGAAGCGCGGTGGGCCAGGCCAGAACTGGCGGGGCGACACGCCAAGCCAACTATCCCGACGGTAAGTAAGCACCACTCGCCCCTGAGAGGGAGCCAGGCACTGCAGGAACGTTCCAGAACTCGCTCCAATTGCACCTCTCCCACAGCACGGGCGCTCGCCCCCGACACACGACATGAGACGCCCGATCGGCACAAAGGCCGAATCATGCCACAAACTACGGGCCCGAACATCTGGACAACCGTCCCGCAGTCAGGCAGCCGGGCAGCAACAATAAAACCATCACTCATTCGACTGCGCCTGGAACCCAATCCGCTTCTGGGACTGGAAGCAGAACGCATGCAGCGAGGATGTGGCCGCACCCGAGCCAGCGCTACGAGCCCACACATTCGTCGCAACACTTCTCTGGTGCTGAAGCGACAGGCGCGTCTGTCATGGGCTGGGACAGCATACTGTCAGACTAAATCTTCAGGTCAGCCGCCGCTTTCTGGCCATCCGAGCTGGATGTTGCGGTGCAATTGGTGAGGGTGACCACGTTGAAGCCCTTCTCGCAGGCGGTGCGTATAGTGGACTCCACACAGCAACTGGTGAAAAGACCGCAAATTACCACAGTATCTATGCCGTGCTGCTTGAGCTGCTTCTCCAGGTCGCTGCCCATGAAGGCGTCCGAGCCGTTCTTGCCCTTCACGATGACAATCACGATCATCTCGAATGTGTTGCAGAACTCGGCCTTCAAAACGACCGGTGTGTGGAAGACCTTGGCTCCCGTCTTGCGCACCACGTCCGCCACCCGCGCTGTGTCCGCAAGCATCCCGGTGGATGCCATGACCTCCTTGAAAGCTGGGTGCAGCTTGCCGCCGTCGCTGCAGAGCTCGTTCTGGTACTCGATGGCCACCATCGCGGTCTTGTTCGAGCCGATGGCGAAACCTTCCTTGGCCTCCGACGGCGACTCGGAGATGCGAGCGTCGCCACAGCAGGTCGCCATGGCGTTCCCCATGGCCTGAGCTCTTGGGGAACAGATCCTCCCCCGCACGCTGCCCGCGCCAGAAAAGCTCGAGCCAAAATGGCTGTGGATATCGAGGATGTGTGTAGGGGGGGGAGGACGTGAAGTGAGAATCTGGGAGGAGTCGGCTACGACGGTGTCGAAGAACGCCTACACGGGCGTCGAGCCTCCCAACGTCCAGTACACGTCGACTGGAGTCCTGCGGTCGTCTCATCGACCTGTGCACTAGCGGGCAATATGGAGGCTCAGCAACGTCCACTCTTGGCATGCCACCTCCTCTTATCACTTGCACCCGCTGTGCAGCTGGATTATGAGTGCGGGAAGGAACGAGAACGATCGGGGACGATGACGAGCTCCAGGGAAGAGGGATGATGAGAATGAGCCAGGAAGGGGGAACTGAGGGAGGAAAAACGCTCTAACCAGCTACGGCCCCCCGCCGCCATGCTCTGAGAAAGCTCTCCCAGGTGACGCCCTAGAAGCACGACGAGGAGGCCACGGCGAGCAGCCACTCTTGGCCGACCTCTCGGCTAGCCAGCACCTCTCGCAACGCAGCAGGGGGCACCTTCTTCAGGGGAACGAGGAATGACGCAGACATAAGAACTCGGAAGTCCGCGCGGACTTCTCGGATCGGCGCCGGAGGCGCCGCCAAGGGGGTCCAGCGCGGCTCCGAGAACTCCGCGTGGACCTCCCAGTTCTTATGTTCATGCCATTCTTCGTTCTCCTGTTCTCGGCGACCGAGCCTGCTCCGCTGCGATCGGAGTGTTCGCGCCCCGAGCTCCACACTGGGAGGCCTCCTGGATGGGGTCGGAGTAGATGGGGTCAGGGGATCCCGCCGCATCGCCAACACATCGGCGCTGCATCATGCATCGGCCATGCACTGGCGACTCGCCGATGCATCGGCCACGTCGGCGTGGAGAAAATTGGGCTCCACATCGAGCCGCATCGGCGATGCATCGGCGAGGCATCGGCGACGCATCGGCGAGGCATCGGCGATGCATCGGGATGCGGCGCGATCCTCCGACCCCATCTACTCCGACCCCATCTGGGTGGCCATGTGCTGAGCAGCCAGGCGGTGCGCACGCCGGGCGGCGTAACGTCCTCCCCCTGCATAGAGAACGCCACCCGAGCACATCCCCACCGAGGCAGGCCCACGGCACCGCTGGCAAGCGACCTCGAACGAGGAGGAGGAGGAAAAGGAGGAGGTGGAGGAGGAGGAGGAGGAGAAGGAGGAGAGGAGGAGGAGGAGGAGGAGGAGGAGGGGAGGAGGAGGAGGAGGAGGTGGAGGAGGAGGAGGAGGAGGAGGAGGAGGAGGAGGACGGAGGTGGAGGAGAGGAGGAGGAGGAGGAGGAGGAGGAGGAGGAGAGGAGGAGGAGGAGGAGGAGGAGGAGGTGCCTTCGGCGCGGAAGCGCCCACACCCACGAGGTCGCTGGCACGCAAGAGCAGCCCCGTGGCAGGAGCGACCTCTGGCGCACGCGGCTCTCGGGGGCCGCGGGGAGCGTCAGATCCACGCGCGCGGGCCAGTGCTCGGGGGGGAACCCCGTGGGCCCGCAGCAGAGGAGCCCCTCCGGCGAAGGGCCACTCCAGGCTTAGGTCGGGCGTGCCCCCCTACAGGCGGATTGTGGACGAAAAGTTCAGGAAGTACCAGAAGAATACTGAAACATAGCAAACAGATGCTAAAACACATCGTGCCCATCATATTTTTTATTACTGTTTTTGAAAATTCCTCCTGTAGAGGGACAGGCCCCACTGAACTCCAGGCCTCGGAAACATAGCGAACACTCATGCCACACTCACTTGTCCACGCCTCCCCCTCCCCCCGCCCAATGCTCAAAAGTTGGCGGTGGGTCTGGACGAGCTACGCCTCGGCCACAGTCTCCCCGGCGCGTGCCAGCTCTGAGCTTGCGGGGGAGGGGCAGTGTCCAGCAACCCTTTCCCTCGACCGTCCCAAGCGTCCCGGCCGCTCCAACGTTTTCCGATGCCCGGGCCCCAGAGGTCTGGACTGCTTCCCTTGTCAGGGCCAGGTCGGGCATGTCCTTCTACAGGCGGATGCTGGACGAAAACGTTGAAACATATAGTCAACACATTCTCAAGGACGGCAGAAACTGGTCGAAAAATCGTACCCCTGTTTAATTTTCGAACCGTGGTTATCAGATGTTTCTCCCGTAGAGGGACAGGCCCGATGGAAAATCAGGGCCGGTCTTTGCGTCCCGAGGAGTCCTCCCGCGGCGCTCCCGCGGGCCGGCGAGGGCCTCCTGGAGGCCGAGCACGCGGCCCGAAGAAGCCCGCCGCGCCGACTCGTCTCGGAGCGCGCCGCACCTCGCTCCCGCTGGGCCCCGGCGTGCGGCCGCGAAGCCCTCCGGAGACGGAGCGCCGTCCCTCGGGCGTGGCCTCCTGCAGGCGCCCGCAGGCGAAGGTTGGACGACAAGTGATCCTGACGGGAGGAGGGAGGAGAGGGGGGGAGGAGGAGGGAGGAGGGACGCGGGGGCCGTCTCTTCAAAACGAGGGCCCGACACCACAGGATGGTTGGGAATAGCTATCCTGGCGAGGGGCCCAACCACCCAACCAAATGCAACTGTGAGCAACGCGTTGTGGGTGCCGCTTCCGGTGGGCCACGCAACGCGTGATGGGGCGTGCCGTAAGGGGTTGGGGGGGGACGCATGCGGGCCGTCCCACTGTGGCCTTCGGCGGAGCTCCCTGTGGGGCCACGATGCCCTGTAGTGGGTTGTGGAGACGCATGCGGGTGGTGCCACTGGGGCCTTCGGCGGAGCCCCCATATGGGGCCACAAAGCGCTGTACTGGGTGGGTGGGGGGGGACGCATGCGGGCGGTCCCACTGGGACTTTCGCTGGAGCTCACTATGGGGCCAAGAAGCGCTGTACTGGGTGGGGGGACGCAGCGGTGCCACTGGGGCCCTCGGTGGAGCTCCCTATGGGGCCGCGAAGCGCTGTACTGGGTGGGGGGGACGCATGCGGGCGGTCCCACTATGACCTTCGCTGGAGTCTCTATGGGGTCACGAAGCGCTGTACTGGGTGTGGCGGACGCATGCGGGCACCCCCACTGGAGCCTTCGGTGGAGCTCCCTATGGGGCCACGAAGCGCTGTACTGGGTGGGGGAGACGCAGGGAGGAGAGATTAGGGGGAGGAGGGGGAGGAGGATGAGGAGGAAGAGGATAGAGGAGGAACGCGGGGATCGTCTCTTCAAAACGAAGACCCAACACCACAGGATGGTTGGGAACAAGATATCAGAACATGCTCGAAAATAGTCGAACATGGTCGACAAATTGTCCCCATACAATGTTTTGACTATTTTTGAATTTTCCTCCTGTAGAGGGACACGCCCGACTTAACCCTGGCGTCCTTTCAGTACGCACGCTCATGCGCGGTCCGTGGCCCGCAGACGTGGGCAGGAAAGCCCAGCATCGAATCGATAAACATTGGATCGCCGATCGAAGCGAATCGGAACGGCGAAGAGATCGGCAGCCGAGTCGGGAGGAGTCGAAGCGGCGGGAAGCGGCAAGCCAAGGATCAGATGCCTCCGACCAAAGATCGGAACCCAAACCAAAATCCCACATCGAATCGACTCGGAATCGGAAGCCACATCGGAATCCCAAATCGATTCGAATCGGAATCTGAAGCTGCACGGTTTCCCCTGGGGCCGTAGGCGACCCGAGGAGGAGGAGGATGAGGAGGAGGAAGAGGAGAAGGCGGATGAGGAGGAGGAGGACGAGAAGAGGGAGAAGGAGGAGATGGAGGGGGAGGAGGAGGAGGAGGAGGAGGAGGAGGAGGAGGAGGAGGAAGAGGAGGAGGAGGAGGAAGAGAAGGAGAAGGAGAAGATGGAGG
>CAUYUJ010018087.1:62500-64878 GCA_963575745.1 Prorocentrum cordatum | reverse complement strand
CCCTCTCGCGTGCCGCTGCCCGTGCCTGCCTCCGCCCGGCCCCCCCCCCCCTGGGCCCCGCGCCCCTGCGGGGGCGGCGCACGGAGCCCGCTGCGGGCCACTGTTAGGTCGGGCATGTCCTCCTTCGTGCGGATTTTGTTGTATGTATATGTATACGTCTATGTATATGTGTATAGGTATTCCGAGTCCTATATTTTTAGAAGCCCGGGAGGGTGGACCCCCCCCCTCCCCTCCCGAAACCGGACTCCCGCGATCTGGGGCTTTGGGACCTTCCGGACGGGCCTCGAAGCGGCCCCCCGGGCCTCGCAGGGCGTTTTGCCAAGCCTTCGCAGCACACCTAGGGCGATCAGGGGGGTCCTCGGAGACGTCCCAGAGACCCCCAAGACAACACAAGAGAGCTCCAAGAAGCCGTCATACCCCGAAAGATCGCTCCAAAACGTTCCGAGAGGCCTCCAAGAGTACCCCCAAGAAGGCCTCAAGAGGGACAAATCAGTTATTTCATGTAGGTTTTTGGTGAATTTGGGGTTCTCCTCTTTTCGGCTTCCCGACGCTCCAAGACGGCGGTCTTCTGGGCGTCCGAAGCCGCCTGTGAGGCTTCAAAATCGGCCCGCAACCATCCGAAAGGGCTTCCAGGCAGTCTAAGAGAGCCCCAAAACGGCACAACAGGGGTCCAAGATGGCCCTAAGAGAGCCCCATGGCGGCCCAATATGGCCCCAAGACGCCCTCCGAAGCATTCCAAATCGTGACCGGGCCGTTCAGGGAGACCGCAGTCAGAGGCAGTTGGCCTTAGGAAGCCCCAGAGGCCCCCAGAACACGCCAAGGAGGCCTCCAGAAGGTTTTAAGAAAGCCTGAGAACTTTGGTGAGGCCCCCAAAAGCTCTCCAAGGGGAAGCCTCCGCAAAAAGAGCTGAGGAGGATGGGGAGAATTCCCAGGGTATGGCGAGAATGAGGAACAATAATCATGGAGGAAGGATAACGAACAATATTATTATAACGGCGATGCCAGAAAAGGCAGCGAGGAGTTATCGCTAAATTGTCGGCTTGACCTTCCTGCCATTTCCGCCTGCATGCCAAACTTCAAGGACCAAGGTGCATGGCGCGAAGCGCCACTGCAGTCTTGTGTGTATATATATATATGAGAGAGAGAAAGAGAGAGAGAGAGAGAGAGAGAGAGAGAAAGAGAGAGAGAGAGAGAGAGAAAGAGAAAAGAGAGAGAGAGAGAGAGAGAGAGATCGTGATCCACCGCCGCCTTACTGTGGAAAATTCCCCCCCTCTTCCTCCGGAACCCGGGGTTCCCCCCGAAAATCCCCCCCCCCCGCTGGAAACCGCCCCCCTCTTCTTTCCCGTGGCAAAACCCCCCCCCTCCCCTAACACCCCCCTCCCCCCCCTCCCCTCCAGAAAACCGGGAAGGTCACTACCAGTTCGAACCCCCCCCCCTGGGAAAACCGGGGGAAGTCACTACCGGTTCGAACCCCCCCCAGAAAACCAGAGGAAGGTCACTACCGGTTCGAACCCCCGCCCGTCCTCCTCGAAAACCAAGCCGGGGGGGGTCACCACCGGTTCGACCCCCCCCCCCCTCGAAAACAGGGGGGCGCCACTACCGGTTTCCCCCCCCCTCCCCCTCGAAAACCAGGGGGTGTCACTACCGGTTCGGTTCGAACCCCCCCCTCCTCCTCGTAAACCGGGGGGGGCCACTACCGGTTCGAACCCCTCCCCCCCCCCTCACCGTCAGCACACGACTCTCCCTAACCGTCCGCACCACATCCCCCACTGCTGTTCCCAGCACCATTGTCCTCACCACCACTGTCCCCACTGGTTCCACCACCGCCCCTACTGTCCCCACCAGTGCCCCCACCACTGTCGCACTGTCCCCACCTTCCCCACCTCTGTTCCCACAACGGTTCCACTCTCCCCACTTTCTCCACAGCCCCAACCACCGCCCGACTATCCCCACTGTCCCTACTGTCCCACTGTCTCCTCCGCTGTCCCACTGAGCTGTCCCACTGTTCCCACCCCTGTCCCCAGTGTCCCCACCACTGTCCCCACTGTACCTCTGTCCTATTATCCCACCGCCGTCCTGGCCACCGCCCTCACCACTGTCCCCACCACCACTGTACCCTCCACTGTCCCACTGTTTCCACCCCATTCCCACTGTCCCCACACCACTGTCCCCACCACCACCGTCCCCATCACTGTCCCACTGTCCCCACTGTTCCCACCATTGTCTCCGCTGTCCCCACCAGTGCCCCCACCAGTGTGTCAATGTACCCACTCTCCTTACCATTGTCCCACCACGGTCCCACTCTCCCCACTTTCCCCACGGTCCCCACCACTGCCCCACCGTCCCCACTGTACCCACTACTGTCACACTGTCCCCGC
>CAUYUJ010018087.1:55000-57500 GCA_963575745.1 Prorocentrum cordatum | reverse complement strand
ATACGTAGGTACATGGGATCACCCACTGCGAAAACTCGTGGTCACATATCCGTGATCATCTTTCCCTACAACCCCTACGTGTTCTCAGGTACGTCCACGTTCTGCGCACGCCATCAAACTATGGCAACCGCGTTGTAGCACTCGGCTGCATCAAACACACCAGGTCGCTCAGATATCATGTCGCGTTCTGTGGTCAACGCGTGCCCAATACCGCTGTCACGTGTTCTGTTTGAGAAGTGGTTTGTGGTGAGCACAAGGGAACTGCTTCGATTTCGGTGCTGTAAACACCCCAAATGGTTATTGCAATGCCAATTAAACGTTCGCCGTGCCAATTAGACGATCGGCCACATGGAGGGAATGTACACCCACAATTGAAGGTAATCGGGGATCTTCTGGCCCGGGTCAATCCAAACCCGGGTCAGTCAGGCCTTGCAGAATCATGCAACATCCTGCAAGATCCTGCGCCCAAACCAAGGTCAACGCGAAGGATCCTGCAAGATCCTGCAGGATCCTGCACCCAGACCCAGGTCAGTTCGACCCTGGCCCTAAAGGATCCTGCAAGATCGGGCGCTCTGGCTGACCCCCGTTTGAATTGACCCCCGTCTCAAGGCTCCCGAGGTAAGAGAGAGCGCGTTACGGGAGACAGCGCCGGGGAGGCCGGGGCTCCCCCCTCGGCTACTCCCCTTCCCCTGGACCTCAAGTGTCGGAAGCCCCCCCCCTCCAGAAGCTACCCCCCCAACCCCCTGGCATCCCTGCCGTAAGCCCACCCCCCTCTCCCCTTTACCCTGCGACCCCCTGCGAGCTGCCCCCCCTCCCCCCTTGAAGCTCCCCAATTGGACCCCCCCCCCTTATCTTAAAGCTCAAGCTCCCCCCCCCCTCACCCCTGCTGAAGGCCCCCCCCCTGCCCCTGCCCCGCTCCACCACTTCGAGCTGGACAGCTGGCCCCCTCCCCTGGAACCTCCCCCCCTTTGCCTTCAAGCTCCGGAAGCTGCCCCCCCTCCCTGGCGCTCCTGCCGCGTGCCCCCCTCCCCCCCCGCCCCGCTCGACCCCTGCAGGCTGCTCCCCTCCTTGAACCTTCCCTGTTGGAAGCCCCCCCGTTCTTCCCCAAAACGACGGCGACGAGGGCGGCGACGACGACGACGACGACGACGACGACGACGGCGGCGGCGACGGCGACGGCGACGGCGGCGCTGTGCGCACAAGGCGCTCGCAAGGTCACCAGCAACAACAACAGCAGCAGCAGCAGCACCAGCCTAACCAGCAGCATCACCACCATCAGCGGCAGCACCAGCAACAGCAGCAGCATCAACAGCATCAGCAGCAGCAGCGGCACCAGCAGCAGCACCAGCAGCAGCGGCAGCAGCAGCATCAGCAGCATCAGCAGCACCACGAGCAGCATCACCAGCAGCATCATCATCAGCAGCAGCAGCACCAGCAGCAGCACGAGCATCAGCATCACCAGCACCACGAGCAGCAGCACCAGCAGCTGCACCAGCAGCAACACCAGTAGCAACAAGTTCGTCAATGATTGCTGATATTTACCACTCCTTGTCTCCTCCGTTCCCCTCCCTCAATGTCAGTCCGAACCACGCCATATGCAATACAGTGTGCACTTTAGCTGTGAGTTTCATTGCATGCTAATTTCAGCCCTCACACTCGCAGCTGCAACACCATCCCGCTCGGCGCGTCAAGATCTTCGAGATGATTCTACCCCTCAACTTTCAAAATTTAGCTGGGTGCCCATCGACAAAATCCCGACAAGGACCCGCACCGCCGTGCTGCGATCCCATAGCCACGCTATGTTTGGAAACTCGACACATGTGTCGTGGATGACCCGATTCACTAAACTCATCTTGAGAAATGGAATGTGAACATGGTTTGCAACAACAGATCGGTTGGCACACAAACATATGCCGGAACGCTGGCGCGACCCCCGGCGGTGCGAAGTTGCGAACCTTGCGCGAACCTTGCGCGAGTCGATCTTAGTCAGAACTAGATGTGCACACAAAAGTACTGGTGAACTATGCTGTGCTACGCCCCACGCCCATGACCGTGAGACATGTGCAGCTTCTGATGCAGACTAGCGCACATACGCCCGTACAGCAGCCCGAGGCTTACGACTGGTCAGGAAGCTTAGTGGCGATGAGAAGTGGGCACTGTGGGACATGGCTAACTTACCAGATAAGGTTCATGCTAAGCTACTAGCACTTGAAGGTGCACCCGAACCCTGCGAGGAGGAGGGGGAGGAGGAGGAGAAGGAGGGGGAGGGGAGGAGAAGGTGGAGGGGGAGGAGGAGGAGGACCAGCAGTGTAAACCCAAAAATCATCAACGATTTTGGAAAATACCCTCCCTCCAAGCTCCCTCGTCATAGGCACCTACAACGTGAACCGTAGATGTGCGTGCCCCTGCGGGAGGCCATAGACCCTGATCCTCTGGGCGAAAGCAGACGCAAGCCAAGTCTTTGAGGATGCTGGCGTTGGGAATGGTATCGTGCACTGCG
>CAUYUJ010018087.1:20000-50000 GCA_963575745.1 Prorocentrum cordatum | reverse complement strand
CGCGGCGCTAAAGCGAGAACCACAATATGAAAACGGCCCGCCCTCGATCCCTGAAACTCTTACAGCTTTCTCAAAGAGAAAAGGCGGTGCCAAGGCGAAAACCATATTTTGACCCCCCCTCAATCAGTGAAACTGATGCACATGATTAAAGACGAATGTGCGAATCGCTACGGCGAGAACCACATTTTGAAAACAACCCGGCCTCAACCCGTGAAGTTCTTGCAATTTGTTTAAATGACTGCGCGCGGCGCTAAGGCGAGAGCCACATTTCGGAAGCGGCCCGCCCTCCATCTGCGAAGCTGCTGTTCAGAAGCGGTAAGGAAGTCTACAGCAACACGCCCGGCCCGCCCTTCCGACTGACCTCGGGGTGCGACAGGGAGGAGTTTTTGACAAGGAGAAAATGAATGAGGAGGGCGGTGGAGGAGGAGGGTGGAGAAGGAAGAGGAAAGGAAAGATGGAAGAGCTGGCCAGCTGCCCCTCACAGATCCTGGATCGCCGCCATCTCCGTGCACGCAGCTGACTGCGCGGACAGCTTCGCGGCGTCCTCGAGCTGGTGGCGGGGGGTGTGGGCTTTCGGCCCTGGCCAGGGCGGCCTGGAGTGAGGGAGGCATGGGGGACGATCGGTGATAGTGATAACAACGTCAACGATGGTGATACGTCTCATTGTGTACGCTTCTCGATTCACGCGTGTCATCCTTGCGCGGGGGCCATCCTGACCTTCTCTGCGTGTCTCAAATTTGAATGCTCCCCCCCGAGCTTCCTCTGTGCGCCCTTTGGTCAGGACAGCCAGGCCCACAACGGCTCCCTCTGGACCGCGATCGAGCTGCTGCCAGACGGCACGCTGCGCAAGGCACGGCACGGAACCGGTGCTTCACGGCAAGTGTTTGGCCTGGCATGTCCGCCTACAGGCAGATTTGGGAGGAAAAACTACAACCAGTCCAGAAATATTCAAACATGGTCCGACAAATCGTCCCCGCACTATTTTTGGACCGATTTTGAATCGTCCCCCTGTGGAGGGACAGGCCCGACTCAAGGCGAGTGGTCCTGCGGGGGAACACCAGCAGCGTCCTCCAGAGCGAGGCATGCACGCCGCGTGTGCAGCCACGCGTCGCAGCGATCGCACGCAGACGGCGCCCGGCGCTGGCCCCGAGAGCAGAAGGGCGGCCCGGTGCACGACGGGTGCCTAGGACGAGCGGGCCCGCGGGGGGCCCCGGGGGGCCGCGAGAGCCCCCCGTCCGAGCCCGACCTGCCTGCTCCTCCTTGCGGCGCCGTGGCCGCAGGGCGGGGCACCTGCGCCCCAACCCGTGGGGGGGCACGAGAGATCCCCAGGCAGTGCCCGCAGGGGAGTCGCCCCCCCCCCCCCCCCCTCCCTCCCGAGGGGGTAATTAGCCACGCCCTCGAGGGGAGCAGGCCCCCCTGGCACCCCCCCAGGACCACCTCCCGCAAGCTGCCCCGAGACGTCCAAAACGTCCCCGATCCTCGACCCACCCTCCTCCTCGACCCTGGCGGAGGGGAACAATGGGGTGAGGAGGGGGGGTGGACAAGGGGGGGGGGCCGGGGGACACGGGGGGACGAGGGAGGGGGAAACAAGGGAGAACAAGGTGATCGGTCTTTTATTCATTGTTTTGCCGATCGGCGCGGGCCCTCGCCCCCCCCGTTCCCCCCCATGGAGTGGATCTTAGTTGTTTTTGTGGCGCCTGTTTCGAGCAGGTGGGGCCTCTCCCAGAATGGGCGCCCTCTTACCAACAGTCGCACTAAGCAGAGGTCTGGGGCCGGACCACCTTCCCTCCCCCTCCTTCCGCTCAGTGTCGAAACGCCGAACAAAAAACTGCTCACAAGGGAAAAGGAGGAGGTGGTGAATCCCCAAGGGGGGGGACAAGGGGTGAGGGGAGGGGGGGCACGGTTGGGGGGGGGAGGGGGGGGGGCAAGGGGGGAGGGGAGGGGGGGGGACACGGGGGGACAAGGGAAGGGGAACAAGGGAGAACAAGGGGAACAGGGGAGAGGAAGGAGGTGGTGAACTGCCGAGGGGTGATCCCCCCGCTGGCGCTGCCCCAAGCTTGCCCCCGCCCGGCACCTGCCCGGCAGAGACCGGCCGCGCCTCCCCCCGAACTGAGCGGCAGGCCGCACCAGGCCAGGGCCGCCCCGGGCGGCCCTTCCTGCTGGCGCCCCGTCGGATTAAAGAGAACTCAGGGGGGAACGAAAGAGTCGTGCTTTCCGTCTTTGTCTTGTGAGCGTATCTTAACTCGGCGTTTCGACGCCGGGTGGGAAAAGGGGGGGAGGGGGGGGGAGGCCTGGCTCCTGCTTGGGGCCGTGCGGCCTTCGGGGGAGGCACCACCTGCTCGAGCCAGGCGCCCGAAAACAGCCAAGATCTACTCCGGGGGGGGAGAAGGGGGGGGGGGGCCGCGCCGGTCGGAAAAACACTGAACAAAGGAACGACGATCACCTTCTCGTAGTCTTCTTCGCCTTCCTCGTACGATGATCGTGTTGATCACAACTCTTCGTCTTACATCCCCGTGCAAATATATCAAAAGTGGCACAGGGATGGAAACAGAAAAGATGTTGAATCAGACCAAGCGGGTCCCGTGGCATCTAGTGACATCCACCTGTCAATGTTACGGAAACACGTCTCGACTGCATTGACGACTGGTGGGGACGAAACTGCAAGGCGGAACGTGGAAGCGCCCACGCCAACAGCCCTGTGAAGGATCAACTCGGAGGAACACCTGGGCATTAACTGGCGTCCGCCTCCCGTTGCCGTGTAGATGATTCACGATGATCGTCTTGCTGATTTTGTTAGAACTTCTTTCCCGGCTGCGTATCACTCTTCTCCTGAGTTCGGTGGGGCGGGGCCGCGTCCGGTAGAGGGAAACAATTAGTGAACACCCCCCCTGCCCCCAAAACTCAAAGTTGGCACGCGGGGGGGAGACTGCGGTCGAGGTGCAACTCATCAGACCCACCGCCAACTTTGAACATTGGGGGAAGGGGGAGGCGTTCACAGATGAATGTGGCATGAGTGTTCGCTATTTTTTTCCGAGGCCTCGTCTCTCGGGGGGGGCGGGGCGGAAAAGAGCGTCGGCGTCACGCCGCCGCGGGAGCCCCCCCGGGGGCCCCCTCGGAGTGCTCCGGTCGGTGTGCGCTGTATTTTTTTGTGGGTTTCGGGCGAAGCACGGTGGGGCAACACGCCGAGGGGGCCCATGGGGCCCCGCGGCGGCGTGACGTTGGCAGTCTTTCTCTCCCCCCCGAGAACGAACAAGGCCAGCCCCCACCGAATTCAGGAGAAGAAGAACAAGGCGAAGCAAAACGATCAACACGATCGCCGTACGAGGCAGGCGAAGAAGAATACGGGGAGACAAAGACGGACAGCACGACTGGCACGCATGCCAATTCTAATAGTATTAATGCTAGCCGCCAGCGTGGAACCCAAGCAGCGGTTTCTTGCAATAGATGCAATGCGAATCTAGGTGGTGCAATCAATGTGGTGCAATCTACGTGGTGCAATTTATGTGACGCAGAGCAATGCAAGGCAACGCAATGCGAAGCCATGCAAACCAATGCAAACCAATGCACACGAATGTAAAGCAATGCAGAGCAATGCAAAACAATGCAACGCAATGTAACCCAACGTAACAAACATCGAAACAACGCAAACCAGCGCACATCAGTGCAACACAATGCAACGCAATGCAAACCTATGCACCGCAGTGCAAAGCAACAACAAGAAACGCAACGAAATGCAACGCAGTGCACAGCAGTGAAATGCGATGCACAGCAACCAGACACAACGCAAACACACTGCAACGCAATGCAAACCAGTGCGGCGTCAGGCGGCGACGAGCTGGCCAGACCGACAGCACATCCGCACCCCGCTCGAGGCCTCACCCCCCCCTCCTTTGACGCCTGGTGGCCATTGTGGCAGTGCAGCGACCATCCAAAACCAACTCGCACCCTTCTCATGGCCCCCCCCCCACAGACAATGGCAACGGCCATCAGAATCTGAGCATTCTCTCAGGGTGGAGGGCTCAGGGTGAAATCCATATGGGCTTTTGCACCTCGAGCATCAATCCGTCTTGTGTTCACCCTTTTACATATTCAAGCCTCGAAAATCCATCGAAACGGCATTTCAGACTTCACCCTTTGCCCTCGGATACTAAGGGTCCAAAGAGCTTCCGGAGTCCGCACGGGAGTCAGCAGAGCCATGTTCGGCACGAGCCGAGCCCCCGGGGTCCTCGTCCTCGCCGTTCGGGCACTCCATCAGCCCGTCGCACAAGCAGGTTCTGGATGCGCACGTGATGCAAACACCAAGGCTGCATGCCGGCTCTCTTTATGCCAACACGCCGTCTAACCAATCAATGCGCCTGTTCGTACATATCAGGAACAGCTCGTGGGAAGTCTTGGCAAGAAGGATTCAAGGCTACTCAACCCGACTTCAAAAGCCATTCAAACGGGGTAGGCCAAACTGGGCCTGGGATTAAGACGGATTGAATGTCGGGTGTTGCTAGAAGTACCCCTGGCCCAAGGTGTCCCCGGCTTTTCGCTCCAGCTTGGAGCCCCTGGGGCCCTCTGGGCCTCGTGAGGGGCGCTCTGGGACAAAGAAACCAGTTTGGGACTGTGTGCCAGATTCCGTCAGACTCGCCAAAACAAACGGGGCAGCAAGCGCAACCGTTGGCCTCAAGTCTTCGCGCGCTGCGGCCAGGATGGCGCAAGTTCCACAGAAGTCCCCCTCAAAACAAGGAGCACTGGGGAGGGTAATGGGAATAATGAACTGGGGTCATGTTGCTCCCATCGCACTTCAGGACCACATCCCAAAAATAATGTCGAGCACCCGGAGAAGTGTCGAAACAGTGTCGAACGAGTGTGTCCTAAGGCCCGACACGTGAAAACCCTCGAGTTTCGGTACTTTCTTGGTGCTCGAAATTTATTCTGGTGATCAAGGCTAAAGTAGGTTGGAACATCATCAAACTGGGGGAAATCGCGCTGGCCGCGGGAGCCGCTGCTTCCAGCAGGGTGGCGCGGGCGATATATATATATATATTTATTTATTTATTTATTTATTATATATATATATATATATATATATATATATATATATATAGATACTAGAACCACGCGCGCGCTTCGCGCGCGCTTAGGTTCTAGCTAGGATCGTTCTCGCTGGGAGTTTGACGTAGCTTCTCGGGAGCCTCTGAACCTGTCGGGGGCCTCCTGGAAGCAGGTTCGAAGCATTTTGGAGGCGATTTGGGGCTTCTCGGGGCCTCCGTTGGGCCTCTTGGGGGTCTCCTGGGGCCTCCTGAGGGGCCTCCTTGGGGCCTCCTGGCGGCCTCTTGGGGCGGAAGGCTCGAGCTTGCGGTTCGTGGTCCCCCTCTGGGCCCCCTCTTGGGCCCGTCTTGGGGCCCTCTTGGGCCATCTTGGGCGCCTCTTGGGCCGTCTTGGGGCCCTCTTGGGCTGTCCTGGGGCCCTCTTGGAAGCTTCTTGGGCCGTCTTGGGGCGGTCTTGGGCGCCTCTTGGGCCGTCCTGTAACGTCGGAAAGCCCAAAAGACAACTTTGTTGAAAATGTACGTTTTACGAAGGGAATGGGCAAATTTTTGCGTCTAGGGGCCCTCTTGGGACGCATGTTGGAGGCTTCTTGGGGCCTCTTGGGGGCGTCCTTGGACGTCTGGGGTCTCCTGGGGCCTCTTGAGGGGCCTCCTGGGGGCCTCCTGGCGGCCTCTTGGGGCGGAAGGCTCGAGCTTGCGGTTCGTGGTCCCCCTCTGGGCCCCCTCTTGGGCCCGTCTTGGGGCCCTTGGGCCATCTTGGGCGCCTCTTGGGCCGTCTTGGGGCCCTCTTGGGCTGTCCTGGGGAAGCTTCTTGGGCCGTCTTGGGGCGGTCTTGGGCGCCTCTTGGGCCGTCCTGTAACGTCGGAAAGCCCAAAAGGCGACTTTGTTAAAAATGTACGTTTTACGAAGGGAATGGGCCAATTTTTGCGTCTAGGGGCCCTCTTGGGACGCATGTTGGAGGCTTCTTGGAGCCTCTTGGGGGCGTCCTTGGACGTCTGGGGTCTCCTGGGGCCTCTTGAGGGGCCTCCTGGGGGCCTCCTGGCGGCCTCTTGGGGCGGAAGGCTCGAGCTTGCGGTTCGTGGTCCCCCTCTGGGCCCCCTCTTGGGCCCGTCTTGGGGCCCTCTTGGGCCATCTTGGGCGCCTCTTGGGCCGTCTTGGGGCCCTCTTGGGCTGTCCTGGGGCCCTCTTGGAAGCTTCTTGGGCCGTCTTGGGGCGGTCTTGGGCGCCTCTTGGGCCGTCCTGTAACGTCGGAAAGCCCAAAAGACAACTTTGTTGAAAATGTACGTTTTACGAAGGGAATGGGCCAATTTTGCGTCTAGGGGCCCTCTTGGGACGCATGTTGGAGGCTTCTTGGGGCCTCTTGGGGGCCTCCTTGGACGTCTGGAGGCCATCTTCAGCATCTCGGAGCCCTCTTGGAGGCCTCTTGGAAGTTTCTTGGGCCGTCTTGGGCGCTTCTTGGGCCGTCTTGTCTGACTGGGGAGGCCTCCGGCAAGCCCCGACGAGCCTCCGGGCCCCCCCGGGTGCACATTTGTGGTCGAGGTCCCGGCCCCGGGCCCCCGGACCCGGTGCGCCGTTATATGTATATATATATATATATATATATATATATATATATAGATAGGAACCGGAACTCTCGCTGGGTGCGCCCCCTGTCCGAGGCGCTGAGTAGAAGGCAGACCGTGACCACGCCGTGGTCTGGGAGGCAGCTCGAGGAGCAATAAGAGATAACACCGGAGTCGACGCCCATGCTGCCACTGACTGAAGAGGGCACATTGCATAAGCACAAACTGTAGAAGATCCGCGCGGATGTCTTGGGACGGGGCTGGATCCCCCCTCCCTGGCGCGCGGAGCGTAGCAGGGGCGGCGCCAGAGGCGCCGCCAGGGGAGGGCCCAGCGCCGATCCAGCAAAAAAGCCGCGTGGACCTTCGAACAATCATGCCCGTGCTTTTCTTTTATTCAAACCGAAGCCGACCCCAATCCACATACACACACACAAGCAAGCCGTACATCTGAATACGCGGGAAAGCCTGCACCGTGCGGGGGCAGGTGAACCCGCCAGTCGGAAGAAGTAAGTCGAAACATGCAGTAGAAGGGCTCATAAAGTAGATTGGGTCTGGGCCCGCCCAACGAATAACAAAACACAGCATGAATAGATCGATTCTCATTTTAGGGGGGGCTGGAAGTAGATTGGGATCTGGGAGTAAAAAAAATCCTACTTTCAACGATCGGCATGTACGTCCTTCTGCTCCTGCTGAAGCCGCCCTCTGAGGGTTGAAGGGCACCCCTCCTGCACTCGAACTCCGTGTGGCCGCAAGCCTCCGCGGTCGTGCGCAACACCTGGGGGTGCGGCTCCTCTTGCGCGATCATGCTCTGATGCGACCTTGTTTTGTGTGAGCATTCTCGACCTTGGCGATGCGCACCAGGGGGTCGGGGGAGGGGGGAAGGCTTCTTAGAAAGAGGCTTCGTCTCAGAAGGCGCCGGACTTATATCTATAGAGGAAGGCGCGCGCCTGCTAAGAAGCAGGGGTGCTTCCAAGAAACTTACCCCCCGCCCACTACCCCCTTTGTGCGCGTGGCCGATGATTACCAGATCAGACTCCAGACGAGCCAAGCACGAACTTAACATAGTGAGCACGTGTGCGCCCCGTTCCCCTCCAGGAGCTGGCTTTTCGTTGGGAGTCTGCGACCCTTTGAAGCAAGGCGGCCGTTCAGGAACACCGGCGGCGGCGGAACGTCAAAAGGCGCAACGAACAGGTGACCGCGCCGCGGTCGGGTTGCCTGCCTGGGCTGCGGTTTTCGCGCGGTCGGTTTCGGTCAACACGCCCATGTGGTAGGCTAGGGTTAAGTCGGGCGTGTCCCCCTACAGGGGGATTTTGGACGAAAAATTGAAAAATTACAAAAATATCCAAAGACAATCAAAAATAATAAAAAATTGTCCCCTGACTATTTTAAAACTATTTTCGAATATTCCTCCTGTAGAGGAACAGGCCCGGCTTAAGGCTAGGGGCTCATCTGGCGCCCGTGCTGCGACGCTCGGGCTGGCCTGGAGCGTCGGCGACACGTCCCCTTCTTCCCTGCTGCGTCGTCTGCCATGGGCTGGCCCCTTCGAATGGTCCTCGGCGGCGACGATAGGGGCTAATAGCCTAGGGGCGGGCATTACACGCATTCGCCCGGGAGCCTTTTCGAAGATATGGATCATCGGCGCACCTGAATACACGTATTGCTCTCCCATGGGCTATTCGCCCCCATCGTCGCCTCTGAGAATGGTCCCGGAAGTCCCGTTTCTGCGACTTGTTCCGGCGCCCCCTGCGGCTCGAGCGAGATTTCGATCCCGCCATGCCTGCTTATCGCCGCGGCCCTTGGAAAACGGCGGGCGTTCTGGACTACGGGAGCCCAGTTGATTGCAACAGAAAGACTAGAATGATAACGAACATACAACACGGAGATTGGACGCGCGCGTCATGGCAGCATCAGAGCGGGGCCGCATCACGACTGTGACGCACGACAAAAGCACCGTGATGACAGCTGATGATGCTTAGACAAGAGACTGTGGCACGTGCAGGAGGTCACGGAGCTCCCGCATCACGACTGCGACGCACCATAACTGGCCCTCGCACGACAAACAGGACAATCTGAGAACATAATCATTGTTGTGAGGAACCAGAACTCTACAAACCGATGCTTTTTCTGGCCACGCACTGGAATTCGAACAGGAAAGCAGATCCTGGTGTATACGGGATCATGGTGTATACATTTTCCTTTGTTTCCCCGAGGAAATGGGGCAAACAGTGTACACCACACCACCCCGAAGTCGCCGCCGACCTCAAAAAGTCCTGATATTGAAATACAGCCCGCCACTGGTATTGTACACGCTCCAGCTTCCGATATTAACTGACGCCATGCAACATAAGCGAAGCATGTCAACGCTACGAGAGTTCGGCAAACAAAATAACTCATACCAAGCGGCGCAACGCAAACGCAACGCAAGGAACGCGCACAATTGCGACAACGCAAGCAACGCGCACAATTGCGACAACGCAGGCCCGGGCAACATCCGTCAGTCCGCCGCTGCTGGTTCGACCCATCTCAAGAGGGCGCCGGCTCGTCTTCTGACGTCAGAACGCGGCAGCTAAAAGCCGGGACAGACATCCACAGTGCCCGAGGACGCGGCCGAAGTGTATCCGTGGGGCAGAGTGCAGAGCAACAGGTACGAGTGCAAGCGAGGGGAAACAACTGCGATGCCCCTGTGTGCACCCAAAGCACGCGCGCTGACCGCGCGCGCATCTTGGCGAAGCGCCGGCGGGCGCACGGCGCAAACGGGCACAGGAGAGGCAGTGGAGGGCGCAGGCGGGGGAGGAGAAGAGGGGGGGGTGCTGGGGGAAGGCAACGGGCAGGCGCAGGCGGGGGCGCAGGAGGTCGCTGATTCTGCCAGGCAGCGCAGCGGCCGCCGCAGGGGCCGGGGCGGGCACCTCAGCGGAGCCGCGTGGGGCATGCCGGTCCGCCGCGCCCTGCCCTCCACCGCGATCGGGCCCAGCTCCAAAGCTCGCCCGCGACGCATCTGCTGTGGGGCGCTGCGTGCCAAATGCGCCCGACCTGCACGGGATGGTGGCCGCACCGACCGCCGGGCACCGCGAGCCAGGACTTTTTTCGCGCAGAGCTCGATGCCCGGCACTGCTCCCGGCTGCTCGCCGTGGTCGTCTAGACATGCATCGAGGTGGCCCGGGCGCTCGCTGGCCACGTGTCGCACTGTTCCCAGGGCCGCCAGGCAGAGGAGCACGCAGCGCGCGGCTCGCCTGCCTCGGCCAGGCGCCCGCCTGGCGGGCGGGCCTCGAGTCGGCGAGCGCGAGGAAGGGGTCCGGGGAGGAGTAGCGCCGGCTGCCGTACCTCTCCCCGGCCCGCGGCACCAAGTCCGTCGACTTCCCGTGTGCCTTGCTGTGCTGCGGCCCCTTGACGGCCAAGGTGGGCTGGGCCCCCGCGAAGGCCCGCTTGTCCCGCTGCTCGGGGGATACCGGCAAGGCATCGTTGCCGTGCCTCGCCAGCAAACCCCGGAGCCACCCCGACGGCGGGAGGCCCTTCTTGAGCAGGGCTGCTGGCGCATGAACCCGGCGCGGGCAACACGCCCCCCGACGCTGCGCAGCCGCGCGCGTGAGAGCCGTCGCCCTCTTTGCGACGCCGTCCGCCCTGCCCGCAACATTGCGAGCGGCTGCCGGCTTCTTCCTGGCGGTCCGCCGTCGCGCGGCCGCGCTCCTCTCGGTGTTAGCGCCGGCCATGAAGGTCGCAGCGCGCGCGGCCTTCACGCGCTCGGCCCCGCCGCGCGCAGCGCGCAACCTGCGCTGGCCATCGCGCGCCTCGAGCCGCGTTTCGCAAGACGGGCATAGCATCGCGGCAAGAGCTGGGCAGTGGCGACATGCACAGCGGCGAGACCAGGTCCATCCTTCAGGCACGATGCAAGGTATGCGGCACACGCGCGCGAATGTGTACCGCACCAAGAACAGAAACGGTGCGAAGCGCAAACGAAGCGTGGACACAAACAACAACGCGCGCACGCGACGCACGTGCACTTTCCATCACTGGTGACTGTCCCGTTTTCCGCGTGGGGCCATGGGAAGTGTAGTCAGATCAATATGAACGAATGGGGGGGAGGGGGGACAAGCGCACTCGGACTTTAAGACGCCGGCACACGCGCGCACACACACATTCACATTCACACACATTCACATTCACATTCACATTCACATTCACATTCACATTCACATTCACATCTCTCTCTCACACACACACTCATGCGCCGCGTGTCATCTCCCGTCGCTGGCGTTTGTTCCGTCTTCATCCATCATATATTAAACACTAACACAATTTTTGCGTGAGTGGTTGTTCCGTCTTCCAAGTCGAGCCGTCGACAAATCAATCATACATCAAGAACAAACACATGTTTGCGAGCAGCACGCCCAGTGAGCACGCGCGCGCAGCGGGAGTAAAAACAACAATGCGCGCGCGACACGCGTGCTCCTTGCATCTCTGGTGACGGCCCCGTCTTCCACACGGGGCCAAAGGCAAGATAATCGGTTTAGTCGTGACAAAACCAAGAGGCAAAACGAGAAGGCGGAGAGAGAGATGAATGACAAAGAATGTCGGGAAATCCTTCAACCTCTGACGCCAAGCGGCCCCGCGAATCGGGGCACGTGAGGGAGAGGGGGGGGCGCTAGATATGGAAGGTGGTAGATATGGATGTGAGGGGATAGCCGAAGGTCTTCCTTCGAGCGTTGGATGGGGGCGAAGCGCGGTTATCAGCGAAAGGGTAAACTGGCGAAGCGCAGTGGCCTTCAACGGCGAGCGCGGTCATCTCCCAGACTGAATGAGCTTCGCTTCGGGCTACATTGTCGCGCAGCCTGCTTGCTTCGTGCCTTCGGTCCTTTCCATGGCACAGCAACGCTCTGGTGCACGGCGGCGGGCGAGCCTCTCCTTCTTCCCAGGAGCAGTGCGGCGCGGCGCGAGCCGTGCTGCCTGGGCCTGCGGCTGTCTCGCGCCTGCGGAGCCCCCCTTTCTTTCCCGGAGCCTATGTTGGCTTGGCTGCCCGCGGCGCGGTCGTGCTCGCAGTGCCGGCGAAGCACGGTCACCAAGGCATTGCTTGCTCGCTGTGATGTAGTTTTCTCCTCTGCCTCTCGTCCTCGGCCAAAAGGTAAGGAGGAGGCGGAGGGCAAGGCCGAGAGGGGGGGGGGGAGAGACCAGAGGCTGTGGTATTTCCACAGGCCAGTTTTTGCTTATCCTCTCGACTACACAAAACATCGCAGATGATGTGCCTGCATGCTGCAAGTACCTCGTCACCCAGGACCTCCCGCCCACCGCCCGAGTCCCGGGCACGAGGCAACACGTGTGGCAATGCGGCACTTTTTTCCTTGGGAGGTGCCGCCGGCGCTCGCTCCCGGAGGTCTCCGCGCAGACCCGGACAGACCAGCCTGGCTTTCGAGATACCCTCCCCACCGCGCCCAACCCCGGCGGCCCCAGGGCTAGGTCGGGCGCGTCCTCCTACAGGTAGATAGGAATCGAAGGAAAAATGGTCCAAACAGATCCAAAACATATAAACATAGTTTGAACCCTCGTCCCAAGACTGTGTTTTCCTATGTTTCCATATTCCTCCTGTAGAGGGGGCCCGACTTAGCCCCAGGGCAGGGGGAGCGGGAAGCGCCCCGCCCAAATCCCGGTTTCTGCACTTGCAGATTATCCTTGAACCAAAATGGCTTGAGCCAAAATGGCTACGACGATACATCGGCACAGCCAGCGACCCCCCAGACCAACCGGAGTTTGGAGATGCCCTGCCCATTGCGCCCAACCCCAGCGGCCCCAAGGCAAGGGGAGCGGGAAGCGCCCCGCCCAAATCCGGGTCTTTGCACCTGTAGATTCCTTGAGCCGAAAAATGATTTGAGCCCAAATGGCTACGGAGATACATCGGGGATGCCTACATCGGCGATGCAGCAACGGTGCATCGTCGACATCGGCGATGCGCCGGCGGCGTCGGCGTGAAGAAAAACGGGCTCCACGTCGAGCCGCATGGTCGAGGCACTGCGATGCGGAGCGATTTTTCGACCCCACCTACTCTCAGGTCGGGCATGCCCCCCTACAGGCGGATTATTTTCTAGGACAAATATAGAATGCCCCCAAAAATGATCAAAAATGATTATACCTACTCGACAACACCATTTGGGAGGCCAGAAACCTTGGCAACGACAGGGAGGGACTGGCACGAGGGAAATCATCGAGCTGGAATCTCGGCGATGCATCGCACGATAGATCGGCGACAGGCCCCCGACAGCAGATCCGCATAGCTGGAACTCCTCCTCCTCCACCAATTCCTATTCCTCCACCTCCTTATCCTCCTCCTCCTCCTCCTCCTCCTCCTCCTCCTCCTCCTCCTCCTTCTGCTCCTCCACCTCATCCTGCTCCTCCTCCTTCTCCACCTCCTCCTTCTCCTCCTCCTCCTCCTCCTCCACCTCCTCCTCCTCCTGCCCCCTCCCCCTCCTACTAGCCGACTCTGGTATGAGGGTGACGGCGCGTGGGCGCAGCCAAAATCCTGCAAGCTCCAGCGGCGTCGTCTCTCGCAAGGCGATGCGGACGGTCGCTGGGGCACCTGCTAATGCTATGTGGGGCCAAGTTCTGCAGGACCCCCAGTACGTAGTGTATCCATCGGATGTTGCTAGAAGTGCCCCTGGCCCAAGGTGCCCCCCAGGATTTCCAAGGAAGCCCCCGCGGTCTCCAGGGCACCCCTCACGAGGCTCGGCGGGTCCCACGGGCCCCAACTTTGAGCGAGAAGCTGGGGGCACCTCGGGCCAGGGGCAGCTGCAGCAGCCCCCGAAACTTCAGATCTGCCTGCTGGATCTTCTCACTCGCCGAGGTCGCGCCGCGAATCCCAGGAGACGGCGGAAATCGTCGAGGGCCCGCGTCGTCCTGCCTCGCGAGAGCTGCCTTTCCGGCCCACCGACGGCCAGGCACCGAGGTTAAGAGAGCACGACCACCCCGCTCGGCAACAACACCCAGCGGACTCTCCCCTGCGCAGCGTCGTCCGCGCATCTCTGCTGCAACCCCGTGTCAACCGCAGGGTCGCGACTCGACGCGTGACGGACTCGCAACAAGCCTGCGCGGTGCGAGAAGCGACGGGGGCGAAGCAGGAGGGAGCAGGAGGGATGAGGTGGCTGCTGAGGATGGAGGAGGGATGAGATGGGGTAAGAGGGAAGGAGGACGAATGGTTGGGAGGAGGATGGTGGTGAGGAGGAGAGGCAGATTGGGAGACTCCAGGGGGATGCGTTGGGCGTAGAGACGCTGTGGGGGGGCATGGGGGGCCCAGGTCTTCAGGGCAGGGAGGAGCAGGAGGAGGAGGAGGAGGAGGAGGGGGAGGAGGAGGAAGAGGAGGGGGTGGAGGAGGAGGAGGAGGAGGAGGAGGAGGAGGAGGAGGAGGAGGAGGAGGAGGATTTGGACGCCCGAAATGGGTACCGAAAAATGGGTACGATGCCCAACAGCAAATGCTGTCCCAAACCAACAGCGGCCGCTGTTGGGCAGGCGGCCTCCTGTCTCGAATGGACACAGGCCGCGGCGGCGTGGACAGCGGATCTTGTTCAAAATGAACAGGAACTGCTGTTGGGCATAGTACCCATTCTTTCAATACCCATTTCGGGCGTCCAGAGAGGATAAGCAGGAGGAGCGGAGCACGAGGGTCAGCACCAGCATCAGCATCAGGAGGGGCGGAAGGAGGAGCGGCAGGAGGAGGAGGAGGAGCCAACGGCCGGACGCCGAGAGACGACGGTGGAGGACGACGACCAGGATTCCCGACACCGGGGCCGGGCCCGCCCCCCGTGGGGGCGCGAGGCACAGCTGCAAAAGATGCAGTTCCCAAGAAGACTACCCCTTCGGCCGAGGGCTCGCAGCCCCCCCGGTTGCTTTTTCTGCCGCGCCCCGGCCGCTCTCTGCAAGGTGGAGCGCGCGGCGAGGCACGAGTCTTTCGTGGAGGAGGAAAACTTGGCGGCGCGCAGAGGGGGGCAGGGGGGTAGGGGGGAGGGCTTCTTGGAAGGAGGCCGCTTCTTCTTGGAAGGCACGGGCCTCACCTCTACAGACAGTGCCTGCGCCCTCTGAGAAGCAGGGGTGCTTCTAAGAAGCCTTCCCCCCTCGCCCTACCCCCCTCTGCGCGTGGCCGCAAAAACTTGGCGGCGCTCAGAAGTCGTTGAACTCGAAGTTGTCGTCGTACTCCCAGTTCTGCTCCGCGGGCCAGTTGTAGAACAGGATCCACTTCTCCCCCCGCACGACGCGGTCTCCGGCGTGCTTGAGGGGTGGCTGGTTCGGCCAGACCAGCGCGTTGCCCCGTCTCGGCTTCACCTTGATGCCCAGCGTCGGGAACAGAGTGTGGCCCCCGTCGTCTACGTCATTCAGTGTCGCCATCAGAGTGGCATGATTGTAATCTATGTGAGTTGGCAGCCACTGGTCTTCCCTGTAATGCTTGATGTTGGCGGCACCAGCTTCCATGTCTAGCCCCGTCAGCCGCCTGACCTTGTCTAAGAGGTCCGACAGAAGGCCCCTGCTCTTGTATGTCCATCGAACAGTAGGATTGCCCAACCAGTCCAGGACGGGTAAGCCCCTCATCGCAGTCTTCAGGGGGTTCAGAAAGCTAGGGACGCCTGGCAGGTTGGATTGCCCTAGCCGTTCTGGAAATGTGCCATCTTGCTGCCTCATGGACTCCTGGAACGCCTCACACTCCCCATCGTCAATCAGGCCCTCCAGCACGAAGATGGGTCGGGGGTTGCCAGAACTGTCCCTGGCCAAGTGTGTCCTATAGGCTTCTCGCTCCCTTCTGGAGCCCCTGGGGCCATCAGGGCCTCGTCAGGTGTACTCTAGAGGCTCCCTGGTAATCCTGGGCGCACCTTTTGTGCAGGGACCGACCGTCCCGACATTTCTATAGTCCTACAAACATGTGATAAAACAGGACAGTCCCAGCCAGAAATGATCTAAGAACAGTTCGCGGAAGCCACACAAGGTTCGTAGAACATTGTTTGGTAGGCCTATAGGCACGCCAAAACGCTTCGCCACTGCTTGTACCTTGGGCCAGGGACCCTTCTGGCAACACCCGCATGGGGGGGTCGTCGTTGACGAGCCTGAGGCCCGGCGTCGACACGTTGAGCGTCGGGAACTTCGCCCGCAGGGCCGCGAGCCGCCCCTCCGGAAGCGCCGCGGCGTACTCGCCCTCTACCTCCACCAGCTCCTCTCTGGAGCCCCGAAGCGGTGCGGTGACAGACCGTGCGGTGACCTCGAAGTCCCCCAAGGCCTCACCGCCACGGTCCGTCGCCGCACGGCCTTGGGGCCCCTGGCGGCCCCTGTCGCCCGAGACATCCTCGGAGAGGGACTCGAATCATGTTGCTCCCATCGTACTTAAGGGCCACATCCCACAAAAAAATTCGAGCACCCACAAAAGTGTCGAAACGGTGTCAAACGAGGGCGCCCCGGGGCCCGACACGTGAACACTCTCGAATTTGGGTGCTCTCTTGGTGCTCGAAGCTCTTCCGGGGGATCAAGGCCAAAGTAGGCTGGAACATCATGAGACTCGAGTCCCAGAACCGTGCGGGGACCCCGAACCCCCACCGACCACCGACTCACCACACGGTGTGGTCACCACACCGTTCAGGGGCCCCCGCTCCTCCGGCGGCAGCTCCACGACGTCCCCGCCAGCGCGGCGGCGCCCCGCCTCGCGCCGCCGCGGCGCCGCCGCAGGGCCCCCGCCGCGCCCCCTGAGAACCTCCGATCTGATTTTGTTCCACACTCTCTCCCTCTCTCTCTCTCGACGAGGAGGAGGAGGAGGAGAAGGAGGAGGAGGAGGAGGAGGAGGAGGAGGAGGAGGAGGAGGAGGAGGAGGAGGAGGAGGAGGAGGAGGAGGAGGAGGAGGAGGAGGAGGAGGAGGAGGAGGAGGAGGAGGAGGTGGAGGAGGAGCAGGAGGAGGAGGAGGAGGAGGAGGAGGAGGAGGAGGAGATCTACTACCGGCCCGGGTCGATCCAGACCGGGGTCAACAGGCAGGCTACTGCAGGATATCCTGCAGGATCCTGCAGTAATCATCCTGCCTTGGGTCCTGCGCCCAGGCTCGGGTCCATGCAGCCCTGGCTCTGCAGGATCCTGCAAGATCTGGCGCTCTGACGGACCTCCGCTTGCATCGACCCCCGCCGCTCTTGAGACCCGACACTTTGAGGCCCCAGCGCTCCCGGCCCATGCCCCATAGCGGTAGCTCCTCGCCCCGGATCCGTTTCTCATGGCCACAGGGCCCCCGGCAACGGCCGCAAGAGGGCAGAGAGGGAGAAACCATCCCGTTGTCGGCGTCGCGCTCGTCGCCGCCGTCGCCGTCGCCTTCGCCGTGGCCGTGGCCGTGTCTTGTGGCCGTCGGACGGAACAAATGAGATCGTCGGAGATCTGCGCCTGGAGGCGGCGGCGGGCGCGAAGGCAGCGGCCGCCGGGCTCGGCCGCCGTGACGCCTGACGAGCGAACAACACGCACCCATACCCATTGGTGGGACGGATGGGGCCTATGGGTGCGTGCTGTCGGATCGGGGCCCCCGCTCGCAAGGAAGCGCCCCCCAGCATCCGACGACCCGCACCCATACCCCCAGCCAGTCCTCCTCTCAACGCTGTCCCTACGTATATGGGTATGGTGTGTGTGTGTGTGTGTTGTTCGCTCGTCGACACCGCCGCGGGCGCCGCGGCGGCGAAGCACGCGGGCGCCGCGGAGCTCTGCCTCGCCAGCACCCCGCCGCCGGGAGCCGCCAGCGCCAGCAGCAGGCCCGCGGCGGAGGCCGCCCCGGCGACGGCCCTCCGGGGGCGCCGCCACGCCGCGGTGCGGCGGCCCGGGCGGCCCATCGGGCCAGCGCGCAGGCGCGTGCCCAGAGCTCCGACGCATGGAGCAGCAAAACAGGGCGCGGGGGGAGGGTGTCTCCGAAGGGCTTAGGCGGCCCGCCCTCCTCCTCCTCTCTCCTCCTCCTCCTCCTCCTCCTCTCCTCCCTCTCCTCCTCCTCCTCCTCCTCCTCCTCCTCCTCCTCCTCCTCCTCCTCCTCCTCCCTCCTCCTCCTCCTCCTCTCCTCCTCCTCCTCCTCATCCCCTCTCTTCCTCCTCCTCCCCCTCCTCCTCCTCCTCCTCCTCCTCCTCCTCCTCCCTCCTCCTCCTCCACCCCCTCCTCTTCCTCCTCCTCCCCTCCTCCTCCTCCTCCTCCTCCTCCTCCTCCTCGCCCTCCCCTCCTCGGGTCGCCTGCGGCCCCGGGGGAAACCGTCCCGGCGCGGGTCTTCTCGCCGCTCGGCGAGGGCCCTCGCCGGGCCCCGGGGCCGTCGAAGACAGGGTACGGGGCGGCAAAAACTGGTCTCGGGGAGGTGGTCCCAAGCTCTGGGGGCCCGTGCGGAAAAGTCAAGACGTCGGAGGTCTGGGGCCCGTGCGCTATAATAACCCACTCGGTCCAAGCGGCCTCGGCTGCGGTGCGGCGAGGGCGGGCCCCAGGAGTTCCCATAGCTCCACACGGCCCGCGGGTCTGCCTGCCTGCTGGCCTGTAATGCACGACGCCCGCGCGGGCCGAGAGAGGAAATCGACGGACTCCCTCCGTGGGTTAGTCGGGCAGGCGGTCCACGGTATCTGGTGGCCTTCGGCCCATCCCGCCACCTGGATCCCAGGCCCGAGGCGTCTGGTTGGACGCCCAAGTTGTCCGCGATAGTTCCGGCCGGGGGTGCCTCCAGTTTGGGCCCCCGACGCGCGAACCAGGAGTTTTCCCTGACTGCCCGAAGCCGCGATGATTCTGGAGGGGTTGCACGCCCGAGCTGTCCAGGATAACTCCCGTCTGGGGCAGCTCCGGTTCGAACCCCCGAGACATGAACCGGTAGCTACCACTGACCACCCCCAGCCCTGATGACTCGGGGCTCTGATCTGGGGTGCCTCTCGGGGATCTGGGACCCAGATCCCCGACGTCAGGATTCTTTCATGACGTCGACCCTCCGAAATCTCGACCTCTTCCCTGGGACCGGCGTGTCGTCCCGAGCCGTTTTCTGACGGCCCCGAGGCCCAGGAAGGGCCTCCCCAGAGGCCGGAAAGGGCAAGAATCCTCCCTTCGTGCTTCTCTCCCCGCTCGAGGGGGTGGAGGAGGAGGAGGAGGAGGAGGAGGAGGAGGAGGAGGAGGAGGAGGAGGAGGAAAGGAGGAGGAGGAGGAGGAGGAGGAGGAGGAGGAGAGGAGGAGGAGGAGGAGGAGGAGGAGGAGGAGGAGAGGAGGGGAGAGAAGGGGGAGGAGGAGGAGAAGCACGAGGAGAAGGAGCATGAGGAGGAGGAGCATGAGGAGGAGGAGAGGAGGAGGAGGAGGAGGAGGAGGAGGAGGGAGGAGAGAAGGCGAAAACGAAGACGAGGAGGAGGAGGAGGAGGAGGCTGTGGAGGTGGAGGGGGAGGAGGAGGAGGAGGAGGAGGAGGAGGAGGAGGAGGAGGAGGAGGAGGAGGAGAAGGAGGAGGAGGCTGTGGAGGTGGTGGTGGAGGATGAGGATGAGGATGAGGATGAGGATGAGGATGATGCTGATGCTGATGTGATGCTGATGCTGATGATGATGATGATGATGATGATGATGATGATGATGATGAGATTATGATGATGATGATGAGAGGCGAGACGAGGAGGAGGAGGAGGAGGCTGTGGGAGGTGGAGGGGGAGGAGGAGGAGGAGGAGGAGGAGGAGGCTGTGGAGGTGGTGGTGGAGGATGAGGATGAGGATGAGGATGAGGACGAGGATGAGGATGAGGATGAGGATGAGGATGAGGATGAGGATGAGGATGAGGATGAGGATGATGCTGATGCTGATGCTGATGCTGATGCTGATGATGATGATGATGATGATGATGATGATGATGCGAAGACGAGGAGGAGGAGGAGGAGGAGGCCGTGGAGGTGGATGCTGGACTGGACTCACTTGGAGGCATGGTGGATCATGTGCCATTCATCGGCACCTTCAGTTATTCCGTTACTGCTAGGCCACCTGTCCGGAGGCGCGCGAAGGCATGTCCAGGTAAGCTGGCTGCCCTGGAGTGCTGCGACCAACATTGCCAAGTTTCTGTCGCGGTCCGAGGATGTTAGTGAGCATGCTGAGGCCA
Organism: Prorocentrum cordatum; assembly: GCA_963575745.1. Lineage (NCBI taxonomy): Eukaryota > Dinophyceae > Prorocentrales > Prorocentraceae > Prorocentrum > Prorocentrum cordatum. Next base: position 30,342 of record CAUYUJ010018087.1, on the reverse strand, counting down.
TCACGACCTGTGTCCAGGTTGCTCCTAAGGCCTTTAAGCTGGACCAAGGGACCCCACAACAATACTTACGTTTCCAGGGCCACGATGTGGATGGTGAGACGCCGTATACTGGTCCAGGGTGCCCTCACGGCCTCTAGGGGAGGCAGACTTCCTGGCCAAGTATTGGATGCATGCCGACCTGGCGGATTCTCTGGGATTGCAGATCCTTGGCCCCCCTGTTCAAGCTCTCGGCGTGGTGCTAGCTGCTTGGCAACTTCGGGTCTCCTCGGTTAACAATACCCTGGCCGTCCTCCGCAGGTTTCTTGTAGTGTCGGCCATGGCCCCTCAGAAACACGCTGGTGTTCGTTGCCTGCCCATGCGCACGACAGGCGATCGTAAGACCCCTTGCTTCCCTCGAAGAGTGGCAAAGGCTTGTGCTCGATCTGTTTACTGAGATTGAGGGCGCGCGGTCCGCAAGCTGTGATGACATCCAGGAGGCTGTCAATGCGTTTTAGGGCTCCTTTACTCTCGGGGGCGAGCGCGACCGAGCGTGGGCTCTGACTTCTGCGTGGGCTCGTGCGGAGATCGTGCACCTCGCCAGAGCGCGTGCCCCCTGGGGCTCGACGGGGTCACTTGGGACCGCCTCAGGGTCGACCCGGAACGTGCCTCTGCCCTCGTCTACGCCCTCCTGGTGCAGGTTGCCCTCGGAGGGGCAAAACCCCCTTGCTGTAAGGGTTCCGAGGCCGTGGTTATCTACAAAAGCAAATAGGTTCGTGGTCGGTGCGTGCGAGCTACCGCTGCACTGCTCTGGGAAGCCTGGTCCCCAAACTACACTATGCTTCCTGAAAGAGCGTTTAAGGAAATTCTTAAACGGCTTGTTGCGTGATACTCAGTGCGGAGAAAGGCGGCGTAAACGGAAAAGCTTTGCCAAACGTATGGTCTCATGATTCTTGTCTACTGCAGAGATGAAACGCCTCACTGCATTCATCCCTGTCCTTGACTTGGTGCCTGCTTTTTAGACAACTGTCTTTGCATGTAGGATGCGCTTGCCTACCTCCGAGGACTATTTACCCGTGACCTGGTTGGCCGTATCGAAATTCCAGGGTGGTGTAGGTCTGCCATTCATGAGGCTGCGGTCCAGCAGCCCCACATCCTTGAAGACGCTGTCCCCTCCCACCTCCTCGAGTTCCTCTCCGAGTCCCAGCGGGCCGCCTGGCTTGTTGTTTCGGGGTTCCCAGATGTTGCCCTGGACCGTAAGGACTCGAGACCAGGCAATTCGCTCGCGGACGCCCATTTCTGCATCTTCTTCGCTCATGTTCTCTAGTGGCAGAAAGCTTACTAATGATGAGCATGTTTCGTAGAGTTGGACCCGGGTGACCAATAGGATGTCTTTTTGCCGTGGCTAGGCAAGGCCAACTGATCATTGGTAGCTCGTGCACCGATGATGCCATGTTCCCGTGCGTGTGCCGTGACAAATTGAGGCTCTGCTGGGACATTGCGCAGGCCACCACGCTCGCTGTAGGAGCTGCAGCAAGGTACGGCTTGAGGTCCAGGTTCACGAATCAGAAAGATAAAATGCTGTTTGCTATCCATGGGCGTCACAAAAGATGAGCGGAACGGGAACTCCAGGTGGATCGGGAAGGGACGGTTCCGCTGACCTTCATCGGGGGGAAATGTCCATGTTTCTGTCGTGGCGCAAGAAGAAGCCCTCGGGACCCTCCATTGTGCGAAAAGGGACCTAGGACCCGCAGTTGCCGCTAGATGGAAATCGGCCTTTGCGGATTTGCGCCCGTTGACTAAGGCCGTCCACAAGTCCCCTGTCATCCCCTTTGTCCCCGAGCTCCAGTTCACAGTTACACTTCTAAGATCTGGCCAGTTGAGAAGGCCAAAGCGTGGAGACTGTTCACTGGTGCCTATGGTGTCCGCCTTGCAGCAGGCTCAGCAATTTACTTGGGCGCGGGATGGTAAGCCCCCCTCGGAGGAGGCATATCCGTTCGGGGCCGATGCGGCTCCCACGCGTTCCTTCCAATGGCTCAGGAGAGTGCGGTACTCTGCGCATGTCATGCGGAATGGACCCCGTCAACTCCTGTGGCTTCTTGACGTTCTGGTTGGCAAGGCCGGGTCGTGGGAGACGTCAAAACTGTTCGCCCCTCCTTGGGTGGCGGATTCTTGTCCAAAGGCTTCCTTATAGCGTGTTGCCGCGGCTGGGGGAAGGCCAACTGCGTTTCTGGCTGCTCTCCCTGCCGCTTGCCTCAGTGCTGGGCCTTGGAATCGGGGCCAATGCCACCTTCTGGAGTGGCGGAGGAGGCTGAGGAAAGTGGCTCATTAAGCCAAGATCCCAAGGCCCCCTTTCGGTGCGAGCGTTCCAATGTCTCAGGAAACCCTTGCCTGTTACGAATGCCGGATGTTTGTTGCTTCAGCTCAAGCACGAAAGACGCATGTTGCCAATAATCACCCTTCTCCTGATGCCCCGCAGAGATACGCAAGAGGAAGTGTACGCCAAGCTTGTTGCGTACAGTTCCACACCCGCCTTCGCTTGCTGAGGCATCTGAGGCATAGCAGCCAGAAGTGCATAGGAGCCTTGAAGAGTCTGAAGTGCCCTCCCATGTCGGAAGCGGTGATTGTGGAAGCTAAAGAGGCCGACACCAAGGAGAGTCAGAAACTCAGGGCTGCGGGACACTAATTACGAGGAGACATCCTTGCTTCCTTTCTTCAGGCTTCCTGGCACCCCCCCTCCCCGCGGGCCCTGTTATGGAAGCCCTCGACCCCCGGGCTGTGGGTCACGATTGTGTCGTGGAGATGGTCTCTGGTGACCTTGACACTGGGCCGCCGATCCCGAAGGATCGCTTCGGGGCCATCTTCTTCTTGCACCTGTTTCTGGGCCACCGTCGGGAGTTCGATCTGCAGCACTGGGTACTGCGAGCGGCCCCATCACTCGACCCAGTTGGGTGATGTCTATAGCTGTTGCCAACGATAGGGTGATTGGGGACCTTAGAATAGAGAGTTCGGTGCAACTCTGGTTGACGATGATCGCACTTGGCCACGTCATAGGCCTCATGTGTGGCCCGCCTTGTAAGATGCGGTCTACGGCCAAGTGGGCCCCTATCGGGGTACATCGCGGGCCCAGGCCCCAAGACATCCGGCTGCTTCAATTTGTTCGATGCGTGGGCCCCAAAAGCCTGGTCGACTTTCCTTGGGCCGGCCTGTCGACCTGAGTCATTTACTGATGGTCCTGAGGCCCGGCGAAAGCCCCTGGGGGCCGAAAACGGCAAAAACCCACTGCTGCTTTATTTTTTTCAGAGCGTCGGGTCTCTGGGCACACTCGATCCCAGGAGCGGCCGCGTGGGGCGTTGGGTCTGTTGGCCTCGGAGCGGCGGCAAAACTCGCCGTCGGCAAACGAGCTGCTCCAGACACCTGCCCGCTTCTTGCTTGCTGGCCCTGCCGCGGCAGCGTGCGGCACCATGGAGCACGGGCAGGTGCTGTGAATAGACGAGCGCGTTCCACTACTCGCAAAGTAACTACTCGCAAATGGCCTGGATCCGCCGCGGGGGATCTACGATACGTTACATCGGATCATACATGTGTTTTTGAGACGTTTGCGAGTAGGCACTTTGCGAGTAGCGGAACGCGCTCGGTGAGTGAAGGGAGAATTGCTGCCTCCAGCTGGAAGCTCCCAAAAGTAGTTTGGATCATGTCTCCCCCCTCGGTCGTCTCCATTGCGTCTCGATCAGTGCATGCTTGGGTTTAGGCACCTGAAGCCGACCAGGATCCTACGTGTGAGTGGACGCGGGCGGTGTGACCATCCAGGGGGGCACCTTGCGGCGGTTGGGAGGGAAGGAACCAGCCACGTTACGTACAGTATCCGTCCGATCTAAATCGTTTCTTGGCTTGTGCTTTCCTGGAAGACCTGCCTGTGGGGTGTCCTGCAGGGGCTTCAGAGTTGGAGGTCCCAAGGTCAGCGGCTGGATGCTTTTTTTATGCCCCTGCGTGACCCGTCACCTGAGCGGCTCGCCCCTTCCGCCCCCTCATTCGGCCGCTTCCGCTGCCTTTTTCCGCCCCCTCCAGCACGGCGGCGCAATTCGCTACAACGGTACCCCCGTTAACTAGCCCGCAGACGCTGTGGAATTACTCTAGAGTTTCGCCGCTTCGCTCATGGGGAAGCTCTACGAGTCATTTCACGTCCCTGATACACTACACCTGCGGCGCGCGCACAATCCATGTCCGGACTCGCCCTCGAGATGTAGCAACTCGTTAGCAATGGCGCCGTCGCGGCTGCGTTCGGCGGTAGCCTTCCGCCAGCGCAGTTACCTTGCCGAGCCGCCGACGCAAGAAGTTGTACGCCCGTGGACCCCTTCTTCGACCTCCAAGCCCAGCATGGCTGTGCACTCGGAGGCGCGGCTCTCCCGCCCGCTCCGGGTGCTCCTTGCAGCCCACCTGTGGCAGCCTCGGCGACATCCACTTGGCAGTGCGCAGAAGCAGGAGGAAGACAAGGACAAGGATATCCGCATAAAGGGGGTGCAGCGTCCGAGCACCTACTCAGGTGACCTACGACCTTCTTTCAAGATCCCCCGATTGGTTGTGCGACAGCCCTGCCTTCTCACTAGGGCCGGCAGGGGGCATACCCCGTAGCTCAAGGACCGAGCTCCGAGGTGGCCCCGTAAGAGAGGCTCGCTACCTTACATCACGAGTCCCTGCGGGTCAGTGTGGGGGGAGCGGCTGCTGGCCCAGCAGGAGGAGGAACAGGAAGAGGAATGAGGTGCTCTGAAGGCCACCTGGGCATCCCTGGAGATCCTGGGAGCACCTTGGCCCAGGGACCCCTCTGGCAGCACCCAGCGCTCCTCGCGGCCGTCTGCTGGAGTTGGACCGTTCCTCTGGCGGTGTGCTCATCGGATAGCCGCTGGGGCTTCACACTGTCGGCGCCCGAGGACGGGAGGGCCCCGACCCCAGATCCCTCGAGTCGTGAGAAAACATGACGACGGAAACCTTTGGGTGATTTTCAGCCTCTGCTGGACCTTACCGGGCCTCGCGACCAGCAGAAAACAACTCCGGGGTACGGGTCGAGACCTCTGGGGTTAGGTCGGGCATGCCCCCCTACAGGCGGATTTTGACAGAAAAACAAGAATCGAGACATGTTCAACAAATGCAAAAAATACTCAAAACAAAAGTCCCTGACTAATTTTTGGCTATTTTGCATTTTCCTCCTGTAGAGGGACAGGCCCGACTTAACTCTCCGGGGGCGACGTTCTGAAAAACCAGTCGCGAGGTGTGTCTGGGAAAAACTCGCATCGTCGGATGTCTAGGCCCCTCTCCCTCCTCCTTCCTCCTCCTCAACCTCCTCCTCCTCCTCCTCCTCCTCCTCCTCCTCCTCCCTTCTCCTCCTCCTCCTCCTCCTCCTCCTCCTCCTCCTCCTCCTCCTCTGGAGGTCGACGTTATGACAAAAAATCATGTCGTCGGGGGTGCCTGGGGCGTGAGAGCGCGTCCGTCGACGAGCCGCGGCCAACTCCCACCACCCTGACCCGCCACAGCCGCCCTGCGCTCGGCTCCCGAGGAGCGAGGGGGGCGGGGCAGGGGCGGCGAGGGAGAAGCGAGGGACGCACCAGGAGGCTACTCCAAATCCCTTACCCTGACTCCGGATGCGCCCTACTTCGGCTTTTTTCCAACTTAAAATTGCGTTGGAAATCCACCTAGAAGAGGCCGAACAAGTAGGGCGGAAATTGCTGCACCCAACATAAAATAGGGCGGAAACCCGCAGAAACAGCAACAGAAAAGTAGGGCGGAAATTGGCATCAGCGGGGCTTGAAAAGTAAGGCGGACATTCCAAGCCCTACTTACGAATTTCCCCAAAGTAGGGCGGATCCGGAGTCAGGGTATTCATCGTCCCCCGGGTCCGGTTTTGTGTAAGGCGCCTCTTTTGTAACCGCGGGGGGTCCGGTTTATCAGGGCGCTCTCTTTGGATTGGAGCTTAGGGGGTCCGGTTTAGTACGGCGCCCCGTCGAAGAGGGGGTCTGGAACATAGTAGGTCGCATTTGGAGGGGGGGTCCAGTTTTTAGGGGGGGGGTCGATTAACAAGGGATTTCAAGTAATTCTGGAAATCATTCGCAAGAGCGTGTAAGGACTTCGGGCCATTGGACCCGCTGGTTCAGCAGCCATCAAGCCAGATTGAACCAGATGGAGTCCGGGATTGAAGTGGATCCCGCGAGATTAGCCGGCCAGGATGGTTTTCGACTAAGGATTTATATACCAGAGCCGATGCTGAACTTCACCTCCCAGGAGTTGCAACCAAGGGCATGGGAGGCGAGGGAGGATATGCGGGAGAGATGTGGAGGGGATGCGGGGAGGCCGCCCAGCTCGTTTTTTACCGCCGCCTGCCATCAATCATCGAAGGAGTCGAAGAGGAACGGGTGCGCGAGGGCCGCCTTGGCCGACGGCCTGCGCGACGGCTCCAGGATCAGCAGGGAGGCCGAGAAGTCCGCCAGGGAGCTGTGCTGGGACTCCACCAGCTGGCTCATCTTCCTCTGGCTCTTCACGTGCGTGTCGGAGGCGGGGGACTTGGCCAGCTCCGGCCAGTGCAGCCGCCAGCGACCGGAGCCGGGGGGGTCCATCACGAGGAACTGCTCCTGCCTGGCCGTCGTCGCCGCAAGGCTGAGCATCTGCCCTGGGAAGGTCTCGATGGCCCTCTCCATGAGCGCCAGGTGCTCCAGGCTCTCGTGGGTGCGAAAGAGCAGCTCTCCCGTGTAGAGTTCCATGAGGATGCAGCCCGTCGACCACAGGTCCGAGCGCTCGTCCCAGCCGAGCGCCAGGATGACCTCGGGGGCGCGATACTGCCGGGTGTTGATTATAGTCGAGTGGTGCTCCAGCTCGTAGGTCGCGTTTCCGAAATCGATCAGCTTAATCTTCGTGCTCGCTGGCCGGACGTACGGCGCAACCGGCGCGTCCCGCCTCTTGGCGCGCGAGTCCCTCCAGGCGGCCTCGCGGGGAAACGTCGAGGGCCGAGGGGGCTCCTCGGACTGGAACAGCACGTTCTCCAACTTCAGGTCGGTGTGAGTGAGATTCAGGTCGTCGTGCAGGAACGACAGCGCCTGCAAGCACTGGCGCGCAATGTCCTGGATGTCCTGCGTGCGCACAAGCACCCACGCGCACACGCGAACCCACGCGCGCACTCACGGACAAACGACGCCGCGTGCGCACACACACGGACACACAGACACACCGACACGCAGACACACCGAAACACAGACACACAGACACACACACAGACACACACACACACAGACACACAGATACGCAGACACATAACACACAGACACCCCCGCACCCGCACCCGCACCCGCACCCGCACCCACACCCACACCCACGCCCACGCACACGCCCACACCCACACCCACAACCACACCCACACCCACACCTTCACCCTCACCCACACCCACACCCACACCCACACCCACACCCACACCCACACCCACACCCACACCCACACACCCGCAAACCCACACACTCACACACACTCACGCACTCACGCACTCGCACACTCACACACTCACACACTCACACAATCACACACACAACCACCCTTCGGGTGATAAGGAGGTTGGGGGGTGGGGGAGAACGAATCAACTGCTTGCAAACGCGATGGTTGTGATGATGACGATGCTGGTGACGCGCCCTCGAATTAGCGACGACGCGTGAGGACGATGTTGCGCTGCGACTTAATGTCGCTATCGTCCCCGCTGTCGATCTCACTCGATCGATCCCACTATCGACCTCACGGCCAATCTTAGCACCAATGGATTCAGCTATCGGTCCCGTTGTGTTCGCCCCGGGGGAGCTCGCCCGTCCCCGCGAGATCTCCGCACGACCCGGGGGACGCCGCCTCCATGCGCATCCGACAGCGCGGGCACAACCAATGTCACAGTCAACCTCACTTAGGGGAACAAAAAGTGACATGAACATAAAAAACTCGGAGGTCCGCGCGGATTTCTCGGATCGGCGCTGGGGCCCCCCGGCGGCGCCTCGGGCGCAGCCCCTGGCGCGCTCCGCGCGCCAGGGAGGGGGGTCCAGCGCCGATCCGAGAAATCCGCGCGGACCTCCGGGTTTTTATGTTCATGTCACTTTTTTGTTCCCCCATCACTGTCGCTCTCACTTCTGCCCTCACGATCCGTCCCATCCCAGCGATCTCACGGTCGACCTCGCTGTCGCCTTCGCTGTCGATGCCAGTGCGGGGCAAACCCGTGGCCACCGCCCGCCCGCCGCCGACAAGAACACCGGCGGGACACCAACCGGATACCACAGGACACCACAGCGGAACACCCCGGGCCACCGCGCGCCCGCCATTGCCAGCCTGGAGCATATCCCTATCCCTTTGCTGGGCATCTCCTCGTCACGATGCCAATCTCAGGGACTCCCTCAGTTTTTCAGGGCGAATCCCTAAGATTGTCATCGCATCGCCTTTTGGCGTGTCAATCTTAGGGATAGGGATACGGTCGAGGCTGGTGACACCAGGGGCGGAAGGGCGGTCCACTGCATCCGAATCGCCCTGGCGACGGCGGGGTCACTCCTCGCGCGCGCCCACGCAGCTCCGCCTCGCCCGCGCGACACGGACACGGACACGAGCACGAAACCGATTTCCCGGTGGGGGGCTCTCCGTTCCACTGCGATCTCACCCCCCCAACCTCCGATACACACAGTGAACACGCGTGCGCGTGCGCGCACAGTCACCCAGGCAAAGCATCCTAATGACAGGAGGCCTGTGCTCCACCATGGCTCCCGCAGTTCCCAATGATTCATGTGTGTGCGCGTTAAATGGATATCGTGGACGTGGAAAGCCAGACGACTGAGGACCCCATGGTCCTCCCACAATTTCTGGATCTCGGAGGCCTGACACGGTGACATGATCGTGCCACCTCTGTCTCTTTATGGGTATAATACGCGTTGCATGATGAGAATGTCCAAGGCTTTACCACCTGTTCTGAACCTGGGGGGCTGGACATGTTGAGTCGCTGCCGCGACAGCAATGACATTCAATCGAACACATCATCCTCGGATCCTTTTCGAGCTTGCTCGCAAGACACGTGGCTGGGCTGCCACCTTCTTCAAGCTCGATTGTTTAAGGTCTGTGAGCGCTCTCTCGGGGCTGCCAACGTCGCCGTGGCCCGCGCTATGTCAGGGCTGCCAAGGTCACCGCGCGGCGGGCGCAGTCTGCAGTGGGGGAGGGTACTCCTGCAAGGGGTAAGGGCGCAGGAGAAATAAATGAAGGCGGGAGATAAGAGGACGATGACGATGATGAAGAGGAGGGCACAAGGAGAGACGGAACGAGGGGAAGCTGAACCGTGGGGATCGAGGCGGAGCGAAAGATACCGTCTGTCCTGGACCCAGAAGCCTCGGAACCGGTTCTTCTTCAGGAAGTCGTACAGGGAGCCACCCAGCACTTCGAAGGACATGCAGAAGAAGCGCTCCTTTGTGGAAGGCTCCCACTGAATAAGTAAATCTTGACGTTTCCCTCCACCGATCTCCTCCCCGCCCTTGCCATCGCTCGGGCGTTCATTCCCCGTGCATTTGTCGGTTTCGTGCGTGCTTATATTCCGCAAGGTGATCCGAACTGCTCCGAGATGGTATAGATCTTCCGGCGCTGACCTCGCCGGGAAAAGTGCACACGTCCGAGCGATGCCAAGCGCCTCCTGCTCCCAGACTCGGGGTCGGCCAAGAAGGGGGTGTCCAAGGGGAGGGGCGCAAATCATGGCCGGCGTGTGCGCGGCCCAGGGGGGGCGGGCCCAGGACGTAACTAATGAAACAAGAAGAGACGCCATGGAATCTGGGGAGATATCATGGCCCACGCCATGATCTCCACCCCTCCTATTTGGACGCCCGAAATGGGTACGGAAAAAATTGGTACAATGCCCAACAACACATGTTGTCCCAAACCAACAGCGGCCGCTGTTGGGCAGGCGGCCTTCTGTCTCAAATGGAGACAGGCCGCGGCGGCGCGGACAGCGAGTCCTGTTCAAAATGAACAGGAACTGCTGTTGGGCATTGTACCCATTCTTTCTGTACCCATTTCGTGCGTGCAGACCCTAGTCATCACCCCCCTCTTTGCCGCCCCCGATGGCAGCACGAGAAAACGCGATCTCCGAGGCCCGTCTCGGGCCACGGTAGTCCACAGCAGCTGCCAAAGATGAGCGGGGGAGGGGGAGGGGGAGGGGGAGGGGGAGGAGGAGGAGGAGGAGGAGGAGGAGGAGGAGGAGGAGGAGGAGGAGGAGGAGGAGGAGGAGGAGGGGGAGAAGGAGGAGGAGGAGAAGGAGGAGGAGGCACCCACCCCCGATCGTATCCTCGTTCTGGCCTCGTCTCAAGAGAAACAGGAAGGGGCAGG
>CAUYUJ010018087.1:0-15000 GCA_963575745.1 Prorocentrum cordatum | reverse complement strand
CCACCATAAGCGCTCTCGTGGGCGACCGCGCCGAAGGCGTTCTCCGCGATGAAAGCTCCGCCCTCGTAGGCGGCAACCTCGGCGGGGGCGCCCGTCGCGGTGCCTGCGGCGGAGCCGTACAGCTCGGGGTCGTCGCGGATGAGCTTCTTCTGCTCGGAGGCGGCCTCGTTGAACTGCTCCTCCGTGGACTTCCCCACGAGGACGACCAGCACGAAGAGGACCGCCACAGAGCCCAGCGAGGCGGAGGCCCCGAAGGCGATGCTGTGCCCGAGGTGCGCACCGCCCGTGCGGGGGTACATCGTGACGACCAGGCTGGCTGCCCACACGTACTGCGCGAGCCCACCGAGCTGCAGGACGACTGCGGTCGCGTACGCGATCCGCGTCCACAGGCGCAGCACGGCCTTCGGCTTCACGTACACGTACCGGTACAGCAGGGCCGCGCCAGCGAGCATGGCCACGAAGCTCAGCACGACGGCCAGGACCAGGCCCCAGGACGCGAACTGCAGGAACTGCGAGGCCATGCACGCGTTGTCAGTGATCTTGGGGACCTTTGGCAGGGCGCACATGTGCTCGCGGAACTCGTCCAGCCTGTACCTCCTCTCCACCAGTGAGTTCACCCACGACATCGCGTTCGAGGTGACGGGGTCGATGAGGGCGGCGGCCAACGAGCCGAGGTAGCCCGTCTTCAGCTGCAACTCGAAGAGCCCGCCCTCGAGGCGGTAACTAGTACGGATTCTTCTTGGACACCCAGCTCGTGGTGCACATCGCGCAGGTCCACCCGACGAGGCACATCGCCGTGAAGAGGAAGACGGCGCGGGCCCCGAGGGTCTCGCCGCCTTTCATCGCGGGCACGGCGGCAAGAGGAGTGAGAGAATCTGGGGGGGACGCCGACAGAGCTCGGCGGCAGACCTGTAACCTGAGAGCTTGAGCCAAAACGGCTACGAGCGAGGAGAATGACGGTGAGGATGGGCAGAAAGGGGAGAGGGAGGGGGGGCCCGTGCCAGCATGGGTCGCAACCTCATGCCTTGCAGCATCGACCCGGTCGATCCGACTGTTACCCTTTGGCTCGTGAGTTTGTGAGACGCTGGGACATCCTCTGCGCTCAACGACTACCGTGGACCACGCATGTGTTTTGTTTGCGCAGTGCCAGCGAGTTCTGCGTTCGTCGTCCCCGGGTGTTCCTAAGAGACGATCTTTCATTCGATGTGATCTTCCATTCCCGAATTCCCGGGGACTGTCCCGAGACCCTCTTTTGCGCGCCAAGCTAGTCAACTCGAGGTGAATCGAGCCAGGTCGCAATCGAAGTCGTAATTGAATCGCAAGGAAATCCCTTCCCCTTGATCCCTTCCCCATCCGGGGGAAGGGCCCTTGCAGGGGTGTTCCAGGGGGGGCAAATATGGCCCGTCTTCGGCATATCAAATCCAAGATGCTCCAAGAGGAGCCCAAGAGTGCCCAGAGTCGCCGAAAGATTGCTCTAAGACGCCCAAGATGGCCTCCAGACGGTCCAAGAGGCCCCCAAGAGCACTCCCAAGAGGGCCCCAAGAAGCAACATGCATTCAATTGCCGTTGGTTGTTGACAGATGTTCACGTTTCTGCCTTTTCGGCTTCCCGACGCTCCCAGACGGCCCAAGAGGCCCAAAATATCGTCTCAAGACGGCCTCCACGACGGCCCAAGAAACCTCCAACCCCACAAGGTGAGGACGACCCGAAATTTCGAGCTCGTTGCCCCAAGGGGCTCCCGGGCGGCACCGACGCTCCTAAGAGGTCCCTAAGAGGCCCCACAATGCCCCCAAGAAGCCACCAGGAAACACCACGACGCTCTCAAGAGGCTCTCACGATGCTTCCAAAAGGCTCCCAGGCGGCCTCCAAACTGCCCGTAGAGCTCCCGACAGCCCTCCGAAGAGATTCCAAGAAGCACCCATGAGGATTCCGACCCACTACGCAGGCACGGTGGCGGGATGGGCCGCAGGCCACTAGATCCGCCGCCCCCTGCTTGCAGGGGTGCACGGCGTGCTGGACGAGCTGTTAGGTTTTGGTTTTGGTTCTTTTTCCAAAAGAACTCCCCAGTGGGCTCCGGCAGAACCCGCCACCGTGCGCAAAAACGGCCGTTTCGCTCGGGACATCCTCAAAAAATCGCGAAGATGGCCCAAGATGGCCTCCAAGTCCGCCCGAGATGGTCCAAGACGGCCTCCAAAACGGCCCAAGAGAGTCCAAGACGGCCCAAGACGGCCCAAGAGGCCCCCCAGAGGCCTCCCAGACGGCCCAAGAGGCCTCCAAGAGGTCCTCCAGGAGAGTCCGAAGAGGGCAAAATCATTGATTTTCCCTTGGTTTTTGAAGGATTTTGGCATTTGCGCCTTTTCGGCTCTCCGACGGCTCAAGACGGCCCAAGAAGCCCCCAAGATCGCCCAAGAGGCCCCCAAGAGAGCCCCCTGATGGCCCAAGTGGCCTCCAAGATGGCCCCTAGAGGGCCCCAAGACGGCCCAAGAGGCCTCCAACACGCCCAAGATGGCCTCCAAGACGCCCAAGATGGCCTCCAAGACGGCCCTGGAGCGCCCCAAGAGGGTCCCCCGTTGGCCCAGACAGGCCCCCAAAACGGCTCCCGACGGCGTCAGACGTGCCAGGAACCCACCAAGATGGCCGAAGTTGGCTCGAAGCTGGCCCAAAAGGGCCCAAGAGGCCCCCAAGAGGGCCTCCAGGAAGGCCAAAAGATGCCAAAATCACTGATTTTCCCAAGGTTTTTGATGGATTTGGGCATTTCCCTTCTTTCGGCCTTCCGACGGCCCGAGACGGCCCAAGAGCCCCCAAAGATCGCCGAAAGATCGCCCAAGAGGCCTCCAAGACGACGACGATGACCATCAAGACGCCCACGTGTTCCCCGAAGGCTTTCCAAACCGATTCGGGGAACACATGGTCCGATGGCTTGGCAGGTCTGGCCTCAACGTTCGGCCACATAGGCGCTTCCACAAAGGCAGGGGGCGGCGGTGATTCGCCGTAGGCGTCTTCGATAATCCAAGAGGGGTTTCAAATCAACCGAGCGCCCCAAGAGAGCCCCAGGAAGACCCCCACATAATTCCAATCAAACCCTCAACAGGATCAGACCAGGAACCTTTGGTGTGACACTGTTGCGGGCTGTTTCGGGAGCCCACATAGGGGGCCCCTCAGTCTTTCTAAAGCCTCTTGGTGCCCTTGGGGCCTCTCTTCAAGCTTCTTGGGACTTCAGGGAGCCCAGAGAAAGCTCCAAGAAGCCTCCAAGAGAGCCCGGGGAGAGGTCCAAGAGGGTTCCTAGAAGGTCCCCAACAGTATCATACCAAGGCACGGTGGCGGGATGGACCGTGGGCCACAAGATAATCCAAGAGGGGCCTGACATCGCCCGAAATCCCCACGAGAGCCCCCGCATAATTCTCCAAGTGCCTCTCAGATCGTCAGGGTGGCGCTGCATGTCCGCCAAAACGATCCAAGATGCTCCGCCTCCTCCTCCTCCTCCTTCTCCTCCATCTCCTGATTCCCCCCCTTTTCCTCCCCAGCGGCTGCGAGAGCACATAGGCAGATTGCTTGGCAAAACTGTGCTCCAGGTCATACGCTCCTTGGGAACCGCATGAGACTCCAGGGGAACTTTTCGGGGCTTCTGGTCCCAACCTTCCCGAGCAACTCTGCTGTCAACTTCATCATGGGTGTCTTCTCCCAGGGTCGGCGGCACCAGCGGCAACGCCTTCACAATAAGCACGACTGCAACCAGTGCACGGCAGGCTCTAGAACTATGCAGCGGCATGAAGCGCGCAGTCTGACAATACAATTCATGTCTCGACCTCTTCCTCGGGATACATGTTTAGCCCGGGTATTGTTTCGATTGTCTCAAGGCTCGAAACAGCCCTCCGGAGGCTGGAAAACAAAGAAAGCTACCGGCGCGAATTTTCCGAGACTCTGGAGGTCTGTGCATCGAGGCGAGGCGCCAGCATGCCGCATCGTAGGCCCTGGCCCTGAGACCTGCGAGCGCGCCCCCACACGGCCAGAGACAGCGCAGCCCGAGCCACCAGCCTGAGCCCCAAGTGAACGACGAAGACAACGGGGTTTTACACATGACGGCACCGCGATCACCCTGCGCGATGGCTTGCGCAGGCCGCCAACGCGGCACACCGTGTGGAGAGGAGGGCGCTCACGTGCAACCTTGCGCCGGCAGCTTGCTCGCAGATGCCTGCGCAGTCGAACCTGGTCTTCCATGTCGCTGAGTTGCAACTTACAGTCATCAATCTTTGCTTAGCGTGTCGCGGCGGCGGCCCCGGCGACGCGCTATGCCCTGCGAGCGGATAGCATGTCGCCCCGCTCCGCGGGGCGGGAGGCTGGGAAAGGCTCGGGACGTTGGCGTTTGGGAAATGTGAAGTGGCCAGCGTGTCGCGCCGAAGCGTGGCCAGGACGGAACTGGCGGAACGACGCGCTGAGCCAGAGTTCCCGACCCTATCTGCCGCCTCCCGAGGTCCTCGCACGCGACCAGGCCGCGACCCGCCCGCGATCCGCCCTGCGACGCGCCCGCGACCCACCCTGCGACCCTCCCCGCGACCCACCCCGCGGCCGCCCCTTCACGCTTATCCGCAACAGCGAGGTATGCTACGCATCCACCGCCTCCCGGGGTCCAGGGAGCTCTGCTCCCTGGACTGTGGGCAACCTGCAGACGGTGAGGGATCACTTTGCGGGCGGACCCCTGCATGCATGCGTTCGACACAAGGTGGCACTCCGCGCAGCTGCCACTCACTGCACAGTGGGAGCTAGCACCACTTCGCCCTGCGAGCCAGCCACAACGCCGCACGCATGCGACGGACACGGCGCATCCGCTGAGGCTTCATGGCGCCCGCCAGCTCCTGAACGGTGAGGGCATTGGATGAGGAACCCTTAGATACGGAGCTCAGGGTCTGGAAGCTGGTGGAACTCCGATCGTGGACTGGCCAGAAATAGCACCTCCGCCCTCGTCAGTTGAGGAACCCTCCAAAGTCTGAAGCATCCTGGGCACATTCCCTACCCTAGCCAGCGAGGGGCGGTATAACATCAACTTTTCCGTCACCAGGGGCGCCTGCCCCAGGTGATGGCTGGAGAGTTGATATCCTTACGTGCCACCGGGTAGGGGTAGAAACTTTCCTGCCGCGTCGCCGCGTCCCCCTCGGCGAAACAATTTATTTCATGCCTCTCTTCGCCCGTTGATGAACCGACGATCCTGGTACCGCTACTTCCTGGACTTCTACCGGGGTGCGTTCTGACCAGAATCTCGGGGCGAATCCAGCAGTGGCGACGAGGGCCTCCGAGGAGGCCAGAAACGGTAAAAACGAGGAAAGGGTGGGGCATGGGTACCTTTGCCTCCTCTGGCCACCGTCCTTCAGGATCTCTGCCTCCCTCTTCGCGTTCTTCGTGTACTTCTCGACGTTGCGGATCACCTGGCGGCCACGGGCGTCTCGCCGGCGGGGCGCGCGCGAGCCCCGCAGTCGGCGGCGCGCAGGGGTATGGGACGGGGGGAAGGCTTCTTAGAAGGGGGCTGCTCCTTAGAGGGCGCGGGCCTTACATCTGCAGACAAGGCCCACGCCTGCTAAGAAGCAGGGGTGCTTCTCAGAAGCCTTCCCCCCTCCCCCTGCCCCCCCTCTGCGCGTGGCTGAACGTGCTTAGGCGTAAAAAGGAACCCATAACCCTTGGGGAGGCGACCTGAGTTAGGAGGCCCAGAAACGTTAGGGATAGGGGATCTTTTCAGCAGATGTATCAAACCAAACCGCCCAGATCGAATATCCCTCGTGCGAGAACGGGGACCTCAGTGAGGCTACCCTGCACGGATTCCCCCAGGGCCGTAGGCGACCCGAGGAGGAGGAGGAGGAGGAGGAGAAGGAAGTGAAGGAGGGGGAGGGGAAGGAGGAGATGGAGGATGAGGATGAGGATGAGGATGAGGACGAGGACGAGGATGATGATGATGATGATGATGATGATGATGATGATGATGATGATGATGATGATGATGATGATGATGATGATGATGATGATGATGATGAGGATGATGATGAGGAGGGGAGAGGAGGAGGAGGAGGAGAAGGAGGAGGAGGAGGAGGGGGGCAGAAGGATGGAGGAGGGGTCGGCGACCCGAGGAGGGGAAGGAGGAGGAGGAGGAGGCGAGAGGAGGAGGAGGAGGAGGGAGGAGGAGGTAGGAGGAGGAGGAGGAGATGGAGGAGAGTAGGATGAGAAGGAGTAGGAGAGGAGGAGGAGGAGGAGGAGGAGGAGGAGGAGGAGGAGGAGGAGGAGGAGGAGGAGGAGGAGGAGGAGGAGGAGGAGGAGGGAGGAGGGGTCGCCTAAGCCCTTCGGAGAAACCCTCAAGCTGCGACCATCTGGGAACTCTTTTTGGATATCAGTGTTTTTTTTAGTTCTTGTCCAAGATCCGCCTGTGGGAGGACATGCCCGACCTGAGCCTCGTGCCCAGATCCGAGCAAGACTGGAGCCGCACGCGGCTTGATCCGCACGCAGAGCGCGCCGGGTGCGCGCGCGCGCTGGTCACCGTGCGGGGCTTCGGCGTGCACGGTCACACGGGCGCAGGCCAGAGAGCCCTTCGGCCACGTGCGCATTCGGGGGCGCACTGGCCCGGGTCAGTGCAAACCCGTGTCGGCCGGGCCTGCAGGGTCCTGCAGGATCCTGCGCCCAAGCCCGTGTCAGTGCGCCCCTGGCCCTGCAGGATGCAGCAAGAAGCGGCGCCCTGGCTGACCCCCGGTGGCATTGACCCCCGTCTCTTGGGCCCCGACGTGTGTAGCTCTCGCCCGGGCAGGAGCAGGAGGAGGAGGAGAAGGAGGAGGAAGAGGAGGCGGAGGAGGAGGAGCAGGAGGAGGAGCAAGAGGAGCAGGAGGAGGAGGCGCAGGAGGAGGAGGAGGAGGAGGAGGAGGAAGAGGAGGAGGAGGAGGAGGAGGAGGATCCGGAGGCACCCTGCTGGCTGCTGCGCACCGGCAGCCGCCTTCCGACGACGACTGACGGCAGTAGCGGAACCGACCCTCCTTCCCCCCTGTACCTCCACTCCCCTGACAGTAGCGCCCATCATCCAGCGAGGTTTTCCCAACAAGAACTGCCTTCAGCCGCCTGGGATGGGAAGGGCGTCATGACACTGTCAGACACCGCCCTCCACCTTGCAGGCTTTGAATATGGGAAGAGATGCAAATGCCTCGGGCTGCGCGCAGACAGCCCCCCCAAATAGTTCCCGCTGGCTTCCACCGGCCCCCCGAACAGTCTGGGCTGGTCTCAACAGCCCAACCCTGGGGAGTGGAGCGCTCCAAGGGCGCCGCTGGAGGCGGCGCCGGGGCGTTGAGACCGCCCCGGACTACTCGGGGGGCCTGCTGAAGCCAGCGGGGACTACATTAGGGGTGGGGGAGGGCTGTCTGCGCGCAGCCCGAAGCCCTACCAGACACCGCCCTCGATCTTGAGCGCCTTGAATGTGGAGCACGGAGGGGGATGCCCTTCTCGCCCTTCACTGGGGAAACCAGAAGATGGCGATGCAGCTGCTCCCTGGACCTCTTCTTGGCCGCGTTCTGACCAGGACTTCGAAGCGTGCCCAGCTCTGGCGCCGAGGGCCTCCCACGAGTCCCCACTGTGCGGAGACGTGGGAAGCGCATCGGTATCGGTGCCTTTTCCTCCTCCCATGCTCGGCCCCTCCACCCTCAGAGTTCTCCTCCGGGGCTCAACTCTGCGAGGACTGAGGCGTCAAGCCCAGGCGCATCGCCAGAACGCGCTGTCGCTCGCGCTGCTTCCCCTCCGCTCTCTCCTCGTCCCCCCTCCCCGGGACCCGTCCTCCAGGACTGGCCTCCCTGGGCTGGAGTTCCCTGCGCCCAGCTGGAAGCATGATGCTCCACTTCCTCTTGCTCTCCTTCCTCCTCCTTCTCCTGCTCCTCCTCCGGCCCGTGCCTGCGGAGTGTCTGGTCTGGGCTGCTGGGTGGGTCGGGCCCTCCCCGCGGGGACGGGGCGCCGGCGTTCCGAGACCCTTCAAGGGTCTGGCTCCTGTCGGTGCCCTGTCGGGGGCGCTTTGAGCTGATTCTCGTACCCGGGCTGCGTAGTTCATGCCGCGCCTAGACTTCGCTTTTCTGGTAGGTGTTCGGTCTCGCACGCCTTCCGTATTCGACCGCACCCCCTTCCCCCCTGGGGGAAAAGTCAACGAGAGCCCGCAAGAGGTCCGGGGATGGCCTTGAGGAGTCTCTTCGGCGAGGCGCGGGGGGCAGCCCCGGTCCAACGAGCCCGCGCGGGGCTCCACGAGTTTGTGCGTGCTCCTTCGATGTATCTGGGTCCTGGCTCTGGCGGAAGGAAAGAAGAGAGAGCGAGGGAGACCACTGCCGCCAAAAAGAGGAATACTTAGACTGATATCAAGAATACGGCTAATAGTGATAGTGAAACTACGAATTGTACTACTACTACTACTACTACTACTACTACTACTACTACTACTACTACTACTACTACTACTACTACTACTACTACTACGACGACGACGACGACGTACGACGACGACGACGACGACGACGACGACTACTACTAATACTACTACACTACTACTATTTAATATTACTACTGCCGTTAATACTACTACCTTACCACCACCACCCCCCCACACCACCACCACCACCACCACCACCACACTACTACTACTACTACTATACTACTACTACTACTACTTTACTCCTATTACTACTACTACTACTACTCAGTACTAGTACTACTACTACGACTACTAACTTACTACTACTATTTACTACTTACTACTACTTACTACTATACTACTACTACTATACTAGTATATACTTTACTACCACTACTCACGACTACTACTTACTGCTACTACTACTACTACTATTGCTACGTTGATACTTACTACAACTATACTACTGCTCGGCTCCTGCTACTGCTAATGCTACGCCTAATGCTAATGCTACTGCTAGTGCTACGCCTGCTACTGATACTGCTACTGCTACTGCTACTGCTACTGCTATTGCTACTACTATTACTACTACTACTACTACTACTACTCCTCCTACTACTACTACTACTACTACTACTACTACTGCTACTCCTACTACTACTACTCCTACTCCTCCTCCTACTACTACTACTACCACTACTACTAGAACTACTACTACTACTACTACTACTACTACTACTACTACTACTACTACGACTACTGCTAATACTACTATATCCACTACTACTACTACTACTACTACTACTACTACTACTGCTACTACGACTACTACGACTACGACTACGACTACTACTGCTACAAATAAAACAACAACTACTACTACTACTACTACGACTAGTACTACGACTACTACGATTACTACGACTACAACAACAACTACTACTAATGATACTGCTATCAATAAGAAGACGCCGGCTACGTCTAATAACAACAATTCACCATACTACTACTCGTGCTTAATACACGAATGATACGAAAGCGATTAACCATTATATACACGATTGCAAGAGTAATGATCGTAAACATCAGAATGCGGATGACATTCTTCGAGAGGGGAAGAAACACGGCGAACAAAAAGAGAAACGAACATAACAACACATCGCATCGCACCGTCGCCAGCCATATGCGCGGAACCTGGGATCAACTCGCTCGGCGGCCACGTCGAACTCGCGATGCTGAATTGATGCCGTCTCTCTTCGTCGAAATCCTCGGACCTCGATCTTCGAGCCTCTCCCTCTCTCACGTCCACGCGCCTTGACAGCCACTCTCCGATTTTTCTTCAGGTCGTCGGCCAGCAAGACCCGGCCGAAGGTGCCATCGCCCAGCAGCTCGGCGACCTAACGGGATCGATGGTCGCTCCCCTCGATCCTCGATCCTGCTAAGCTCGACAAACTTAGCAACCTGTTAGCAAGCGTGGGCCCAGAATAACGTGTTTCTCACAACCTCTGCGGTGCAATTCATGTGGTGTTCTTCGCCCTGCCGAATTTGAAACTGTCAACTCCACTGCTCGCGCAATCATCCCGCCCACCCGCCCGCAACTTTGTTTGCAAAACCCATGCGGCGGCGATTGCGATGACTGCTTGGCGCTGGCTGGCGTGTCGCTGCGGCCGCGTTTGCGCGCGAAGCATCGCGCGCAAAGCGGCCAGCTAGTCTGGCGCGACCGACGCGGCCGCGGTATCGATGACCGATGAGGACTTCCCAGCGCGTGTCGCGCTGACGCGCGGGCAACTCAGTGCGAGTCGGTGACTCGGTCGGGCGCGGTAGCATGACGACGTGGACAACCGCACACACGATGATGATTGTGGCGATGCTGGTGACAACGATGACGACGCTGACGGCAAAGCCAATGACGGCGCCGATAATGATCATTCGGATGACGCTGATCGTTTCTTCGTGTCGGTGGTGAAGGTTGTGAAATGATTTGGGCGTGCACGCGCGGTCGCCGGGCGCGACTGTTTGGGGCCGTGCGTCCTAGGGGGGAGGCTCCAACTGCTCGAAACAGGCGCCGGAAAACAGCGAAGATCTACCCCATGGGGGAGAGGGAGGGGGGGGTGCGAGGGCCCACGCCGTTCGGCAACACAATGAATACAAAACGGCCACCTTTGGGCATTGTTTAATCCACCCCTATCCACCATGAAAGTGGCCTGGGCCCTAATGGCCGATTGACCCCCTAGGTGGGGATGTAGGCCGTTCCCGTTGGGTTTCGAGTTGTGTGTCCCCAGCTGGGGTGCAAGGATGCTGGGGGTCTGGACGGGGATGGCGATGGGGATCGGGATCGGTTGAACGATGCGGATCCTTGGTTCCGGGGGGACAACAGGGTGGGATAGCCAAGGGCAGGGCAGAGAATCCGCGCACGCAGCTGGACTTTCTGGCGCCGCCTGGCGCCAGGAGGCGCCCAGGTCTCGAGGCAAGGGCCCAGTGGCGGGGCGGAAGCCAGCTACATGCAGCAGATGTTGTACCCCCCTCCCCCCCACTTCCCCCTATCCTGCGCTCTCGTCCAGCCCGATTGGTCAACGCAGCTCGCCTACTCGCCATCGCTCGGACGTCCATTCCCTGTGTTTTTTTCGATTTCGTGCGTGGTTTTTTCGCCAAATAATCAAGGATGCTCCTCGATGGTCCTCGCCGAAGGAAAAATGCACACGTCCGAGCGATGCCAAGGATTGGTCAACGCAGCTCGCCTACGGTAGGCTCGTGCGGCGTCGCCGCGCGCCGAGGTTTTTGACACCGCGTCGATCGTTCGACCTCGAATCGATCGCGGCCCAGATCGTTCGAGGTGGAATTCCGTCGTGTCCAATGGCGTCACCGTGTCCCTCGGTACTTCCGCGTCGCAGAATTCCACATTGAACGCCTTCGCCAGCGTCGCCGGCACGCCATCGCCGCACGAACCTACCGCAGGAATCATTACTGGATGAGCTGGTGGGGTTGCGCGACTCGTCAAGAATTGAACCACACAGCATCGGCCACGTTTTTCAGCAGGCGGCTGGCGCTTTTGATTGCCGCCGAGTGCCTAAGAGAAGAGATTGTTCTGTAGAGACAGGGGGACCTAGACCGACTTAAGGCGACACTGGTGCATGCATACCTGGGACGACGATGATGGGACGGGAGGGGGATGAGGGCGCGGAGATGGAATACGGAGAACGAGAACGAGGGAGAGAAGGCAAGATTGGGGGGACCGAGCAATGACATAACCACAACGACTCGGAGGTCCGCGCGGATTTCTCGGATCCGCGCTGGACCCCCTCCCTGGCGCGCGGAGCGCGCTAGGGGGAAGCGCCGGAGGCCCCTCCCGGGGGGGGGGGGGGGGGGGCCAGCGCCGAGCCGAGACATCCGCGCGGACCTCCGAGTTCTTATGTTTGTTATGTCGTTCTCCGTTCCCCTGAGGATGTTTGTCTATTATGTCTACTATTTTTACTATCATTATGATGTCGTTTATCATGCTTGTGTTTGTTATGGCGTCGCTCGTTCCCCTAAGGATGCGCTTCACGACCTGGTATCTCGAGCGCAGCATCATGCCGACCTTCCAGGAGAAGTGCGCGATCTCCTCCCGGGGGGGCGGGCCGGCCAGGCGGGGCGCGCCCTGCCTCACATTCGGGGATGAACAGAACCCCCCTTAGCAAAACGTGGTTTCGTGGAAACGACCTGAGGCGCAAACCTAGCGGGCGCAAGCCTGGAAAACCACGGCCGCGGCGCCCTCTCGAGAACCGAGAACGGACAATTCACTAATCGACGTGTCACTGATGGGGGTTCTGTCCACCCCCGACACATATTGACTGTCGCTGGGTGCGGCCGCTCGGGGCGCCGCGGGCGCTCGAATTCACTGGGCGGGAGGGCGTCCGGCGCGGCAGGCGATGCGGGCTCGTGCTGCCGGGCTGCTCCTGGCCAGAAGGCCCCCCGGGTGATGGCCGGACGGGAAGGCGACGACGGCACCTCTGGAGGGGCCCTGGGGCGCACGTCGATTCCTCCTCTCTCCTCTTTCCAGCGAGAGGGAGGTGGGGAGGGAGGTGGGGGTGGTGGACATTTTTGGGCCCCCCATGTTGGGGGTTTCGAGAAGGCCCCAGGGGCCAGCAGAGAGGATGGTTCCACGGCCCGCCGAGCACCGAGCTCCGTCCATCGGCTTGGCCGACTGCCTCCAGGCCTGCCGTTTGGGCTCTCGCCCTGGGGCGCAGGGCTCCCTGTAGTTTCCCACAGCTTCTGGGCTCTGGCCTTCCACCCCCGCATTTCCCCATAATAGTGTTTCCCATACAGCAGAGGGCAACAATCTTAGTGACAGCCCCCCTGCCCCCCAAACTCAGAGTGGGCACGCGCGGGGGAGACTGCGGTCGAGGTGCCACTCGTCAGACCCACCGCCAGCTTTGAGCACTGGGGGGAGGGGGAGGCGTTCACAGATGAATGTGGCACGAATGTTCGCTATTTTTTTCCGAAGCCTGTCTTGCCTATGATCCTCCACATCCCTTATTAATCGACCCCCCCCTAAAAAACCGGACCCCCCTCCAAATGCGACCCAATATTCCGGACCCCCCTCGTCGACGGGGCGCCTGAATAAACCATACCCCCGAAGCTCCAATCCAAAGAAAGCGCCCTAATAAACCGGACCCCCCCGTTACAAAAAAGGCGCCTTAAAAACCCAGAACTGGGGGAGGATCAATAAGGGATTTGGAGTAATATGTTTCCTTGGTCTTGCATGAAGAAGCGCTGCCTGGACCCTTGTCAGGGTGGCTCCTCGCGGCCGCGCCCCTCGATATGTATGGGTTTGCTATGCGCTATGCCTGTTTCTTTTTTGGGAGGCAGTGCTCTGTTACATGTTGAATGATGTGCAGTGCTGCGGGCCAAACAGAAAACACACTGGGAGCGGTCAGGACCTCCAGACGACCCAGACACGCTGCCAAGGTGGCTTCATAACCCCAATTTTCTTCCAATGTGACCTCAAGAAGCTCCCTCAGGACCCCCAGGGGGACCCCTGATCCCGACCTAATCCAAACGTAGCCCCCATATAGCCCGAAGGCGACTCCAATATGGCCTTAACTACGAAACGGGTGACCCCGAGATGGCCCAACGATTTCAATATTGCCCCCAAACGGCCCCAAGGTGGCTTCAAAATTACCGCGAGAAAGCCTCTTGATCCGAATCCGACACGAATCTGATCTCAATACGGCCTCACGACGAATCCAGGACGACCTCAATATGGCGGGGTGTGTGAGCATCTTCAAGATTCACGGGCAACCCATCTTTTTTAACGCCGAGATCTACGTTTGGTTGGGAGGAACCGGTCTGACCACAAATTCTTCAGTCGGCCAGGATGCCGCCCAGACCACGCACCAAGGCTGTCGTGATAGTCTTCTAGGGGGGGAGGCGTAGAGAGGGGAGACTCGGCGCCGTCTGTCCCTCCATCTTACTCGGGACCGCCGCGGTGCCATCGGGCGCGCTGCGGAAACCCAGGGTTTTTCGGACCAACGGAGTACGTCACACCATGCGACGCAGTGCCCGTCTATGCCATTCTACGCTATGCAGTTGCGTGTCATGCAATTCCGCGCCACGCTGGGTAAAATCAGGTTTACAACACATACAGCAACTGCGTTATGCTGAGCTGTACCGCCCTGGGATACAGGGCTGCCATGTCCTACCTCGTGGCGCACGCAGCGCAGCGCCATCGCCTGCCACGCGATGCTGTGCACTTCTGCGCGCCGGTGTGCTGCAACGCTGTGCTTTGCCGTGCCATGCTGTGCGCTGCCGCGTGCAACCGTGTTGCAGCTGCCGGGCAGAGAGAGAAGGGGACGCAGGAGGCTATGGGCTCAGCGTGTTGCGGCGGCGGCGGCCCCAGCGGCACCCCCTGCCCTGAAGCCACAATAACTAACGTGTAGCTCCGCTCGGCTCCGCGGGGCGGGATGCTCAGAAAAGCTCGGGACGTTGCCGCATGTGGACCGGGAAGTGGACAGCGTGTCGCGTCAGGGTTTAACCTAAACGGTGATTTTCGATTTCGTTGTGTTTTTCGTTCTTCCTCGCTTTGTTTTCGTCTAGCCTTGAATGCAAACCAGAACGAGAAACAAAACGGCCCACGAAATGGCCAAAACACCGTTTCGGTGCAGCCCTGTGTCGCGTCGAAGCGCGGTGGGCCAGAATCGGCGGAGCGACACGCTCGCCAACAATTTCTGTCCGTAAGACCAGGGACGAAAGAAAACCCGTCCAAGGACTAGAGAAACCCGCTGAAGTTGCATCTTCAGAGGACCATGGGTGTCCCGTCGCGCTGCGATCCGCGCCGAATCCGCGTCGAATCCGTGTCGAATCCAAATGGAAGTCAAGTCGAGTCTGCGTCGAACCAGCATCGGAGTGAGAAGAGCAGGCCGCCATCTGCAGGGCAAGAGAGGCCCTCCGAAGATACAA
The DNA here is from genome assembly GCA_963575745.1 of Prorocentrum cordatum. Classification (NCBI taxonomy): domain Eukaryota; class Dinophyceae; order Prorocentrales; family Prorocentraceae; genus Prorocentrum; species Prorocentrum cordatum. The sequence goes on along the minus strand of CAUYUJ010018087.1, from coordinate 152 downwards.
CATGCAACGTGACGCCCCGAGCGGAGGAGGAGGAGGAGCAGGAGGAGGAGGAGGAGGGGGAGGAGGAGCAGGAGGAGGAGCAGGAGCAGGAAGAGGAGGAGCAGGAGGAGGAGCAGGAGGAGGAGGAGGAGGAGCAGGAGGAGGAGGAGGAG
>CAUYUJ010018086.1:182500-214845 GCA_963575745.1 Prorocentrum cordatum | reverse complement strand
CCTCCTCCTCCTCATCATCATTCATCATCATCATCATCATCATCATCCTCATCCTCATCCTCATCCTCATCCTCATCCTCATCCTCATCCTCATCCTCATCCTCATCCTCATCCTCTTCCTTCCACCTCGTTATTCCTCCTCCTCCTCCTCTTCCTCCTCGTGCTTGTTTCGCGTTTTTCGTCCTCTTCCTCTTTCTCCTCCGATCGTTCCTCCTTCGCGTTCCTCTTTCTCTGGCCTTCGGGGGCGCTCCTCGTGGCCACGGCGGGACGCGGCTCGAGAATCGTGCCAGGACGGCATGGCATGCGAGCGTTGTCGTTGCCTCCCCCCTCACCCCCCTGCCCACGCCGCAAGCCCTCCACGCTGGACGGGTCTTTGGCTCAAGACCCGAGCGCCCCCCCACGCGAAGTCTCGGTGGGACCCGGAGCGAGGAGGGGGGGGGGGAAGGAGGCTCCCGCGGGCACCGCGCACTCTCCTCCGCAGGCCGGCGCCCCAGGCGAGCTCCGCGACGAGGTCGGCGGCAGGTGGGCGGTGGTCCCCAACGAGTACGTGCGGCTGGAGGGGTACCAGTGGGCCCGCGGCAGGACGGTCGCCCCGGCCCGAGCGCCCCCGGCCCGAGCGCCCCGCGCGCGAGCGCCCCGCGCGCGAGCCCCAGGCCCGAGACCAGGCCTCGGGCCCAGGCCTCGAGCCCAGGCCCGAGACCCGAGACCATAGCAAGGCCAGGCCCCTCCCCCTCCCCACGTGCGCCTCTGCGAATCGTGGGCACGTCGCGGCGGAGGGCTCTGGGCCGTCTTCGGCATCTCGGGGGCGCTCTCTGCCGGGCCCCAGGACCGTCGGGCAGGACTCGGGATGGCGAACATGCCCTGGGGTTGGGGCCGAAAACTCTTGAGGGGTGCACCTTGTGAAACATCACGACGTCGGAGGCCAGGGTCTGGGGAGGGGCGGGCATGCAGACCTCGAAAAACCGAGCCCGAGGTTTCTCGCAAGGTTCTGCGCCTGGAGGCTGCTTTTGGTTCGCGAGATCGTCGGAACATACGGCTTGGCTGACCTCACGCACACGTGACTCGGGAAGGCGGGGAGGGGGGGAGGGGGCATGCAGACCTCCAAAAACCGAGCCCGAGGTTATTAATTTTCTGCGCCTGGAGGCTGCTTTTGGTTCGCGAGATCGTCGGAACATACGGCTTGGCTGACCTCGCGCACGCGCGTGGCTCGGGAAGGCGCTTCCGCGCCACCGATGGGCGAGTGAGGCCGTCGGCTCCGAAGGGGCTGGCCCAGGCTGGAGCCCCGCCGTGGCCCGGCCTGGCGGGAGCGCCGCTCCAGGCAGGCACGCCGTGCACGAGGGCGGAAGTGGGTCAGGAGGGGAAAAATCGCACAGACACCATTCATCGTCGATTCCCAGGAAAATCTGGGGGGCCAACAAATATACACCACCACCACCTCCCTCCCCCCCTCCCTCTCGCTGGACAGAGGAGAGAGGAGGAATCGACGTGGTGGTGGTGTACACTCTTTGGGCCCCCAAGATCCAGTCCAGGCGGCGAGCAGACCCGACGCCCAGCGCTCCAGAGGTGGGGAGAGAGAGAGAGAGAGCGCCTGGTAGGCTTTGACGTTGTAGGCTCAGACGTTTGGCGCAACCTGGGAAAGGTGCACCCCGGGCGACGAGCGAGGACAGAATGACGCTGACGTCGCCACCCAGCCCGCCAGCAAGGACGAGGGAAGAGACGAGACGATGTGGCATCCCCACGTCGACGTCCGCCAAGACTTCCCCGCCTAGCGGCCCACGGGCGCAGGACTTCCCCCGCCATTTTCTGCAGAGTCCTCAGCACCGCAGAGACTACCAGGCAGTGAGATTGCCAGGAGGCCCCGAGGCGAGGGTGAAAGAGATAGCCCTTGGGCAATGGTCGGGGCTTCTGGGGGACCGCGCACTGAAATAAATCAAGACGTCGCAGTTCTGGGGGAAGGGAGGGTGGAGGCGGCGGAGGAGGAGGATGACGAGGAGGAGGAGGAGGAGGAACAGGAACAGGAACAGGAGGAGGAGAAGGGCTCGAACCGGGCGGGCCAGATCCCGAGCCCTGGGCCAGGGGGCGAGCGGGCATCTGTCGGACGGGGCTGGGACGGGGACGCATCCGCTCCAGGGCGCCCGGGAACGCCCCTGAGCGTGCCGGAGCGCTCTGAGAAGGCCGTGGCGCCCGAGAGATCGTCCAGAGCCGCCGGATCTCAGAGATTCTCGCTGGCGCACTGGGCGAGCTTGAGAAGATAGTCTTGTTTGGCGGTTGCCTTCTTTCTCTTCCTCCACCCTTTCTTCTGCCTTGACGCTGCTCTGGTGCCCTTCTTGTGGTAACCTCCCCCGGGTCTAGCCCCGTCCTGGCTTCGTCTCAGCGCGGGGATCTGGCCAGAGCGCGGGCTGCCGGCCTCTCCCGCGGCAGGACGGCGTGGGGGGGCGGCACGGTGTACAGCGTGGCCCGGTTCGGCAGCCTCGGCCAGGGCGTCCTCGTCCCCTCCTTCTGCAGGCCTGCCGCCGCGGAGAGGGGCCGAGGAGCGGGGGAGGGGGGCCAGCGTTCGGGTGTTGCTGGACGTGCGTTGCCCCGTGCCCGATGTGCCCCAGGATTTCCAAGGCGGCCCCCACGGCCTCTATTGGAGCACCCCTCGCGAGGCCCAGAGTTGAGCGAAAAGCTGGGGGCGCCTTGGGCCAGGGGTGCCTTTAGCCTTTATCGGAAACTGAAACATATATATATATATAGATGTGTATATATATATGTATTACCAGTGGCGGGCTGTTTTTCAATCCCAGGACTTCTTGAGGGTCGAGGACGACGTTGGGGTGGTGTGGTGAATTTTTTTTCCCCCGATGTCCCAAGGAAACAACGAAACATGTATACACCAGGGTCCCGTATACACCCAAATGCAGGGCCCGAAGAAGCATCAGTGTGTAGAGTTCGATTCTCTACTTTAGCACCCCCCCCCGACACGTCCGGGGAGCTCGAGGCTCGATCCTGGGATCGAGGGTCGAGGATCGAGCCCAGGGTCTGGGTACAGGACCCCTTCCCCAGCAGGGGTCCCTGCAGTCAAAACTCTTGGGTAAAAGGTCGACTCAGGAGAGGAAAGAAACACAGACACAATTCATCGTCGATTCCCCAGAAAGTATGGCAAAACATGGGAAGTGAATCTGGGAAAATATGGGAATCCTGTAATTTGTGTCTATTTATTTGTGTGTCCCAGGGCCCCTTCATCCACGCCGGTTGCGGAAGGGTCTCGGTGCTCCTCGGGTCCTTCCATGTTCCTCTCGTGGCGCAACTGATGCCCAAGAGGGGCTTTGTTCCCTTTCGAGGGCTCCTTACAGCCACACCTTGACTGTACCCCTTCCGCCAGGGCAAGTTTTACATCCTGGATCGATATTCGATGCTCCCGGGGTCCCAGAAATGGTTCGGGGGTGGACAGAACCCCCACCCTGACACATCGATTAGTGAATTGTCCGTTTTCGGTTCTCGAGAGGGCGCCGCGGTTGTCATTTTCCAGGCTTGCGGCCGCCAGGTTCGGGCCCGAGGTCGTTTTCACTGAAACGCATTTTACTCAAGGGGCTCCTGCCCATTCCCGAAAATGGTCTCCGGGGCCGACTGTCGAGCGACGGAAGAAAACGGGGTTGGCTGCGCGAACATTCGCGCGCAAGGTCGCGCGTGCGAGCCCTCGTCTCCAAGCGGTGTGCCACGCTGGTGGCCAGCGTCGTGCCACGTCGTCAGGTCGTCATGCGTTCTCGCGTTTGACTTAAGTCGGGCATGCCCTCTTCAGGAGGAAGATCCAAAATAGTCAAACATAATAGGGGGACGATTTTGTCGACAATTGTTTGATCATTTTTGGAATCTTGTTTTTGACTATTTGTAAGCTGTCCTCCAACATCTGCCTGTAGGGGGACATGCCGGACCTGACTTTTGACCCCTTTCTAGTCGTCGCTCAGGCGAGGAGAAGACGCTACAGTGGAGACCCGTGCCAAAAAGCACCCTGCTCGCCTCCTGGGTTTCTTGGGTTTCGATGGTTTTGCGATGGAAAGGGTGGCGTTCCCACACCAGAGATGAGTGGACGTCCTGGGGTCTCGGGGTTGGGTTTCTGTTGGAAGGTTTCTTGTGGTCGGGCCCCCTGCTGTAGCACCGAAGCGAGCCACGGCGTCGGAAGTCTGGGCCTCCCTCGGGACCCGCTTCCCCTCCTGCGCCAGGCTGGCGGCCCCGCCTGCGCGGCTGGTCGTCGACGGCCCGTCCAGGCCGGCTGGAGGGGAGGGAGGACAGAGGAGGACCGCGGAGGACGAGGAGGATAGAGGATGATGAGAGAGGAGGATGCGGAGGAGGAGGAAGGTTGGGGAGGATTGGGGATGATTTTGGGAGGATTGGATAGGACAGAGAAATAGAAGGATGAGGAGAGGCATGCGGATGAGGATGTGGATGAGGATGATGGTGACAGTGGTGATGGTGATGGTGATGGTGATGATGCTGCTGATGATGATGGTGTTGATGATGATTATGCTAATGCTGATGATGATGCTGATGCTGATGCTGATGATCATGCTGGCGGTGGTGATGATGATGATGACGACGACGATAACGATAACGATACCGACGATGATGCTGCTGCGACTGGTGGTGATAATGATGATGATATTGTTGATGATGATGATGATGACGATGCTGACGATGCTGACGATGGCGGTGACGATGGCGATGACGATGACGATGATGACGTCCACGACGACAGCGATGATGATGGTAATGATGGTAATGATGGTGGTGATGCAGAGGATGAAGATAATGATGCTGCTGATGTCGGGAATGATTGTAATGATGATGATGATGATGATGATGATGATGATGATGCTGATGATGATGATGATGATGATGATGACCTGATGATGATGGTGGTAGTGGTCGTGGTGGTGGTGATGATGACGACGACGATACTGATAACGATAACGACGATGCTGCTGCTGCGACTGGTGATGATGATGTTGATGATGATGATGTTGACGACGATGATGATGCTGACGATGACGATGGTGATGATGGTGAGCATCATGCTGATGCTGCCGATGATGCTGATTCTGATGATGATGAAGGTGATGATGAAGGTGATGATGAAGGTGATGATGACGACGACGACGATGCCGATGACGACGGTAATGATGATGCCGATTCCACTACTGATGATGTTGATGATGCTGATGCTGATGCTGATGCTGATGATGATGATGATGATGATGATGCTGATGATGATGATGATGATGATGATGATGATTAGGAGGAGGACGAGGACGAGTTCGATGACGAGGACGAGGATGATGCTGATGACGATGATGATGATGATGACGATGATGACGACGATGGTGATGATGATGATGATGATGATGATGATGATGATGATGATGATGCTGATGCTGATGATGATGATGATGATGATGATGATGCTGATGACCATGCTGATGATGCCGATGAGATGCTGATGATGATGCTGATGACTATGGTGGATGCGGTGGCGATGATGATGAATATGATGATGGTGATGCCAATGCTGATTGATACCGGTGATGAGTATTGAGAAGTTCTGGCCGCTCTGCACGCACATGATCACCATTGGACCCTCTCGCATCCGTGTGTACATCCATGCCGACATAGACACTTGGCCGGAGATCATGGACAAGTTCCGTTTGGAGAACAACCTCAGCAGGGCAACCCGTCTGGGTTGCTGCCCCTCGCATCATGGCGGACGGCTTCTTGCAGCGCCAGCGGCCACTGTAACCCAGCTGTTGGCGCACAGAAGGCGCAGCAAGAAGAGGTCCTGCCCTGGCGACCTGGTGGCCGAGATTGCGCCTTGCGGTGATCTGGGGAGAGAGACGGTGCTATTCTGGACAGGCTTGCGCAGCACGCTTGCAACAGCGTCGGCCTGAACTTCGCCAAGGCCGTGGACCCGAACCAGCCGAAAGTGGGAGGGCACTACCTCATCCTGCAATCCCCGTACGCCCGCTGGTGCCCTGAAGGTCCTGGGGAAAGCCCACAGTGACGCCCGTCGTTTGTATGCCGCCGTGCATGGTCAGTCAATCATGGTGGGCTCTGACCACGTCGTGCCGGAGGTGACGAACGACTTGGTCGAGCTGCACGTCCAGCGGGGGAGCGACAACGCGAGCGGGGCACCTGGGTGCTCCCGCCGCCCGCAGCCGCACCGAGCACCACCCCGGGATGCACCGTACGGAGCTCAACGCATGGACTTTGAGGGGGAGGAGTGAGGAGGAGGAGGAGGAGGAGGAGGAGGAGGAGGAGGAGGAGGGGGAGGGGGAGGAGGATTCGTCTTTCCGCGGCGTGTATGCGATCTCTGTCGTCTTTCGGGTCCACACAGCGCCTTCCGTGCCGACCAGTGTCGTCCACGACCGTCCTAGCCACGTGGGGACCATGCCTTCGTTTTCTGCTCCCTCGACCTTTCCTCCGTGCGCCCGCGATTCCCGCGTTCGCCCTGCCATTCCTTCGCTCTGCCTCACTGCGCACAGTTTCCTGCAGTCAGCCACGTCTCACGATGACTACTCGGACAGGCCGCTGCAATTCCTGCTTCATCGGCACCTCCATCGAGCTCTTGGCCACGAGGTTCTTGATGTTCTTCTTCCACTGCTAGGCGACGCGACTGTTGGGGTCCTTGTAGCTTCTTCTGCCCCCGCGGTACCGGGTACTATAGCTCGTCGAGGGCAGTGTCAAGGGACATTGGAGTCACCACCTACTCACAAGCTTTGTTTGCTACCGATCCGGGGCGGCATGCCATAAAGGCGGCATACGTACATCAACATCTGAAACGATCGGCAGTTCTCCTTCCTACCGAGACGCATGGGTCGGAAGCCGCGTGTGGTACTTGGAGGCCACCCTCAGGAAACACAGCGTGGTGGCAACAGGGCCCCGTATGCGGACATTCTGGCGTCGAATTTGTTGTGCGGGACGCTTTCCTGAAGAATTTGGAGATGCGTCCTACGTTGGTTCACGTCTGGCGCGGGCGTGTTGCGAAACTCTGACGGGGGTCTGCCAGTTCTCTGGGCCTCATCGTTGCGTACTTCCCGTCAGGCTCGAACAGCTATCCGAACGACCTCGGCCTTGCAGGTGCTCCTGCACGGCATCGTTTCCAGTGCGCGAAATTCCCAGCGCTTCGGGGTCATCTGCGCCATCCCATTGCTGACAACGTGGTTAACAAGATGGACCGGCTTACAGCTTTAGGCGGGGATTTGAATTACGCCACTTGTGATGGGGATAGGGTGTCGCTGACGAATGCTGCAACGCCGTCTGGCCGTCGTGATGCAAGAGAGGAAGTTCATATTCAGACAGTGTTGGGGTCCTGGCACAGCCTGTCCGAATCGTACCACGGGGCTGATACGCATTCGTCCGCATCTGCACGATCCAGGTTTCCGTGCGTGGACTCGAACTGCCACGTTGCTGAGCAGCTCGGCCGCAGGGTGCATTCCACTGGCTCGGAACGGCGCCCGGAGCTGTCACGCCATCGCGCCGTGCGCGTGGCGCGACGTGCCCCCGAGCGTGACGGGGCGGGCCCCGGCCGATCCCATCGCACTTTTTTTTCTTTTTTACAGTGGCTTTCATCGACGTCTCCTAGATTAACCAGGGTCGGTTCAAAGAGAACCCGACCATGAGCCCCTTCAAGAAGTTGTGCAGGTTTACGAGTGCATGGAGCGTGTCGCCCGCAGGATCGCGGCTGCGTTGCCCTCGCTTTCACCCGTTATGGGGGCCGAGGATCGTTTGGGCGTCGCCCCCCAAACTGACCTGGACCATCGAGGACGGCAGTCCTGCTTAGGTTTCTGCGTGCCTTAGTCGTCTTCCTGAGCTCCGCAGCCACGTGGCGAATCCTCATGCCTTCCCCTTTGAAAGCCTCGAGATCCTAGGAGCGGTTTCGCGCCCGCGCGGTTCCGCTAGCCCGTGAACGCGCCCTGTGCGATTTCATTCGGTCGCGCGAGGATTTGGCCGAAGAGGACGCTTCCAGGCGCAGATTGCTTGGCAGCAGAACGCGCGATTAATTAATTCGCCGCCTCCTCCCTGGCCGCGCGAGCTGCCTCAGCGCCGTGCTTCAGGGCGACGGGGTGCCGATCCCTCTGCGATGCCGACTCGCCCATCAAGCGCTGGTCCAAGGTCTTCGAGGGCAAAGGGCATCAATGCTGGACTCCTTGGGCATTGGCGTGATGACGGCGCTGATCACCGACCTTTGGTTGATCTTCTGCCCGAGGGCCTTCGCATCCGTCGCGCCTGGAAGTGCCGCATTCTGGAAGCCTTGCAGTTATCCAGCAACTCTGCGCCAGGGCGGGGTGGAATGCCATTCGGATTGCGGCGGCGCTGCCCGACAGTCGCCGCCAGCATTCTACGCGAGGCTGCGATATTTATGTTTTGCGACGCCGGGGGCGAGCTCTCCGACGACGACCGGAAAGTGTTCGACAGCAGCTTGCTCGTCTTGTTGCCTAGGTCACCATCCGGCGCATCTGCGCCAGGAGAAGGCGACTATGCGCCCGACAATACCCGCGCGCAAAACGTCTCAAACACATGCAACCAGCTGCTCTGCAACGCTACCCGCATCGCGATTGAGCCGAGCAGAGGCGTTTTCGACTGAGCGTGGATTCCTGAATGACCGCTCGCTGCATGCGAATCTGGTAAACATCGACACCTCCATGGTGGAGGCTGCCGTGGTCGACGAGCATGGGGGGGGCGTCCTACTTCGACTTCGCGGCTGCCTTCCGCCCGCGAAGCATTCCTTCGCGCGCGCGGCCTTTGACGAGCTAAATTGGCCAAGGTGGCAGTTGCAGTTTATCGACATCTTCTACCGCTACAACCACTGCGACGCAGTTGTTGGCGAGGCCTGGCGGCGTGGATTTGCGATCGCCCGCGGAGTCTGGCAGGGGCGCGCTCTGTCCCCTGCCCTCTTTGCGGTAGTCATCGACGTGCTGGTGCGTCGGCTAACCCGGTTTCTCCTGGACAGTACTTCGCGGGACTATGCCGACGATTTTGCGTTGGCCAGTCGCAACGTATGGAGCGATGTCTTGGTCTTGGAGCCTTTGATTTCTGAGTTCGAAAGGATGCCAGGTCTAGCCGTGAGCGCGAGGGAGTCAGTCTTCGCGCCACCCGACCTTGCTTCTGTCGATGAAGCCCGTGCGCTTCTCACCGCTGTCGCCCCTTCGCGGGGGTCACTGAAGATTGCCTTCCTCGCCGAGCACCTCGCATTCGTTGCTGGCCCAGGTCGGGGTGGACTTACTTGGGCCGCCGCGGCGGCGAAGTTTCTGGAGCGGCCGCCAGCATGGCGGGCTGCGAGCGCAGGCATGTCGCACGCAATTGAGGCGATCCGCGTCTCCATCATGTCCGTCATAACTTCCTGCCTGCTGGGCCCCCTGCCGACCAATTGCGACGTCCTCGAGCTCAGGGCTTTGCGGCAGTTGTTACCTCGGCCCCGCGACTGGTTCGCCATGCGGCTCATGAAGTCGCAGCGGCACTTGGATTTTCCAGAGGATCTTCTGACCTGCCATTCGCTGCAGTGGCGGCGCGGGCCCATGCCGCTCTTCATGGGGACGCCCGCGAGGACGGACTTCGAGTGCGCATCCGGGCGTCCAATCTCAGACGACTAGTTTCGGACAGCGGCAACGTCTTACGACGTGCCCGCTTCGCGGACAGGGTTAAAGGCTGCTTCATTTTCTCGCTGGATGCTGCCCCGGATGCGTTCGACACCCACGTTCCGGCAGACCTGGCGCTCACTGATGTCCAGCATCTCGGTTAGGAGCGTGACGGTCGGCAGGCCACATTCGCTATTATAGATCGACCTCCACATGAGCACGTTGCGTTGGTCTATCTACGTCGCCGGCTGGATCGGTTGACTTGCGCAACATGATTTGGTCATTGAGTGAGACCGTTTTCGCAACATGCTCGAAGGCTAGCCAGCATGATTGCCCCAAGGATTAATGCGGCCATCTTTCGCAGTGCGTTGGGTGGTTGGGTCTTGTCTACGCGGGCCTAGTCCGTGTCGACTTGTGTCTTTGGCTGTGGAGGCCTTAACTCCAAGGAGCACTATACCCGCTGCCGGCTGTACTACGACCTGCCCTCCAGGTGCTTGGGCCTCGCCAGACCAGCCGCTGAGCATCTTGCAGATTTCGTTGTTGGGGTGCATGCCGCGTCTTCCTCGCGGGCGTACCCCCCCACATAACTTCGTCCCAGGTCCCGCGCGCTAGCCAGCCGGGCTTTCCAGCGACCCCGAAGCGTGGCTTGAGCCATCCCCCGCCCCGCTTTTCCTCCTCCTCTTTCTCCTCCTCATTGTCCTCCTTCTCCTCCTCCTCATCCCTTCAGGGCGGACGTTCCGTTGGTTGTTCGCCACAGGCACGCTTGTTGGGGTCAGGGTCGCGCTCCGGGGGGCCGACTCCAACCCAGGACACTCCTGCAATAACCCCAGATTCGGGTTCGGAAAATGGAGGCACGAGCGGTGGCGGAGGAACTCAGACTGTAACCGTGATCTGTTCGTATCAAGCATCAGCCGCATCATCTGTGGGCCGTACCCCAACCACAAACGTGGTCACACGCCCCGTGACGTGCTGGCGCCGATTGCTGTGCTGTTCGTGTGGTGTTAGCGAAATTGGGGTGTCTAGGGAGGGGGGGAGTGTGTGCGGGGGAGGACACGGCAGTGAGGGGGGACCGAGGGGGGGGGAGGAGGGTCCGCGGCGGGGGGGGAGGAGATATGGCATGGGGGGGGGCGGGCGGCGAGAGGTCTGAAAGGGGGGGGGGGGGGCAAGACAAGGGGCAGGGGGTCCAATCAATACGTGGCTTCTCAGTGTCCTTTTTGTCCCGTGGCTGGCTGGGGCGTTCGGAGCCGTGCACGGGCGCCACTGGCGGGCTTCGTGGCAGTTCCTCCCCCCTCCTCTCGCTCCTTCTCGCTCCTTCTCCTCCTCCTCCTCCTCCTCCTCCTCCTCCTTCTCCTTCTCCTCCTGCTCCTCCTCTTTCTGTTTCTCTTCCTCCTCCTCCTCCTCCTCCTCCTCCTCCTCCTCCTCCTCCTACGCCTCTCGTTTTGCCGACGTCTTCCCTGCGGGCCCCTCAGCGCCCTCTCCGCCGCGCCCTCTCGGCGCCACGCGCGCGGAGCCAAGTCCGAGTCCTGCTTCCTCCTGCCTCCTCCTGCCTCCTCCTTCCTCCTCCTGCCTCCTCCTCCTCCTGCCTCCTCCTCCTGCCTCCTCCTCCTCCTGCCTCCTCCTCCTGCCTCCTCCTCCTCCTCCTCCTCCTGTCTCCTCCTCCTGCCGCCTCCTCCTGTCGCCTCTCGTCCTTGCCCTCTGGTCCGCTGCTGGTTCACTGCCTTCGTTGGCCTGGTCCGGCGCTCGTTAGTGTGAAGAGTCTTCAGTCTCTGCGCCCTCTTGGCGCCACACGCGCGGAGCCGAGTCCGAGTCCGAGTCCCCTTGCTCCGCCTCTCGTCCTTGCCCTCTTGTCCGCTGCAGGTTCACTGCCTTCGTCGGCCTGAGTCTGGCCGGGCCCTCGTTGGTGTGCAGAGTCTTCAGTCTCTGCGCACCTCTGATGGCCGCGCACTCGGGCCTCAGGCCAGGCGGCCTTGGTCCGATTCAATACCACTGGGAACTCGCTGTCATTTCGTGTTCTCCCCCTCGTGTTCTTGCTCTCTCGCAGTGGATTTATTTGCGGGGCCATTATGGGATAAAAGTCTGCTTGTCAGCCCGTTTCCCCAGTCCCCAGTTGCGCGCAACGGCTCGCCTATGGCAGGTTGGCTTGAGCGTTGCCCCTGTTTTTTTGCCAATTCCCTCCTCTCTCCTCTCCTCCCTCCTCGTCCCTCCTCCTCCACTCTTGGTGAACTGTTATGGGACGCGCTGCATGGTGCAAGTTGCGACCATTTAGTTTGTCACTGACTTCTTCCCAGCGCGGTGCGAGTCTTTTTTCTGTGGCATGCTATGCGTGCGTGTGGGTGTCTCTTATTCGTGCTCCTGAGGGGCATTGGATTTCTAGAGGATGATGAGGATGATGAGGAGGATGAGGGGTGATGATGCGGAGGAGGAGGAGCAGAGGAGGGTAGATGTGCAGTTAAGTGGGTGAAGACGGAGCTGAGTGCACCGACCGAGGTAACAAGCAGCGGGCATCTAGCAACAGTGTAAGAGTTGCAGGAGCATCTCCAAGAGATGGACTCGGCCGTCGTTAACGCCCAGCCGTGGCAGCTATCCAAAAAAAGCTGAGCGGGCGCCTAGCGCAAGGAAACACGGACTTTGACAGCACGACGAGCTGGTTCATGATTCAGGCAGAGACTAATAGAGTTCAGACGGCCAGTCAGTGCGAGAAGAGATGCGAGCTAACGGAGCTCCAAGACGGACCCGCTCGGGCAAGGAGTGCCCGCGAGGCGTCGAGGGATAGTTGCGCCGCAGCGCAATCCGAGCGCGCCGCTGAGCGCCAGCGACGTGTCGGCATGATGGGATGCATCAGCGCAGTCACTGAGGATGACGAAATGCAAATCAGTGAGTTACAGAGCCCTCGGAAGTGTTTCGGGCAAGGAGATCACCACTCACTGCGCAGAAGCAGGATCGTGAGGGGCGCGCCGGCGTGCCCCGAGCACCAGCGCAGAACGCAGACATCCTTGCTGCGCCTGCGATCCCCGCTGCGCCCAGACGCCCGGACGGCGCGACATCAGCCGCGAGCCTCAGCTCAGCCCCGCGTTCCCGAGTCCAGGAGTCCAAGGAGTCAAGGCGCACGCGTCCAGCGAGGTCCACAGGGGCCGAGGGCGGAGCGGCGAGCCCGATGGCGGGCGCCAAGTCCTCGGGATGAGGGTCGTCTGGCAAATCGCCGAGGCACCGGCCAAGGCAGCGGGCTCATGACCAGGGTTACGGGCGCCAAGCGGAGCTAACGTCGCAGGCCTAGCGGTTGACACCAACACCAGTACCGGAGGTGTGCCTCCACCAAGGGAAGAAGATCCCGATCTCGGTGATTGTGGTGGTGATGTTCTGGCTTCCGAGGTGATCGAGATATTTCCACCAACACCGAAATCTATACTCATCATCCCCCTGTGGAGGCAACCCCCTGCGTTGGTGCTGGTGCTCATGTCCAGGCGAAAAGGGTATGGCAAGGATGGGTACGAAAGCCAACAGCAGTTCCCGTCCAATCAAGGCAGGGATCGCTGTCGGCGTCGCTGCGGACGTTGTCCATTTGAGACAGAGGGCCGCCCACCCACCAGCGATCGTTGTCGGTTTTGGACAACATCCGTACTTGGGCAGACATCATATCCCTGCTTTCCGTACCCATGTCGGGCGTCCAAAAAACACAGGACGAGGACCAGGAGCGTCGAGCACGCGCCGCGGGGTTGAGTCACGACGATGGCCTGATGCCGGATTAAGCTGTTGCTCGTCCAGCTCAGCGAGCTCACGCGTTATTCGATCCGACCTTCGGGCCCACGCCAGAGGCGACGTGGTTCACCTAAGGGGCGCGCAGCTTCTGGCGGTTCTTCTGTGGAACGCGGAGCGACCATGCTGGTTTTCGCGATTTGATGGGCGCCGCCAGCCATGTCATCACTCCAGGATATCGCAAACACTTCGATCAGCTCTTACTTTCCCAGCCCTATTGTGTTGGGTTCTCCTCCTCCTCATCCTCTTCTCCCCTCCTCCTTTTGCAGGGTTTACATGCGCACGCCAGAGACGAAGCCACGGGCAGCGACGCCAACGACGCCGTCCACGACAATTCCGTATACCTTCACTACGACAGTAACGGTGTGAGATGGCTGGCGGCTGCGACCGACACGACGTGGTGGGATTCGCTCGAGAGCGTTTTCATTGCATAGAACAGTTGAATGCGCCAACTCCGGTATAAACTGCACCAATCACCGTTCCTACCTTCGTTCGCCAACACCACCGATGACCAGCACGGACAGTTCGCAGCAGTAGCACCAGCACACAGCACCCACCACTAGCGACTTCCGACAGTAGCAGCCAGGACACCGACCGCAGTAACTCGATCCTGATCCGGTCTGGGAGCAGCTTCTGTCACGTCCTCCCGTTCTTCTAGTTCATACGCACATTGTTTCTTGCCGCGGCACTTTTTTGATTTGTCGGGTCGACACGTTTGGTTGTTCCTTGCCTTCTTTGTGTGCACTGGCTCCTGAAGTACTCTGCCACGACTTCTGCGCGCACGCGGTATGAGGCCATGGCCTCATGCGCCCTGCCTAAGTTCGGGTGTTGCTAGAAGTACCCCTGGCCCAAGGTACCCCCAGGATTCTCGGTGTGGTTCAGGAGGCCTCCAGGGCACCCCTCACGAGGCCCAGAGGGCCCCAGGGGCTCCCAACTGGAGCGAAAAGCTGAGGGCACCTTGGGCCAGGGGCACTTCTATCAACACCCGATAAGTGGGCGGGCACGGGCACACCTGTGTGCCTCTCTCCGGCGCCCTCGCTCGTCTTCGCTTCTCTCTCTCCTCTCCCGTCCTCCCGCCTCCTCGTGCGGTGCTCCCTGGGAGGCTGCGAATTGCGCAACTGCCTCCACTGTCGTGGGCTCCCGGGAGGTTCGGCCCAGTGGAGTCACGTGCGGTCGCATTCGGGACCTGGCTGCTCCCCGGGTGGCTGCGAACTGCGCAAGTGTCGCCACTTTCGTGGGCTCCTGGGGGAGGTCCAGCGGGGGTGACGGCAGGGCGAATACATTTGAGAACTCCTGGCTCCCTCGGGGGCTGCGGACTGCGCAGCTGCTGAGGGCAGCGCAGATCCATTTGAGACCTCCTGGCTTCCTCGGGGGCTGCGAAGTGTGCAACTGTCGGCATTGTCAATCTGGCGATGTTTGTTTTGTATTGAGCGGTCGTACAAATATGTGCCTCGCGTGGAGAAGGGGTTGGGTACGTCTCGGGTAATTTTCGTTATGGTGATGCTTAGTTTTCCTTTACGACCAGTTAGTTAGCGGGCCGCAGATATGGAGAGTGTACTTATCAGGCCACAGGATCGTAAATCATGACGAGTGGATCGACGTGGTTGGCCATATTCAGTCCTTCATTCCCAAGGGTTAGATGCCCCCCTTGGGCCCAGGGACGTGGAGCCGGCTTTGTCAAATGGCAACGAGGTCCCCAATGACCAGGTGTACGTTAATCTGTCCCTGGGACGCAAGAGGACGAGCACATTGGCATGCTGTGCGCGTGGTTCGGACTGCTATGGCCGCAAAACCCAAGCATGAGTGCAAAGGTGCTGTGCCAGGTCGGGGCAAGATCGCGACAAGCGACGTCGCCATGCAGTTCCCCACAGTGGAGTCACCACAACATGTTGTTCAGGGGGATATATGCATTACTGGTGTACCACCAGCAGTGCGAGCATGGCCGAGATGTCCCACCTGACCACGGACATGCTAAATTGCAGCCTCCTCACGTTAATTGGTACCAGACCAGGCTGCTCGTTGAGATGTCCACCAGGGTCACCCTTTTTGCGAGCACGAGAGACGAATGGCGAGTACTGGTTAGGCATCGCGACATAAGGCAGGCGCGGCTTCCAGCACACAACGGTGGCTCATGGATGCGTGGTGACATTCAGCGCCTTCTCAGGCCATGATGTTGAGAACGCCCGGAACCCGCCCAGCAAGCCACACGTTGAACCGCCTCTCAAGTTGCCAGACCGCACGTGCCGGCCAGACGGCCTGCGGCCGTTACGACAGGGGCGAGAGAGGCAGACGGTTACGCAGTTCGGCAACGCGGCTGTGCACCTGGGCCTGTACGCGTCCGTCTGGGGCCGCGCCGACGCCGAGAGCGGCTTGTGCTTTCGTCAAGGCAGACGACGCAGTTACGGTAGGTTCGCGTCGTGTCGATTGGCGGCGACCTTAGCGCGGGCGTGTAAGGTTGAACAGCTCTCGTTCCCAGAATCGGCCCATCGTTGAACGTATTGGCGTTTCTGCAGCGGCCGATCGTTCAAGTTTGAATGATCACCGCAGTGTCAGGAACCAATGCTGGGGTCGTCACGACACGAGCCGGCCGTAACCAAAAGCCCAGACATGCCACACTGCCAAGTTTCAAGTGCAGGCCCTCTGGTCGCTCGATCCCATACGGGTCCATGCGCTGGGCACGCTTAGCTTATGTATTTATGTGAGTTGTAATTATGACCGGATATGGAACAGCCCAACCATGCATCCGCTATGAGATAGGCGCTAGTGGTAAGTCAGGCGTGTCCCTCTACAGGAGGAATACTCAGAAATAGTAATCACAAATAGTCAAGGGACGTTTTTTTCGACAACTGTTCAACATGTTCTAAGTATTTGTTGGCTATTTTTATCTTTCGTCCAACATCCGCCTGTAGGGGGACGCGCCCGAGCTCAGGCTAGTGCTTGAGGGGCACCCGCGTTCGTGTGCGATCGAACGGCGGTAGGGTGAATTATCCCGCGTGAACAGTACATTGATCTGTACCGGTGCTCGTAGGGATACCGTGGTTTTGCGGGCGGGGCGGGGCCTAGTGAGTTGGGTCTGTCCGCGGGTTTCGATTTCAGTTGTTGCAAACACTGCCCCGTCACTCGTCACTCATACGGACGGTTCGTGCGACTGGGATGTTCGAGTGAAGGTTTGTTGGCCCGAGCGGTAGAAGCCGCGCGATGGGTGTCGAGTGCCACGCCTGTGCCTTTCGCTCGAGCACGATATATGAGGATGGAGGACTCGTCGTCGTCATTGTCGTCGTCGTCGTCGTCGTTTTCGCCATTTTGGTCGTCGTCGTCGTCATCGTCATGGTCTTCGTCGTGGTCGTCATTTTCGTCGTCGCCGTCGCCGTCGTCGTCGTCGTCGTCGTCGTTTTCGTCGTCATTGTCGTCGTCGTCGTCGTCGTCGTCGTCGTCGTTGTCGCTGGCCTGTCATCGGCGGCCCCGCCCAGGTGCGCCGACGCCCGGCACCGGTGCCCTGAGGCCTGGCTGCTGCAGGGCCTGCGGGAGCTCCGCGACGGGACGCGGGCGAGCCGGCGCGGGATGTTGCCAGAGGAGCTGTACAAGGTGCGGGTCTGCCAGGGGGGCGGCGGGGAGGAGGGAGGAGGGAGGAGGGAGGAGGGAGGAGGGAGGGAGGAGGGAGGAGGGAGGAGGGAGGGAGGGAGGGAGGAGGGAGGAGGGAGGAGGGAGGAGGAGGGAGGGAGGAGGAGGGGGGAGGAGGGAAGAGGGAGAGGGAGGAGGGCGGAGGAGGAGGAGGAGGAGGAGGCAGGAGGCGGAGGCGCAGGCGGAGGCGGAGGCGGAGGCGGAGGGGGAGGGGAAGGGGCGGGGAGAGGAAGGAGGAAGACAAGCTAGGTGCGCTCGCGTCATATCTCACGTCCTACCCCTCCCTCCCACTCCTTACTATGGCGTAGATCCCCTCTCTATTCGCACAGTTGGATGTCGCAACATTGCATAGCATGACATGACATAGCCTTGTGTTGAAGATGAACCCGTAGCATGACATAGCATGACGTGGCGACGCCCCAAAGTGGGGTGGGGGCTTCTGTGGCCCAACAAATCAACGAGTCGACACCGAATGTGGAATCACTTCCGATGGTTGCTTCGGAATGCCATTTCTAGATGCTGGGGAATATTTGGAAGGACCGAACACCATGCTGTGTTATGGCACTGGAAACAATGATGCCAGCGCTGCAGTGGCAGCACGGTTCGGAACGAGCGAAAGCGCGGAAGTGAGGCCAGCGCTGCAGCGGGAGCACGATTCGGAACAAGCGGTAGCCCGAAATGAGGCCAGCGCTTCAGCGAGAGCAGCATTTTGAAGAAAACAACGCGGAAACGAGGAAATGAGTACGCGTAGCTTGACATAGCATGGCGTGGCGACGCCCCAGATTGGGTTGGGCGCTTCTGTGGCCCATAAAGTCAACGAATCCACACCGAATGTGGAATCACTTTCGATTTTTTTCCGGGGGGGCATATTATAGATTTTGGGGCTCATTTAGAAGGACCGAAAACTATGCCGTGGCATGGCGCTAGCAATAATGACGCCAGCGCTGCAGCGGGAGCACGATTCGGAACGAGCGTCAGCGCGGAAATGAGGCCAGCGCTGCAGCAGGAGCACGATTCGGAATGAGGGGTAGCCCGCAAATGAGGCCAGCGCTTCAGCGAGAGCAGCATGATGAACAAAAACACTAGCTAAAACCCAACTCCTGGGAATCCTGTGTGTAAAAAACCAGTGCGCGGAGTGGGGGTCGAATATGTCCCGGACGCCACCAGGGGAGAGAGGAGATTAGTATTCATATAGTGCAATGGTGGAGGAGGAGGAGGAGGAGGAGGAGGAGGAGGAGGGAGGGCGAGGGGGGAGGTGGGGGAGGAGGAGCAGGAGGAGGAGGAGGAGGAGGAGGAGGAGGAGGAGGAGGAGGAGGGAAAAGGAGGGCGAATGAGGGAGGGCGAGGGAGGAGGAGGGACGAGAAGGAGGAGAAGAAACAACTGCAAGAGGCATCGAGAAACAGCAGCATTCACCTGCTCCCCTCCCCCACACCTCTGGGCAGCTCCAGTAGAAGGGGGAGTGTATGGTAGGTTCGTATTGTGTCGTCCGGCGGCGACCCCGCCGCGGGCGTTCAAGGTTGAACGCCGCCAGTGGCCCAGAATCGGCCTACATGCAGAAACCAACGCCAGGGTGGTCACGACATGAACCTGCCGCATGTGTGGGGTCAGGGGCCAGCGCCGACCCCACACGTCCGCGCCGACTTCTGAACCTTTTCGTGTTGGAGTCGGTTTGGGGTCTCGTGAGGTAGCCTCCGCGCTCCCTGGAATCTCCGTGTCGATGCCCTGCGCGCTGCTGCAGGCGAAGGACGCCCCGAGCGTGGCAAACTTCGGCCGCAGGGCGACGCGGCGGAACCCGCTCTACGTGGACGCGGTGGAGTTGGGAGCGAAGGTGCTCGCTGGCAGGAAAGCCATCCCACCTCCTCGCGGTCCAGACTCCTCGGCAATGAACCCGTGGTCGCAGGGAGGTTTTGCTCGGATGCACCGCGCGGAACGTACCCACGGGATCGTGCATTGGTGTCCAAACCGCAGGGCCTTGGATAACGATGTGTTCGTCGATCGTCAGGTGCGGCTGTCGATCGCCCCGGCCATCCAATTGCCCAGTCGGGGACTCGGCGAGGTCAACACCGAGCTCGAGAGCCGCGGGCTTGGCGTCCGCCTGTTCCAGTTGGCCGGTGGCGGCTTTCTCTGCGTCGCCCAGGAGGGCGGGCCCCAGATGAACTCCGTGGAGCTGGACGGTGCCACCCTCGAGGACGCGTGCCACTACATCACGGCCGAGTGGGCGAGCGAGCTCGAGGAGCATGCTGCCACCTGGACGCAGTTGTCTGTCCGCATCTGCGACGCAAGCTCGCTCGAGGAACACCTGGGCCCGGCGCCGGGGCGTGGCGTGTTTCGGCCGCTGCACTCGGCAGGACCGGCGGCCGTCCTGTTGGAGGCACAGGCGTGCGTCTTCTGCGGCGCGCGGCCGGTGGTTGGCCTCGAGGTGCCCGAGGAGGCCGAGGAAGCCGCCGGCCGATCTGCCCAAGGCCTCGCCGTCTGCGAGACGTGCTCGGCGTTCGTGCCGAAGTCTGCCGCCTTCGCGCAGAAGAAGGTGTTGGCGGAGTTCATCTCGAAGCCGGCGGACAAGATTGTGGGGACGGCGAACGAGGGCCTCGACAGGGCCCTGCTGCTGCGGAAGGCGCCAGAGGCGCCGAGGATGAGCGAGACCGACGGCTGGCAGGCGCAGGCGACGGCTGCCGTCCCAGGCCTCGTGGTCGTGGCCGCGTGCGCGCTGCTCCGGCTCGCGAGGCCGCGGAACTGGGACAGCGCCTGCACGGAGCGCTTGCGCAGCAGGGTCCAGGAGGAGGTTGGCCAGGCCGTGGGCTGCGGGCGACTGGAGGTCAGCATACCGTCGGCGGATCCAGACGCCAGCGGCGGAGCGATCATCTGCTCATGCGTGTTCGTGCACCCCGTCATCGCCCTCGGTCCCAATGAGCGCTTCCCGTTGGAGGGGACACAGGATGACACGAGGTTCGACGCTCCGGCAAAATACTTGGGCCTGCTCGCAGCACACCTCGCCAGCGGCGGTGCCAAATGGCAACCTGTGCCACTCGGGTCACGGGACGCGGCTGCCCCCGGCGTGACCAAGACCGTCATGGAGCCGCCCGTGCTGAGGGCCGCGGACGGTGAGCGCGCGGTGCTGCCCTGCGGCCTGTTGGCCTGCCAGCCGCCGCCGCGTGAGCTGCGCGGCCCGGGCGGCGGGCGAGGTGGGCCGCTCGAAAGTACTTCGCTCTGTAGGCGTAAGTCGGGCCTGTCCCTCTACAGGGGGAATACTCAAAAAGAGTCAAAAGATAGTCTTGGGACGATGTTTTGACAATTTTTGAATATCTTAGGGTATTTTTTGGCTATTTTCTGATTTTTCGTCCAAAATCGGCCTGTAGGGGGACAGGTCCGACTTAACTGTAGGCCCCCCGGATGGGGTCCGAGCCGATTGGCTTGGAGGACCGCGCCGCCTCGCTGCTGCATCGGCCGTAAGGTTCGCTGTGGAACCCGATTGTCTCGACGCCGGCGTCGCCGACGCACCGCCGATGCGTTGTCGATGCAGCATCGATCAAGCAGTGGCGAAGCGTCCCGGCTCGCCTATAGCCCCACCAAACAATGTTCTAAGAACTTTTTGTGGTTCCAACGAAATGTTCTTAGAGCATTTCTGGCGGGGTCTGTCTTGTTTTATCACGTCGGGCTTATGTTCTAAGGACAGTGTTATTGTTCTTAGAACATTTTTGGGTTCTAAGAAAATTTCGTGGTATGACTATAGGAATGCGGGGACGGTCGGTCCCTGCTCAAGTCGATTCATCGCCGATGCATCGCCGATGCATCGGCGGTGCGGCGAGATTCTCCGACCCCATCGGCTCCGACCCCGACCGAGAGGCCTCCGAAGGCGGGCCGCTCGGCAGTCCCCGCGGCGTGCTGCTGGATGGTGGCGCGCTGGACGCGCTGATCGAGAAGGGCAAGCTGTCGCTGGAGATCGAAAAAGAAAAAGAGCCATAAACAGGAACTTCTGGCGCTCCGCGAGGATTTCTTGGATCCGCGCTGGGCCGCCCCGGGCGGCGTCTCCGGCGCCGGCCCTGGCGCGCTCCGCGCGCCAGAGAGGGGGGTCAGCGCGGATCCATGAAATCCGCGCGGAGCGCCAAAAGGTTATGCTTGTTGCGTTTCTCGGCCGAAGAGAACTATGCAACGATCCTGGCCTGGCCCATCCTGAGCCCAGGGTCGGTGCATACGCCCGCTACCTTGGCCAGGAAGGTATATGCACCGATCCTGGGTCAAGGACGGGCCTTGCCAGGATCGGTGTATGTGCACGGCCCTCTTTTTCCTCTATCCCTTAGGAGAAGCAGGGCCTGGTCGCCGAGGCGCCCAGCCTCTCCAAGGCCCTGGCCAGCCCCGCGGCCCTGCCCCGCAGCGCGCGCCGCCGGCGCCAGTCGGCCCCCGCGGGCCTGCCGGCCCAGGGCGGGCTTGGCCTGCTCAGGCTGAAGTCGGGCCTGTCCCTCTACAGGAGGAATATTCGAAAATAGTAAAACAAATAGTCCGGGGACCATTTTTCGAGTATTTGTTTGACAATGTTGGAGTTATTTGTTTGGGGTATGTTTATTTTTTCGTCGAGAATCCCGATGTAGGGGGACAAGCCCGTCCTGGTTCAGGAGGGGAAACAAACACACAGACACAATTAATCGTCGATCCCCCGGAAAATATGGGACAATATGGGAAGTGGGGGGGAAGACAACAAACCTTCGAAAATATTGGAAAACATGGGGGGATCCTGGTTATTTGTGTCTCTTTCTTTGTGTGCCCCAGTTCCCCTTCACAGGCGTGACCCTGGGAGCGGGCATGACCCCGAAGGCGGGGCTGTCGATAGCCCCCCGTTGGCCGTCGACGACGCCCCGCCTGTGACGGCTAGGAAGTCGCTGCCGATGCCGCGGCGCGCGATCGCGGACTTCTCCAGGCTGGGCGACACCGTGCCCGAGGACAGCTCCTCGCCGCTGAGGCTGCGTCCCACGGAAAACTCGCCGTGGTCTTTCTCCCCAGCGAGCAGCAGGGCGGACGCGACCCGCTCCACTGGCAGCCGCGCCTTGCCGGGCGAACAGCGCCTGGGGCGCGGTGTCCAGCGCGGCATAGACGCCAGGACGGCCCTGCAGTGCTTCCAGCCAACTCAGGACCAGCTGCGCACGCGGCTCTGTCAGATGGCGGGCACCGGCGAGGCGGAGCGCTGCAAGCTGCTGCTCGTGCGCTGGAGCGATAGCCGAGGCGAGGGCGGTGGGGCGGTGGCGTGGGAGGCCGTCCTTTCTCGCGTGGCCGGGAGCTTCCGGGGCCAGAGCGCCCTCGACATCGCTATCGCTTACTTCCGCGCCGACACGGCGCAGGCGCTCCTGCAGTGCGTGCCGGCGGACGGGACGGACCCCAGGATCGCCGAGCTGCTGGACTCGCCCTCGCCCGTGACCCGCCGCCTGCCGCTCAACGGCGCGATGCTCAATCTGGGCGAGAAGGCGGCCCAGGTGGCCGGGATGCTCGTGCAGAGACGGGCGGACGTCAACTCCATGAAGGGGCTGGAGCCGCCGATGGCCCTGGCGGTGCGACTCGGCCGAGCGGACCTGGTGACGACGCTGCTCGGGTTCAGAGGGGACGCCAACCTCCGGCTGCACGACGGCGCGACGCTGCTGCACTGGGCCGTCGCGGGCAACTGGCCCGGGGTGCTACAGGCGCTGCTCGACGACCCGGGCTGCGACGTGGACGCCGCCGACTCCAGGGGCCGCACTGCCTTGGTGCCGGCGATCCGCGGCGCCCCGAAGAGCGGCGCTGTGCTCGACGCGCTACTGCGAGCGCGCGCAGACGTAAACGCCCGCGACCTCTCGGGCGCGCGGCCAGTCCTGCAGCTGGCGGCGATCCAGGACGCGGCCACCTGCGCCAAGGTGTTGCAGGCCGGCGCAGACAGGGACGCCGAGGACCCCGCGGACGGGAGCCGCCTGGTCCACCTCGCTGCCGAGGCCAGCAACGCGGTGCTGCTGCGGCAGCTGCTCGCCGAGAGGGCCGACATCCACGCGCCCCACCCGAAGGACGGGCGCTCGCTGCTGCACCTGGCGGTGGGGCGGCAGATGGCGCAGAGCGTGCGGGAGCTGCTGGCGCTCCAGGCCTCCGTGGACGCCGCCAGCCGCATCGGCGACACGCCCCTCCGGGCGGCCGTGCAGGCCCGGGCCGCCGCCCGGGGTGCGGGCGACGCCGAGCTCGAGCTGGTCGGGGTGCTGCTCGCGGCGCGGGCGAACCCCAACGCCCCGAACGCCGCCGGGTGCGCCCCGATCCACGCCGCCGCGGCCGCGGGCGACGAGCCCGCGACGCGGCTGCTGCTCGAGCACGGCGCGGACGCGCGGCTCGCCGACGCGCGCCTGTGGCGGCCCCTGCACTTCGGCGCGGCCGCGGGCGCCCCCGCCGGCGTGATCGGGCGGCTGGTGGAGGATCGCTTACGGGGGCAGCGTGAGGGGGGGGAGCAGGCTCAGGGGGGACGAGGCGACCCCCAGTCGCCCATGGATCGCCAGTAGGGGCCCGATGGCTCCCTCCGCCCACGAACGTGCGGATTTGCACTCGGGGCGCCATCGCCGATCCATCGTCGACGTATCGCCGATGTCGGGTCGATGTTGCAATAGTCATGTCGTTCATGTGTCCATTCTGGTCTCTGCTGATGCTAGTGCTTGGTCTGACCCCCTCTGTCCGTATAAATCATATCGGCTCAGGGGGCCCCTTCTGCTGTGCTGCAGCCCATACAACCCTATTCGCGAGACGGTCTTGGAAGTAGATATCCATTGTCCGACCAGAGGCCAGAGTGTGCGCTGCATTGGCAGCGGAGCGTGCATTCCGAGCTCCCTCGCAGAGAACTCTTTCACGGACAGAAGGTGCCTTACGGACAGGCCCGTGCCGAGTCGGACACATTCCGACGCGTTTCATGTGCCGCACGATGGTTGCCCAAGGGATTGCTGTTGCCTCGAGTTCTCGCCCAACGCCGCACCATGACGACGTGGTGTTCGACGGTATCGTGGCCGCAACGGCGGCCGCCACTCGGCAGCTGCCTGGGCTGCCCACAGCGCCGATGAGGATGAGGACCTTCACCAGGAGGGCGAGCAGGAAGATGATGGAGAAGATGTGGAACCTGAAGAGGAAGAAGCTTGGCGGCGAGCGAGGGGGGAAATGATAAGGACACGGCCTTCTCGGAAGGCGGCTGGACTTCTCAGAAGCCCTCGCGCCTTCTGAGAAGTTTTTTGGGGTCTTCGGGGAAGGCTTAGAAAACTTTTCAGCAGGCCAGGCGACGTCCGAACCTTCTGACAAGGCCTTTTCCGTTTGTAGCAGGGGTCAAATAATTCGCTTTCAGGTGTAGCGTTCAGAGAAAAAGAGCCCAGCTTTCTCGTACATGGTCCTACTTTGGCAGAAGGAAAACATCATGCCGCGGCTGTTGCTGCCAAAGTTGGTAGCGGAGCCGTTTCAGGTTCCATGCCATGGGCGGCAGCACCAGTGCCTAGGCGGCGCGGGGTGCTCGCCGCTCGCGAGCTCGGGACCAGGACCGGCTTTACCAGCCGGGCGGGGCGTTCCACGGCATGAGTACGGAGCAGGACAATGCCAAAGAGTTCATTGCCGCAGTGATCCAGGAAAGCGCAGCAGCATCGAGCCAATTGGAGCCGTCGCTCGCGATGACACCTACACAGATGAAAGAGATCGTGGCTCAAGTAGTCCACGAGATTGTGGCAGCGGGAAAGCCAACGATCATCGACCCCTGGCAGAAAGCGTGGGACGACCGCGAGCAGGCCGCAACAGCAGACAAGGATCACGAGTACGGCAAGAACGAGAAGCCGCAGGACAGTCCGTCGCACGACGATCGGCAGGCGCACGGGTGGAAGGACGGCCAAAAGTGGGTTGAGACCAGCGGCTGGGGCAGCTGGTCGAGCGGCTACTGGTCGGAGCAGGCGTGGCGCTGGGAGTGTGGCTCCACCAGGGGCGGGCGCCTGCGGCGGATTTCTTTTGCATTCGCTCCAGGTGGAGAACCTGCGACCCACCCGCGACCCAAACCGCGCCCGCGACCCACCCGCGACCCACCGCGACCCACCCTCGACCCACCCGCGACCCACCCCGCGACCCACACAACATTTTCGGCGTTTGCGGCGGTTTTTTTTTTGCACTCGTTTCAGGTGGAGAACCTGTGACCCACCCGCGACCCAAACCGCTTCAGTGTACAAATCAAAATTTTCGGCGCCTGCGGCGGGCTGTTTTTTAATTCCTTCCAGCTGGAGGTGGAGGGCCCGCGACCCACCCGCGACCCAAACTACGTACACTGGACAAACCAAAATTTTCGGCGCCTGCGGCGGGTGTTCTTGGAGGTCGTTCCTAGTGGAAAACCTGCGACCCAAACCGCGTTCAGTGTACGAATCAAACTTTTCGTCGCCTGCGGCGGGCTATTTTTGAATTCCTTCCAGGTGGACGTGGAGAGCCTGCGACCCACCCGCGACCCAAACTACGTTCATTGAGCGTTCACTGAACGAGCCAAACAACGTTCGCTGAACGGCTCGGCGCCCGCGTCGCCCGTGCCCGCCCCCTCACTCTTATCCGCAATTGCGGGATGCTACGTATATTTTGTCTAAGCGAGGCGCCTGCGGCGGGCTTCTTCAGAGCCGCGCGGACTGCAGGCGTCCCCGCCCCCCCATCACTTTTATCCGTGATTGCGGGGTGCTACGGTATGTCAATTGTGGTCCTTGCTGATGCTGTTGCCTGCTCCGACCCCCTTTGTCCGTACGTAGCACCCCGCACTTGCGGATGAGAGTGAGTGGGCTGTGGGGACATCGGCAGTTTGCGAGATTCTGGAGAAGCCCACCGCAGGTTCCAAGGTTTCACAAATTATGCAACGAGCCCGCCGGAGGCGCCGCCGATTTTTTCGTCAAACCAATGTGGGTAGGTCGCGGGAAGGGTCGCGGGAAGGGTCGCGGGTGGGTCGCGGGTGGGTCGCGGGGTGGGTCGCGGGTGGGTCGCGGGTGGGTCGCTGTTGGGTCGTGGGTGGGTCGCTGGCGTAGAGGGCAGAGAATCCACCCCGTATTAACCACCCCGATAAACGCAGCCGCTTAGTAAACGCACGCAAATAATGAATCGAAGAGGGCAGGGCTGTTTAGAAAACGCCCAGGGCCGTTTAGTAAACGTCAATTGTCCGGTCCGGATGGTTTTTCCTCCCTTGAGGGTCGCGGGGTGGGGCGCGGGTGGATGGCAGGTGTGCAGGGCAGAGAATCCACCCCATATTAATCACCCCGATCAGCGAAGCCGCTTAGTAAACGCACGCCAAGGAATGAATCGAACAGGGCAGGGCTGTTTAGTAAACGCCCAGGGCCGTTTAGTAAACGTCAATTGTCGGGTCCGGGTGTTCTTCCCTTGAGGGAGGGTCGCGGGGTGGGTCGCGGATGTGTCGCGGGGTGGGTCGCGGGTGGGTCGCGGAGTGGTCGTGGATGGGTCGCGGGGTGGGTGGCGGGGTGGGTCGCGGGTGGGTCGCGGGGTGGGTCGCGGGTGGGTCGCGGGGTTGGGTCGCGGGTGGGTCGCGGGGTGGGTCGCGGGTGGGACGACGACAACAAACAACAACGACAGCAACAACGCAACTGACATATTTCTCACCACGAATTCTTTCTTCAGCCACGCACCCAGGGACAATGAGTGACCGTTCGGCCCCCTCATTCTGATATATCATAATGGGTCAAAGGGCTACCTTTTTCTGTGCTGCAGCCCACACATCACTAGCAACGAGTAACGAGACAGTCTTGGAATCTGAGATTCATTGTCAGACCAGCGCCCTCCGTGTGCGCCGAAAGTGTTTCTTCCCGGAGTTCGTTCCACTGACGTTCCCCTCAGGGGGCTTCTCGCTGCCACGGCTGAGCTCTCCTCGAACGTCGAGTCGAAACGCGCGCCTGGAAGAAGTCCGCGGGTCGATGTTCGACCCCCGAACCCAGACATTCGGCGGACGGTCGGGTGTTGCCACTGGTGGAGACCCCAGATTTCCAGGGCGGCCTAGGCGCCTTCCAGAGCAACCCGAAGCCTCCCGTGGGGCCCCGAGACGGCGCGAAGAAGCGGCGGGCGGCCAGCACAAGAGGGAGGAACCGTCGTGGGCCACAGCGGCCTCGAGGCTTTTTGAGGCTTTTTGCCTGGCTCGGTTTCTCGGGCCCCTCCCCGGGCCCCGGGCCCGTCAAGGCACGCCTGCGGGATGAGGACCTTGCCTATTGGGCGCACACAGGGGTGCGCTCTCCCCTCCTGCCTCGAGGAGGGCGCCGACCCGGGCGACAGGACCAACCTCGGCTGCCTCCCGGGGCACCTGGCAGAGGCGGCGGCGGGGGCGGGCGCCGAGGGCCACCCACCGCGGCGTGCGGCTGCGCTGGCGGGCCCCTGGTCCGCCCGGGGCCCGCGCCGCGTGCAGCAGCGGCAGACGGCGTACTGGCCCGCCCCAGCGGCGACTGGCGCGGAGGCGGCCTCGCGGCCCCGCGACGGCCCAAGCGCCCGCGGCCCCGTCGAGAGCCTCCCGGCGCTGGCCGCCGCCGTATGGGCGCCGGCGGCGCCCGAGGCGCCGCCGACGCCGCGGCGAGGCGCGGGCGCCGCGCAGGGGCCGCGCTGTAGCGCCGCTGTGGCACGCTCGGCGGCGCAGGCGTCGGCGGCCTCCAAGAGGCGCGCGGCGCTCGCCGCTGCGCTGCTGACGCCATGAGGTACAGGGCCTGCCCGTCGGCGTCCGGCCCCGTGTCCCTGCTCGACTCTCTTTTTTCGCGTCTTCTTTGTTCCTCGTCGTCGTCGTCGCCGTTGTCGTCATTGTCGTCGTCGTTGTCGCCGCCGCCGTCGTCGTCGTCGTCGTCGTCGTCGTCGTCGTCGTCGTCGTCGTCGTAGTCGTAGTCGTCGTCGTCCTCCTCCTCTTCTCCTCCTCTTCCTCCTCCTCCTCTTCCTCAATCCTCGTCTTCCTCCGTCCTCATCCTCCGTCCTCCTGCCCCTCCTCCCCCTCCTCCTCCTCCTCCTCCTCCTCCTCTTCCTCCTCCTCCTCTTCCTCCATCCTCCTCTTCCTCCGTCCTCATCCTCCGTCCTCCTCCCCCTCCTCTTCCTTTTCCTTTTCCTCCTCCTCCTCCTCCCTCCCGCCCGTTACTTCAGTCAGAGTTGGCGCGCATCACCTGATAGGATGTACGCGTGGCGCCAGGCTCTGCGTGCGTAATGCGCAGGCGCATATATATATATATATATATATATATGTATATGTACGGACGCCTCTCCTGGCCCTCCCGCGCGCGCAAGCCGCGCCAGCGGCCACCTCCCGCATTCCGCCGCGCCCGAGTTGGGCAAGGTTCCTCCTCCTCCCCCCCTCCCCTCCCCCCATCCCCCCCCCCCCCCCCCTCCTCCTCCTCCTCCTCCTCCTCCTCCTCCTCCTCGTTCTCCTCCTCCTCCAGCTGCCATGTCGGCTTCAAAGAAGTTTCAGGCAGCAACGGCACCCACATCCCCCACACATCTGTGTTAGAGATCAACATGGCGCGTTTCGGGCCGAGGGCGGCCTGAGGGCACGAGTCAGAGCCGAAGTGGGGGAGGCGCACGGGTGTCGTCCGTATGGTGCTGAATATAATCAACTACAATGCCCAGGATGCCGACTACACAAGGCTGGAAGATATCAGCGTGCAATGTCAGAGCGTGGATGTCATAGTAGTCACAAGCACGCAGCGCCACATCGACATAGAGCACGACATGCAGGAGAGCCAGCTGTCGTTCCACAAAGTCATTCAATTTTGGTGGAGGCCATCAAAGTATGTGAACAAGTCTCGCGGGCTGGCAGTTCTTCTGGGCAGTACGCTCGCGGAGTACAGCGAACTGAAGCCCCCCCGGGGTCACAAGGCATCACGGGTAGAGTCGCCAGAGTCAAGATGCCAGTACATGGACAGGCTATATGCATACTTCCAGTGTACATTCCTCCGAAGGGCACAACTCCTACATTACTTAAGGAGACAACAAACATAATTTTGCAATGGGCCAGTCAAAAGATCGAGAAAGAGGCTTACAGCATTTTGCCCATCATCGCTGGAGATTTCAATTGTGGATGTGGAATATGGCGAAACGTTGTAGGTGCATGTTGCACTGTCGCGGACGAACAGGTTGGCACGATGGAGGCAACACATGAGACGCATGTATCGACGCAGATTCGGAAGTTTGCAACGGAGCAGCACTTGAGCGTGGCTACGACTTTTTAGAACACTGGACCCACATATTTTCAGAGAGGCCCGACATCAAAGATGTATCACAACATGCGCCCTACGACTGTGATCCCCAGCATACAGAAGTTGAATACGTTGATCAAACTGGGACGCACGCTCCAACTTCAACCTTGTGCGACACTGGAGGACCATGTGCCTGTATTTGTGGACATTGATATCGCAAAGAAGGTCTACAAAGTCAACCCGCACTCCCCTCCTGCCAACAGGGGCAGCCTAATGCGCGCGCGGACCAAGGGATGCCGCAGGAATGAGTTCTTTGACGCGGTTACGCAGAAGCTGGCTGAGGACGACGAGAACTACCATTGCGCCATGCAGAGCAACAACGTGCAAGCTGTGTGGGAACACATGGGAGGTGCAGTACGTGGAGCCCTGGCAGAAGTATTCCCTCCTGGGCCACGCCGTTCTGAGGAGTGCGAGCCGAATAGAAAAAGGCGCACGGAGCTGATCAAGCAAAGAGGACGGCTGCGAGCCAAGGGGGCCAGAAAAAAACCGGAGCAGTTCCAGGAAATCCAGAGGCAACTGCACGTCATCATTCGGGCGCTCCAGAATCTGAGAAAGCGGCAGACGGCGGACACGCGGCAAGCCTTGCTACACGAATTGGCGGAAGTTTGGAAACAGCACAAATTGGCGAATATGCACAATATTACAAACAGTTTGTCATCGACAGGGAGACAACCGAAGAAGAGGTGCATATTCGCTGTGCGCCAGAGCATGACAGTTGCAGAGTGGAGACATGGACTTCAGCTTCCACCACATCAGGGAGGCATGAGTGTAGACATCATGGAATGGGGCAAGGCGCTCGACGTCGTGCAATTTCTCCCAAAGGTACTCGAACGAGACCGTGCCATTCAACTCGCCAAAGCTGCTTTAGAAAGGCAGATGCGATATCTGAAGAAGGCCCCCAAGCGGAGAGCTACCCCACCGCCGGGGTGTGTACGCAGAGGCGCTGTTGCAACTACTGTCCCCGACACGCCACATCGCAGTAGACCAGGCAGGTAGCGATGGGGAAGTGGACATTACGCCAGAGGCATTTCTTCACGCATACCAGCAGTTGATAACGTTGGTGGGAGAGACGGACCAGGTGCCGCTCAGCTTCCTTCGATCGCAGATGTTCGCGCAGGGCAAGGGTAACGGGGAGCTCGGTATCAGGGGAAAAAGACGATTGCATTGTGTCGGTTCCTGCAGTATGAGTTGGTGCGGCCAGTTGGCCCAGAGAGCCAGGGCCCCGCTAAAGCACCCCACATTCGCACGTGGAGGGATCCCAGGAAGACGACGAGAGGGAGCTATATTAGTATTCAGCAGTGCGACATGGAGATGTAGGAACTTGAAGCTGAGCCACACCATGAGCATGTTCGATGGCACGAATACGTTCGCTAGCACAGACAGAGAACACTTGAGGAGACTGCATTGCGCGCAGCACTACGAGCACAATGTCGAGCTGGCTAAGCAAGCGATCGATAACCTAGTCGTGCACGCGGACGGGATCGACAGCAACATAGACATGAAACTTGCAAGGGGCGCTACAATGGGGCATGCAATGGCCGCTGGGGATTTTATTTCAGTATATGCGCCGCATGTGAAAACATGGAACGAGCAACTAGCTGCACATGGTCACACATACACGTGGCCGCAGTGCGACAGCGTGCTGCAGGAGGAGGACGGGGTGGGAGTAGCCGAGCAGGTGGGGGACTTAGGGATCGGGCTGTACGTAGATGACATATCCAGAGTACATATACATGCACATGACGCATCACAGAGTGCCATGGGGCTGCAGCTAAACACAGCAACAAGCAAGTTGAGCGCATGCATCGGGGAGAGGAGAGGGGGCACACGCTGAACGAAAGCAAAACAAATCACATCACGAATGTCATCGGGAAAGGGTCATTTGCAGCAGTGAAGACTTTGACAGCTTCTAGAACTGTTGTAGGCAGCGTAGTTCGAGAAGAACGTGTACTAGGACCGACGCTCACTTTCGACGACAGCCTGCGCGCCGAGCTCCGAGGGCGCATTAGGGCAGCGAGGGCGGGATGGAGACCGATGGGGAAGATTTGATCAGATCCATTGGCACCTCGCATGCTACGGCTTCTTTTCATTGCATATGTGCAGAGCGCGGGTCTGTCAGGACTCACAAGTTTTGCCTTTTCCACGCTTCGCAGGCAAGCTCGACGCGGTATTAATCAGATACCTGCGCGTGCTCAGCCGAGTGGCGACAGTCGAGGTAGATGGCAAGGTCCGAGGCGAGAGGCATGCGCGGGCGTTCGCGCGCCACAAGCTGCCGCGAGTCGCAGTGGAGCTACGAATTCAGAGGATCAGGTGGTATCAGAAAATGTCTCGGTGCCCCCAGAAGAACTCCCAGGTCCTGGCAGGTGTCTTCGGAAGCACTCGGATGGACCTAGCAGTAAACAGGCCGCGCTTGGGCTCAGCAGAAGACCTCAACGAGTTTAGCACCCCTTGGGCCAAGCAGGTTCACAACGACCTTGCTATTTTTCGCGAAGGTCGACCCAGCTTCTCAGTTTGCACAGGCGTGGAACTCGATGGGGGGGGGGGGCTTTTAGATTTCTTCGCAGACGAGGAGTTTCGAAAGTTGTTCCTTGGGAAACGCCTCGAACATATTCGGCACTTGTTTGACAGGCACTACGGGGCGGAGGGGGGGGGGGGGGCCTCCGAGGGGATCGGGCATTTGGAAGGGGAGGAGGACATGCACGAGTACGCGTGCACACATGAAACACCTGAAGGAGATGTTTGCGGGGGCGTGTTCACGACGACGAGGGCCCTGACGTGCCACCTGAACAAGACGCACAACATGGGGGGGCTTTACTCTATGTGGACGACGGCGAACGCGTGCCCATGGTGTCGAAGGGTTTTTTGGCATCCAGGGCGAGTTGCGTGAGGCACGTTCGGGCCATGTCACGAGCAAGCCCCATGCTATGTCCAACCAGAGCCGTTTCGTTCGAGTTTGCGCCGACAGGGGCACCGAGCTACCAGTGTGCACGGTGCAGCCGCAGCACCTCAGAGCTTCCCTCGCATCTTGATCACGTCAAGCAGCACGCAGCAGGGCCGCCTGAACATGTCGTGGGTGATATGCCTACCAGCGCAAGGGGTGGCAGGAGCGGCCGCGCCAGGCGCGCAGCGGCGCGGAGGGCGGCAGCTCAGA
>CAUYUJ010018086.1:162500-177500 GCA_963575745.1 Prorocentrum cordatum | reverse complement strand
GGGGCGAAATTTGCTTCATGCACTTGGCTTCGGAAATTTGGGTAAACACTACCTGATTTGAGGAGGCTCTCGCGCGGCGGCGGAAGTCTCTTTCACATATGGCCAATGGTAGCATCCGACCTGATAAATGCCAGGGCCGTTCCACGGGGTTTGCTGCCATCTTCCTCAGACGTTGCTCAGTTCGAGTGCGGCCAAGAGGGGGCTGATGACTAGGGGGGGTGGATATCATGGCGGGGGCCATGATATCTCCCCAGATTTCATGGCGCCTCTTCTTATTTCAATACGTCCCCGGTTCCCCCCTTGGGCCGCGCACATGCCGCCAGCCATGATTTGTGCCCGCCCCTCTTGGACGCCCCCGTCTTGGCCGCCCCCGATGAGCAGGAGGCTCGAGGTACACAGTACAGAGGTCGGCGCATGTGTACCGTGTGACAGCACCCCGCACGGGGAATGTCGCATGGGTGCAGGCAAGGGGTGGCAGGAGACGGGTGGACAGGGTGATGGAGGAGGGACGTGGGAGGAGAAGCAAGGGAGTGAGGGAGGGCGGGAGTGTTTTTTTGCTCGTGGCGCGGGCCCCTGGGTCTCCCGACCCCTTCCACAGGATGGGGTTTTAATCCTTCTTGGGGGTTCCCAGCCCTTCTGGAAGTTGGGACCTCGTTGTGAATCCGCACCGCCCCGCGTCTCCGTCTCACCTCCTACCCTCCTCCTCTTTCCGTTTTCTGCCCCTGCTCTCTCTGCCCTCCTCCTCCTTTTCGTCGTCTTCTTCCATCATCATCATCATCATCATCATCATCATCATCATCATCAGCATCATCATCAGCATCAGCATCATCAACATCATTATCCAACTCATCATCATCATCATCATCATCATCATCATCATCATCAGCATCAGCATCAGCATCATCATCAAACTCATCATCATCAGCAGCAGCATCATCCTCAGCATCATCATCGTCGTCGTCATTAGCATCACCATCACCAGCACCATCACAATCATCATCAACGTCATCATCAGCATCATCATCATCATCATCATCATCTTCATCTCCATCGTCATCCGCATTATGGCTCATGCACTTGCCTGCTCTTGGCTTCCTCGGCGCTTGGGCGCCGCGACGCTGCTGCCCCTTCCACTCCCTGTTGTGCTGCCGTTCTGCCTCGACGCCGACGGTGATCGCCTGGCTTCGTGATCGCCTGGCTTCGTGGTCATGTCGCTGCAGGTGTGGCGTGTGGCATTTGCTTCGGTGCGGCGCAGGGCACCGCCAAGTGCAAGCTCGAGGTCGTCCTTGACCCAGGCGGCGTCGGCGACTACTCGTGCTATGGTCATGCGCATGCTGGATAATTATGGTCTCTCCACGGGTCGCAGATCACATCGCAGTTGACCGAGGGCATCGACTTTCCGATGGCCGCACGGAGGCATGCTTTGGGTTTCGTCAGGCTGGCGTTTTTCATGGTTGTTCTGGTGGGAGGTCCGTCTGGCGATGACGACGACGGAGATGATGATCGTGGTGGTCATTGCGGTGGCGGCATGCGACGCCACGCTCTTCCTGCAAGGCGTGCGGTTCGTCCATGGGCCCAGGCGTGCGACTCGTGGTCGTCAGGGCCGTTGCGCAAGGCGCCTTGGACTCGACCTCAGGGTTCTCACGTGTCTCTCGGTGTACCTGGGTATGCTGACCTTCCTGCTGATTGTACGACTCCTCTGGGCGGAGTCCTTCCTGATCATGATGCTGGTGCTCAGGCGGGGTCCGATGACTGGGCTAGTCGTGCCGATCCTCCTGTCCTACCTGCTTGCGGTGCTGTCTTCCCTGATGGTGAGGGGGCTGCTCTTTCTTTGCCTGCTGGACGGGGTTGTCGTCCAGTACTTGCGCCTCGTCCTTGGCTCGATCTTCACCGTGCTGTATTTCGCCCTCCTCTTCGTCCTGGCGGCGCTCTTGAACGAGATGCTGTACCCGGGCCACTTCATCGACTTAGCTGCCTCGATACGCACGTTTTAATACGCAACACGTACCGTACTCAATACGTCCGTGCCAGTACGTTGCGCTTCGGCTCCACGTATTGGACCACGTTTTGGCGAATGTATCGCGTCGGACCCACGTATTCCGGATACGTGTTGAGCTTCGTATCAATACGCTACGTGTTGCGTGTTGCGTATCGGGGCGATTAAGTTCATCGACTTCATTGACCTTCTCCTGCATGGAGATCGTGTTGCATGGGTTGTTATTGATCCTATTCGTGGTGCCGCTGGTGATGTTCACCACTCTGTTCCCGCGTTCTCGGGAGTGCCTCGCCTGCTAGCTCTCCCATCTCCCTTGCCCTCGGTGACGAGGGTCGCCGCGCGGGCACGTCGTGCCCGCCGTGGGGAGTCGGGCACGGCGGGGGGCGATGGCCGCAGAACCCCGCCACCTCGGAGCGTTGCTTTTCCCTCGGTCTGGCCTCTGCGCCCTCTTTTTACGTCGGGCCTGTCCTTCGACAGGAGGAATATGCAAAGATAGTCAAACATAGTCTTTGTGCAGCATTTGTTTTTAATATGTTTGAGTATTTCTGGTGTATCATTAATGTTTCGTCCAAAATCCCCCTGTAGGGGGACATACCCGACCTCACCCTTGTCGCTGAGCAGTGGCGTGCCCATTAGATGCGTGCGTAGATTGGAGCTCTTATCGTGAGCTGCCAGCGCTCCCCGGATGCGATTTCCCACCGACTCGACAGCCTCCTATTGCAGGGGGTTCGTATCGTGCCGCCCCTGAGCAGGTTGCGGTTTCAGCACGTTGCAGAGTTCCTGGTGAATTGGAGTCGTGCTTCTCACGATCTCCCTCCAGGCTTGCTGCTTGGCTCTGCCCCTGTATATGGTTGTTCGTTGCGTTTCCCGTCGTTCTGCCTCTTTTTCGTCTTGTCTCGTCGTTCTGCCGCCTCCTCTGTCTTTCCCCGTCCCTCGCGTTGTCGTTTTCTGGGGTTCCGGACTGTTTCGGGGGTGGACAGAACCCCCAACAGTGACACGTCGATTAGTGAATTGTCCGTTTTCGGTTCTCGGGAGGGCGCCGCGGCCGTTATTTTCCAGGCTTGCGCCCGCCAGGTTTGGGCCCGAGGTCGTTTTCACTAAACCACGTTTTACTAAAGGGAAGTCTGTCCATCCCCGACTGTTGTCCCTTCCCCCTCGGCCCCGCCGTCCTCCTCTTCCTCGTTCCTTTGTCTTCTCTTGCGGGACCCGTCCACACGGCGGTGGGGCGTGCGCTCTCCGAGACTCCTCTTGGGTCTCGGATGTGCGTTTGCTTCCGTCGTTGCCTTTTTTCTTGGCTTGACGTGCGGCTGCAGTTTCTTTTTTCTGTTTGAAATCGGGGGACGAAGTCTATACATATCCACTGCTCCCTGGCCAGGCCCATCCTGAACCCAGGAGCTGTGTATACGCCCTCCTGGCCAAACCAGGAGGGCGTGGCGTATACACAGCTGCTGTGTTCAGGATGGGCCTGGCCAGGGAGCAGTGGATATGTATAGATTGCGTCGCCCTATTTTTTCTGTTTGAAAAACATCAGCACCAACATCATAGTCAACATCATCATCGTTCCTCGCCTCCGCCCTACCCTTGCGTTTCTGCTTCGCACGACCCTCACGCGCTTTGTGGCCTCATCGAGTGCTCCATCTATGGCCCCAGTTGCCAAGGCTACGTGCGGTTCTCCCGCTCTTGTCTGCGCACCTCTCGCGCGTTTCGCGGCGTCATAGGGGGATCCACCGAAGGCCCCAGTGGGCAAGACCAGATGCGCCTCCCCCCCCCGCAATTCCGGCACACACCTCACCCGGATCGTGTCCACACAGGGGGATCCACGTGAGGTTCTTGCAGGCAAGGCCACACGCGCCCCCCCGCCCATTTCGGCACGTTCCCCTCGAGTTTCGTGGCCCCACAAGGAGATCCACCCTCGACCCACGTGGGCAGGGCCACGTGCGACCCCCCCCCTTTCTCGGCACACACCCGACACATGTTGTGACCATCAGAGCGTGTTTCTTGATTGCTTGGGGCATAATGGGCGTTACAGCTCCCTTCCCCCCCTCCCCCCCCACCCCTCCTGTAACGTAACGCCCCTCTCCCCCCAGTGCGCTCCGGGCACTGCCGCCGTGCGCATCGGGCACACGGCGGGGGGGAGGCGTAACATTGTACCCCCCCCAGCCCCCTCCCCCCCTATCATGCCCACTATCGGGCGGAGCTCCACATACGGTAGGTTCGTGTCGTGTCGATCGGCGGCCACCCCGCCGCCGGCGTTCAGCGTTGAACGCCGGCGGCGGCCCAGACTCGGTCGACGCTGGACGATGGGACGTTGCGGAAACGCCCGATCGTTCAGGGTTGAACGCTTCCCGCGGGGCCAGGAACCAGCGCCCGGGTCGGCGCGACTTCTTCTGCGTTGGCGGTTGGGCGGAGTGACTGCGCTAGCAGAAGGACCAGATGTAGGGCATACCCGTGCGAACTACGCCGCGATGCATGTGGGGGGGGAGGAGGGAGGCCCGGCGCGGGCGGGAGGGAGAGGAGGCCAGGCCCGCTCAGTGCGGCGCCAGATGGCGGCGGGGGGGCGCCGGGGCCGGGGGGGGCCGACACGACACGAACTTGTCGCACGGCCCCAGCAGGCAGGGTCACATGCGCCCCCCTGCCAGGTATCGGCACACCTCACGCTTCACGCACACGCTCCGTGGCCCCACGGGGGGTGCCCCCCTTTGGGCCTCTTGGGATTAAGTCGGGCCTGTTCCTCTACAGGAGGAATGTTCAAAAATAGTAACAAAACAATATGGGGACGATTTGTTTGATTGTTTTTGACTATGTTTGAGTATCCCTTGACCATTTTTTATTTTTCGTACCAGATCCGCCTGTAGGAGGACATGCCCGACCTAATTAACCTTAGGAGTGGGGTGACCTCACGCCGCCCCGCCCACTTCCGGCACAACGCTCACACGTCTCGTGGCTCCATGGGGAGCTCCAATTGTGTATTCGAAGGAGAAAAGCGCCGCAAACATAAGCTTTCGACCTTCCGCGCGGTTTTCGTGGATCTGCGCTGGAGCGCCCAGGGAGGGGGTCTGGTGCAGATCCAAGAAATCCGCGCGGACCGTCAAAAGGTTCTGCTTATGCTATTGCTTGTTCCTTTAGCTGCGGCGCCAGTGGGTGCGCCCACATGTGCTCCCCCCCTCGCCAATTCTGGCACACCTCGCACGAGGACCGTGCCTGAGATCTCCGCTTGCAGCCACACTTTCCTCACGAGCGTCTTTGTCCCACAGGGAGCTCCACCTGCGGCCCCCGTGGGTTCGTCCACGTGCGGTTCTCCCGCCAATCCGGCACACTCCTCACGCGTCTCGTGGACCCACGAGAAGAGCACCTAATCACGGTCCTAGCGGCTGCGCTCGCATGCAGCTCCGCGCCGACTTAGGCGCATCCCTCGCACGTTTCGTTCCCCAAATTGGGCGCTCCACCTGTGGCACTGGCAGGAAAGTTTGCATGCTCCCCCCCCATTTCGGCCTACCCCTCACACGTTTCGTGCCCCTTAGGGAGCACCACCTACGGCCCGAGTGGGTGTGTTCGCATGCCCCCTGCCCATGTCGTGACACCCCTCACTCGTTTCGGGCCCCAAAGTGAGTTCCACCTGCGGCCTACATGGGATAGGCCTCATGGTATGTGCGGTCCATTTCGGCACACCACTTGCACGTTGCGACCCCCTTAACGTACGGCACCAGCTAAAGCTTTGGATGGCGCACTCGCGACCATTTCGGCCCACCCCTCGCACGTTTTGTGGGCCCACAGGGAGCTCCACCCACGGCGCCAGTTGGGAAGTGAGCATGCGTCCCCCGCCCATGGCGGCAACACCTCCCACACGGCTTGTGTCCCTTAGAGATCTTTGTCTATAGGCCCCAGAGGCAGGGTTCGCACGCGTTACCCCCGCCAATTGCGCACAACTCTCTAACGGGTCGCGCCTCTTGTGGAGCTTCACCTACGGCCCCAGCGAGAAAGTTTGCACGCGCCCCTCCCAACCGTTTCGGCATATCTTTGACAAGGATCGTGTATAGAGAGGGTCCCCACCATGAAGTCGTTGAGGGTTGGGTTCTTCGCCAGGCTAATTGACAGTCTTTGGGCAAGGTAGAGGCCTTTGATGAGTTGGGAAACATGTGCAACGCCGTCGAACATCACGACCAGAGCGCCCCAGACCCAATCTTTCTGCCGCGCTTCTCGAGCCATCTACTGGCCTGTGCGAGGGTCCAGGGGCCCAGTGCCACACAACGGCGACGCTCGGATGCCAGGGAAGCGGCGAGGGCGAGGTTGCGGCTGCCTCGGCCTCTGGAGGGCGCCGCCCTGCATTCTCGCCCACGGGAGGGCCGCCGCAGGTACCCCCCTTCGTCCTTGCAGCTGCTGCTTGCCTTCAGGATGCAGATATGTATGGGGCTCCACGTTCTCATGTCTTTGTTGTGAGCCTGTCCTCATTGCTTGCGTAGGTCCCACCTTGAAATTGCTGCAGCACCAGACTCGGCGACATCCCAACACAATATACTATGTGTGCGTCGCCGCCCGGGGGCGACGCGCGCACCGAAGAATCTTATAGTATATGCGTCGTGGCGGGCGCTTTCTGGCCACACCGCTCGGGAAGGGATGTACCACAAGATGGGTGCACTACACATGCTCGGGTCGGGCGCGCTCCCCCAAGGAGGACACACACGATTAGCACAGGTCTTTGTGCGTCCCACGGAAGGCACGGAAAAAACAGCCAGCGAGGCAGCGGCGCGCTTCCTCCGGGGCGCTGCCCCCCCGCTCCGCCCGAGCCAGGCGGAGGAGCGCCGCCTGGCGGAGGAGAGGGCCAGGCACGAGGCGCGGCCGCAGCGCCTCCCGCCCCTCTCCCTCGCCCTGCTTTGTTTCCATCGGAGGCGACGGTGGGGGCCGTCGTGGGATCGAGTCGTGGTCGTCGTCGTCGCCGCCGCCGTCCACTCAGACCTCCGAGAGTCCGATCTTCTCAATCTGGGCGTGTGTTTGCCGATTCGGGCCTCGATCCCCCGATTCCCCGATGCCGGCCGCCATGGGGCCCGCTGTCGGGCCCTGAGTCATCAAAGCCGGGTCTTGGGCGCAGAACCGCCGCCG
Organism: Prorocentrum cordatum; assembly: GCA_963575745.1. NCBI lineage: Eukaryota > Dinophyceae > Prorocentrales > Prorocentraceae > Prorocentrum > Prorocentrum cordatum. Next base: position 170,407 of record CAUYUJ010018086.1, on the reverse strand, counting down.
CGGATCGAAAAGAACACCTCGATAGCCCAAAGGCGGGCATTCCACTCTTTCGTCGACGGCGAGGCAGAGGTAGCCCGCACCAGCGAGCAGCGATGTTCGGGGCAGCCGAGGGGCGAAGTGGCCGGCGCGCACGAGCGGGGAGCGGGACAGGCCAGGCGGCCGCCAGGGGGGGGGAGGGGCGGAGGGTACCCGGCTGCGGCAGAGTTCCGCCCCCGAGCGCGCTTGCTGCGGCAGCACGTGCAGTCGCCCGTCCGCCTCGCCGAAGGCGTGGGCCATCGGCGCCCTTGGGGATGCACGTGTTGCCCTCCCCTGGGTCGTTCGCCCCCATCGACGCCCCCGATGCTGGGCCTCCCAGACAGGGTCCGAGCAGGTGGTATCGGAGGATTGCGCCGCATCGTTGACGCATCGGCGACGGCGATGCGGCTCGGTGTGGAGCTCGGAGTTCTCTGCGCCGGCGGCGCCGATGCACCGCCGACGTCGCCGATGCATCGCGGATGTATCTCTTGCCGTGCCGCCAGCGCTTTCTGGTTCAGCATGGAGGAGGTCCTGACCTTAGAGCAGCCCAGCGAGACGTCGTGTTTGGGCCTTCACCCTGGATTGGTCTTCGTTATGGGTGTCTTCACTGGACCTTCGGCGAAGTGGCCCGTGTTCTTGGCCCACGTTCTTGGGGCCCCGTGCTGGCTGTATAGTTTGCACCGTCCGAGGGTCCAGGATGGCCGTGGCCAGGCGTGGTGTTCAGTCGGGCATGTCCCTTTACAGGGGGTGTCTTCCAAAATCGTACAACAATATAGTCTGGGGACGATTTATCGACTATTTGTGAGATGTCTCAAAACTATGTTTTTACAATTTTCAATTGTTCTTCCAAAGTTCGCCTGTAGGAGGACATGCCCGTAATCATCTCGAGACGCCTTCGGAGGTTCCTTGGGGCTCAGGACCCCATCCGGCAGCCCCAGCTCGATGGGGTGCTCTGAAGACGGCCGCAGTGGACATCGATTTGTCTTATGTGGGCCACTGTACGTATGACTAGTTGTAGCTGCCAGAGGTTCTCGGAGGTTTCGGCATATCCTCGCGGTCGCGAGGGTTTTCAAAGAGGCTGTCGGAGGTCTTTCGTGGAAAGTGCGCCAGTGGATCCCCCAGAATACACCAAAGGGGGGGGGTCCAGACCCCCCCCTCCCCCATTCCAATGGGGGGGGGTCCGAACCCCTCCCCCCCTTCCCCCCTTGAGGGGGGGGGGTCCGAACCCCTCTCTCCCCCCCTCCCCCCTTGAAGGGAGGGGGGGGGTCCGGACCGCACCCCCCCCGCCTCCCCCGATTGGCGCTGGAAAGGGGGGAGAGGGGGTTCGGACCCCCCCCCCTCCCCCCCTTTGGCCGGAAAGGGAGCCGGGGAGGGGGGGCCTCTCTCGCTTCTCCTTTCTGCGCCGGAGAAGGTGTGTAGGGAGTACGGAGTTGGGAGTAGGGAGTGGTGAGTAGTGAGTAGTGGGTTAGTGCGTAGTGAGTAGTGAGCATTGGGTAGTGAGTAGTAGATAGTGAGTGGCGAGTAGGGAGTAGGGAGTATGGAGTGAGGAGTAGTGAGTAGTGAGTAGTGAGTGGCGTGAACTGATACGCGAGTAGTGAGTGGCGGGTAATGAGTAGTGAGTAGTGAGTAGCGAGTAGCGAGTAGTGAGTACTGAGTAGGGAGTAGAGAGTAGTGAGTAGTGGGTGGTGAGTAGTGGGTACTGAGTAGTGGATGGCGAGTAGTGGTCAGTTGGTAGTGGGTAGTGGGTTGTGCGTAGTGCGTAGTGCGTAGTGTGTATTGAGTAGTGAGTATTGATTGGTGAGTAGTGAGTAGTGAGTAGTGAGTAGAGTGTAGCGAGTAGTGAGTAGTGAGTAGCGAGAAGTGAGTAGTGAGTACTGAGAAGTAGGTAGTGCGTAGTGAATGGTGAGTAGTGAGTAGTGATGAGTAGAGAGTAGTGGGTAGTGGCAGTGGGCAGTGAGTAGTGAGTGCGAATAGGGAGTAGCGAGTAGTGGGCAGTGAGGAACGAGCAGGGCGTAGTGAGTAGTGAGTAGGGAGTAGTGAGTAGTGAGTACTGGGTAGTGACTCGTGAGTAACGAGTAGGGAGTAGCGAGTAGTGAGTAGTGAGTAGTGAGTAGGGAGCAGGGAGTAGGAAGTAGTGAGCAGTGAGTAGGGAGTAGAGAGTAGTCAGTAGTGAGTAGTGGGTAGTGATTAGTGAGTAGCGAGTACGGAGTAGGGAGTAGTGAGTAGTGAGTAGCAAGAAATGGGTAGCGAATAGTGGGTAGCGAGTAGCGACTAGTGAGTAGTAGGTAGTGAGTAGTGACTCGTGACTAATGACTAGGGCCCTGTGACTAGTGACTAGAGACCATGTAGTGGATAGTGAGTAAGGAGTAGTGATTAGTGAGTAGTCAGGTGCGGGGAAAGAGCAGTGGGTATTGAGTAGCGAGTATGTGAGTAGCGAGAAGTGAGTACTGAGTATTGTGTAGTCAGTATTTTGTAGGGAGTAGCGAGTAGCGAGTAGTGGGTAGTGAGTAGTGATTTGTGGGCAATGAGTAGTGAGTAGTTAATGAGTAGTGATTAGTGATTAGTGACTAGGGAGTAGTGAGTAGTGCTTAGTCAGTAGTGAGTATTGAGTAGTGGGTAGTGAGAAGTGAGTAGTGAGTCGTGAGTAGGGAGGAGGGAGGGGTGAGTAGGGAGTAGTGAGTGGCGAGTAATGGGTGGTGGGTAGTGAGTAGCGGAGAGTGAGTGGTGAGTCGTGAGTAGTGAGTAGGGGGAAGTGAGGAGTGAGTAGCGACTAGCGAGTAGTCAGTAGTGGGTAGTGAGTAATGAGTAGTGAGTACTCTTTGGGGCTGGGGTTGGTGGTTGTGGGTGGGTTAGGGGGTTAGGGTGAGGACTACGGGTAGGGGTGGCGGGGGTCGGGTTCCGGAGTCAGGGGGCAGCGTGGGGAAAGGGGGGGAGGGGGGGGGGGGGTGCGGCCAAACGAAGGGAGGGGGGGGGGATGTCGGAACCCCTCCCGCCCTCTTGAAAGGGGGGATCGGGGGGGGGTTTCCCGACGACGGGCCAGGAAGGGGGGGGGGGATCCCGACGACGGATCGGGGAAAGGGGGGAGGGGGGGGGGTCCCCGACGACGGATCGAGGAAAGGGGGGGGGTCCCCCCCCCCTTTGGGGTTATCCAGCGGCGCGCCCTCTCTTTCGTGGCTACTGTATGTACGATTAGTCTTAAGCCACGGCGCATTCGCTATCCTATGACATTGTCGTTTTGCCGCAACGCGGGGCCCGCTCGTCATCCCCCTGAACACCTGTCAGAGAAGGGTTTGGTTCGAGTTCGTGGACGGACGTGGTTGGCGACGCGACTCCGGGACACCGCGCCGCAGTTATTCCGCATTTGTCGGCGTTCAGCGAGCCGTTGCTGGGTCGTGGGCCGTACAAGCGCAGCGGGGTTGACGCGCCGGTCTCTGTTCGATGGCAAATAACGGGGGCCTTGTGTATCCTCGTAGTTCCGTCTTTGGCGTCGACTAGCGTCGATTAGCGTCTGGGAGTCGATGAGACAGCGCCGGCTCAGCGTCGGTCAGCGTCGATTGGCGCTGATTTAGCGCGGGTTTAGCGTCGATTAGCTTCGATCCGCAAGGGCCGACAAGATGGTACGGGAGGCCCCCATGAGTTGCCACCGAATCCCTGGGAAGGGGTCGAGGGCTCAAGGGGCCAGCGACCCGAGCAACCGAACCGCCAGAGGCCTGAGCGGGGCTCGCCTAAGCCTCTGAGGAAACGGTTCGGCGATCAGGCTCTCGCGGTGGCCGCCGCTTCCGCGTAGGCCTCCCATCGCGAAGAGCGACACCGCCGCCATCCCTGCCTCTTCCCTGCTTGATCCCCTCTCCTCCTTCCCCGTATCCTCGTTTCCTCCTCTCCTTGCTCCCCCGGCGCAGCCTTCTCCTCCCTTCCCTCCCCCTGCCCAAGCTCTGTCCCCTGTCCTCCAGCGCTCCCTGTCCCTCGCGGGGGCGAAGCATCGCCCCTCCGAGGACAACGCCAGATTCGTGGAGCAGCAGAGGCTGGAGGCATGCGGCTCTCTGCTTTTGCTTTCAGTCGGGCCTGTCCCTGTCCCTCTACAGGAGGAATGTTCAAAAGTTGTCAAAAAATAGTCAGGGGACGATTTCTCTATTATTTTTTGCCATTTGTGAGCATTGTTCGGCCATTTTCTATTTTTCGCCCAACATCCGCCTGTATGAGGTCATGCCCGACCTAACACTTGCTCTTTTCCGTCGACCACCTGTTTCTACCGCCGCGGCTGGGCTGACTTCCCGGGATGACGGGACGTGACTTGGTGGAGCTTGACATTTTAGCCGCTGAATCGCCAACCGGGACCACGCACGAGGCGAAGGCCTGGGATGGGGACGGGCGACCGATGGCGCTCCAAGGCGGGCCGGAAAAGATGTTCGGTCTTTGTTTCAGGCCATGAAAGCGCGACATTTTGACACGTTGTTGGACCAGAGGCGTGAGCTCGAGGTGCCTCCGCTCCCTCCTCCCAGTACTGCCTGACGATGGTGTTTGACCTCTGGATACCTCGGATGTCTCGAGAGGGCCCGAGAAGCCTCACAATGATGATCCAGAACTCCAAAACGGTCCCGAGTTGCTTCCTAAGATGGGCCTCGATGGCCTCAGTGCCCGCCCGCCCACCCCCCCCAACCAGGCGCTGAGGGCGCCCCCAGAGGCCCAAACAAGGGAGAAAACGTCGAGATGCTCCTCCGCCCTCCGCCGTCCGCCCTCCTTCTGCTCCTGCTCCTGCTCCTGCTCCTGCTCCTGCTCCCCCTCCCCTCCTCCTCTCCCTCCTCCTCCTCCTCCTCCTCCTCCTCATCTCCCTCCTCCTCCTCCTCATCCTCCGACTCCGCCCCCTCCTGGAGGAGGAGCAGCAGCAGGTGGAGGCGGATCTCAGGATGACCTAAAAAGGCTTTGTGGTACCCCAGAGAGGCTCTGGAAGCTCCCCTGATCCCGTTGGCAACGAAGAAAGCCTTCCGCTGCATTGCATCTTTGGTTGCGTCTTTCCCTGTTTGTTGAACTGCATATTGCCGTGACTCTTCTTTGGCCTCTTCTCTTGTCGCCTACCTTGTCGTGTTTGTGCCTTGCCTCTTCTTGTTCGGATCAGCAGTACTCCCACGAACCTCCTGAGCAAGTTACGTGGTGTTCCAAATGCTTCGCCCACGTAGGCCCTTGTTGTCGTTTTCGGGCCCTCGTTTTGATTTGTGTCCAGGCCTCTCCAAAGCCCGTGGTGATTCAGGTCCGCTTTGTGCCCACCTCCAGCGACAACCCGAGGAGCCAGAACGGGTCCGGCGCCCCAGCCAGCCTTCGGAGGTGCTGGGGGACATCTTGTGGCTGCTGACTGCCACGCCTCGCGCACGCTCGAGGTGAGGCACGGCATGCTGCTTGCGTGCGAAGATCGGGGCCTTTCGTGTGACTAATCCCCGCAAGTTTCGGGAGTCACGGGTCCCACCCACTGCCACAGGGTTGTAAGCCCTGTCCCAGCCCAGGCGAGGTTTGCCCTCGAGCACTGCGTGGCCCTTCCTGAACGCGGGGGAAAGCCGTGAACGGCCTGTCTCTCGACCAGGACAGCGCCAGGAAGACGGGTTTCGAACGATAATCTTAATAAGTTTGTTCTCATCCCTCCTCTCCCCCCTGCTCCTCTCGCTCCTTTCACTTCAGCTTCTGCTCCCACCGCTGCTGTCCGTCCTCGTCCTCCTCCTTTCTCCTCCATTTTCTCTCGTTCTCATCCTCCTGCTCATCCGCCACCTCCTCCAATCTAGACAGCTCCCCTCCTCTGATCGCGCGTACCGCGGTTGGGTCCTCTGTGGAGTTCCAGGTCCGCTGTGGCACGCGTCCGCGGGCAGAGAAAAACAACGGCATAGGAACGAATGGGCAGAAGGGGGGTAGGATGTCAGATGTGGCGCGAGCGCACCTGGCTTGTCCCCCCTCTCTTCTTTCCCCCCCCCCCCACCCTCCCCCTCTTCTACCCGCCCCCTGTCCAGGGCTGCATGTTATCCTCGACCTCGCCGTCGCCGTTCGTCGTCGCCGACGTGTCGGTGGGTGCCGTCTTTCTCTCTGCCAGGACCTCCCGGCCTCTCGGGGTGCGCGCGCGAAGCCAACCCAGAGTCCAGATCCCCTCTCCCCGAGCTACAGTCACATCCAGGATAAGGACTGACGACTTTCCTCAGGGTACCTTTGCGTCCTTGCCTCTGCGGCCAGTCCTTCGCCGGTTGCATTTGCCAGCCCCTCAGGGTACCCTCGGGCGCAGGAGGAGGAGGAGGAGGAGGAGGAGGAGGAGGCGGAGGAGGAGGAGCCCGAGGGGCTGGCGACGTCCTTCGAAGCGCCCCTTCGGCGGCCAAGGCCCTTGCGCCCTTACCGCCCGTCCTTCTCTGATGGCCCATCCAGCCACCGTGCCCAGGTTGCGGGTCTGAGGCCTCCTGGATGGTCGTTGGGATCACATCTTGGCCTCTCGGGGACCTCCAGTGAGAGGCAGCTTTGAGGCCTCCGGGGAGCTGCTGGGGGGGGGCCTCGCTCGGGGGCCTCTTCTGAGAGCCTCCTCTGGGGACCTCCTCTCGGGGCCTGGTTTTGGGGCCTCCTGGCGTCCTTCCCGCCCGTCCTCCTGGCACAGATGTTGACTGTTCGGGGCGCGGGGCGCGGGGGGGGGGGGGGGCGCCGCAGCTGCGCGGCGTGGCCCGCCGCCCCGCCCGCTGTCCGCCGCCCCGGGGCTCGAGCACCGCCGCTGTGGCACGGGGCGGCGCCGGGGGCGCCCCCGCCATCGGCAGGCGCCGCGCCCGTTGCCCGACAGGACCCCGCCCCGCGCGCCCCCAGAGGAGGGCCGAGGGTCGAGGGCCGAGGACCGAGGGCCGAGGGCCGAGGGCCGAGGAGGAGGAGGAGGAGGAGGAGGAGGAGGAGGAGGAGGAGGCTTCGAGAATCGGACGCCAAGGCGATGGCCTCGGCGGTCCGCTTTCAACTCTTCAGGTAGGTGGATTGACGTGGCGCGCCGCGGCCACGTGCGAGGAGGAGGAGGAGGAGAAGCAGAAGGAGGAGCAGGAGGAGGAGGAGGAGGAGGAGGTTCGACGATGGAGGGCCGATGATCGAGCTTGTAGCTTGTTGCACGGGCCGAGTGTTGCCCCACCCAGCAGCCGTTGGCTTCACTGGTGTCGACCGTCCTCGGCTTCGTCGCTCGTTCGACCCGCTCGTCCTGGTCTCGGATCCCAAGGGGCATCAGGTGAAGTGTCAGAACGGCCGCTGGGGGTGTCTGTCTGGCATGTGGGCCAAGCTATAAGACTCGGGCCCGCCTTGTCCAATCGAGGTGCCCATTGGTCTCATCGGCTCTGGTGGTCTGGGAGGCCCGACGGCCTTGTGTGGTGCACTCTTTGTTGCGCGCACGCGAGGAGACAGATCCTTGCGTTATCTGAGCACTGCGTTGGGCACCCCACTGGAAGGCGTTTATTAGGGCCCTTAAAGAGCTCAAGCGGGGTAAGGACCCCACCCCCAAGCAACCCATCCCTCGGTCTAGCCCCGTGGCTACCCCTCTGCAACCCAGCCGTGCGGGCTGGGCCCAGGGGCACCATGAGGTCATGGTCGAGAGGGAAGCTCCGCTGGGAGGATTCGGAGTAGCGGGGTCTATTCGATCAGGGTGGAGTCCTTGGTGAGGCTTCGTTGTCGTGAATGCGGTTGGTCGTGGATTGCGGTGATTTATCTTGGTGCCGCCGTCACAGGAGCGGAAAGCGGAAAGGGCCGAGGATCGAGATCCGCGGACCGAGGACCGCGGAGGGGAAGGAGGACCGCAGACCGAGGAGGAGGAGGAGGAGGAGGAGGAGCAGGAAGATCGAGTGACTCCTCCCATTATCCAGCCTACATATTGTTTGACTATCGCGCGCTCGCACACCAGCTGCTCATCA